>CM057805.1:18350043-18800574 GCA_030145905.1 Populus davidiana | reverse complement strand
TTCGGGTTATCCCTCTTGAGCATGTAAGCTTTTGCTACTTGTTCTAAATCAGACTTCTTCCGCAAACGGCGAAACGCTTTCACTCGGTGAGTTTCGTGGCATTCCGACTTCGATGCCCCGGTTGCCGAAATTCAGTTGCCTTTGAATTTCGGGTGATCCCTCTTCAGCATGTATGCTTCTCCTACTTGTTCTAAATCAGACTTCTTCCGCAAACGACGAAACGCTTTGACTCGTTGAGTTTCGCGGCATTCCGACTTCGATGCCACGGTTGCCGAAATTCAGTTGCCTTTGAATTTCGGGTGATCCCTCTTGAGCATGTATGCTTCTGCTACTTGTTGCACATCAGACTTTCTCTGCAAATGGCGAAACGCTTTGACTCGGTGAGTTTCGCGGCATTCCGACTTCGATGCCCCGGTTGCCGAAATTCAGTTGCCTTTGAATTTCGGGTGATCCCTCTTGAGCATGTATGCTTCTGCTAGTTGTTCTACATCAGACTTTTTCCGCAAATGGCGAAACGCTTTGACTCGGTGAGTTTCGCGGTATTCTGACTTGGATGCCCCAGTTGAAGAAATTCAGTTGTCTTTGTATTTCGGGTGATCCCTCTTGAGCATTTATGCTTCTGCTACTTGTTCTACATCAGACTTTCTTCCGCAAATGGCGGAACGCTTTGACTCGGTGAGTTTCGCGGCATTCCGACTTTGATGCCCCGGTTGCCGAAATTCAGTTGCCTTTGAATTTCGTGTGATCCCTATTGAGCATGTATGCTTCTGCTACTTATTCTACATAAGACTTTCTTCCGCAAACGGCGAAACGCTTTGACTCGGTGAGTTTCGCGGCATTCCGACTTCGATGCCCCGGTTGCCGAAATGCAGTTGCCTTTGAATTTCGGGTGATCCCTCATGAGCATGTATGCCTCTGCTACTTGTTCTACATTAGACTTTCTACGCAAACGGCGAAACGCTTTGACTCGGTGAGTTTCGCGGCATTCCGACTTCAATGCCCCGGTTGCCGAAATTTAGTTGCCTTTGAATTTCGGGGGATCCCTCTTGAGCATGTATGCTTCTGCTACTTGTTCTACATTGGACTTTCTGCGCAAACGGCGAAACGCTTTGACTCGGAGAGTTTCGCGGCATTCCGACTTCGATGCCCTAGTTGTCAAAATTCAATTGCCTTTGAATTTCGGGTGATCCCTCTTGAGCATGTATGCTTCTGCTACTTGTTCCACATCAGACTTTCTCTGCAAATGGCGAAACGCTTTGACTCGGTGAGTTTCGCGGCATTCCGACTTCGATTCCCCGGTTGCCGAAATTCAGTTGCCTTTGAATTTCGGGTGATCCCTCTTGAGCATGTATGCTTCTGCTAGTTGTTCTACATCAGACTTTTTCCGCAAATGGCGAAACGCTTTGACTCGGTGAGTTTCGCAGTATTCTGACTTGGATGCCCCAGTTGAAGAAATTCAGTTGTCTTTGTATTTCGGGTGATCCCTCTTGAGCATTTATGCTTCTGCTACTTGTTCTAAATCAGACATCTTCCGCAAACGGCGAAACGCTTTCACTCGGTGAGTTTCGTGGCATTCCGACTTCGATGCCCCGGTTGCCGAAATTCAGTTGCCTTTGAATTTCGGCTGATCCCTCTTGAGCATGTATGCTTCTCCTACTTGTTCTAAATTAGACTTCTTCCGCAAACGACGAAACGCTTTGACTCGTTGAGTTTCGCGGCATTCCGACTTCGATGCCACGGTTGCCGAAATTCAGTTGCCTTTGAATTTCGGGTGATCCCTCTTGAGCATGTATGCTTCTGCTACTTGTTCCACATCAGACTTTCTCTGCAAATGGCGAAACGCTTTGACTCGGTGAGTTTCGCGGCATTCCGACTTCGATGCCCCGGTTGCCGAAATTCAGTTGCCTTTGAATTTCGGGTGATCCCTCTTGAGCATGTATGCTTCTGCTAGTTGTTCTACATCAGTCTTTTTCCGCAAATGGCGAAACGCTTTGACTCGGTGAGTTTCGCGGTATTCTGACTTGGATGCCCCAGTTGAAGAAATTCAGTTGTCTTTGTATTTCGGGTGATCCCTCTTGAGCATTTATCCTTCTGCTACTTGTTCTACATCAGACTTTCTTCCGCAAATGGCGAAACGCTTTGACTCTGTGAGTTTCGTGGCATTCCGACTTTGATGCCCCGGTTGCCGAAATTCAGTTGCCTTTGAATTTCGTGTGATCCCTATTGAGCATGTATGCTTCTGCTACTTATTCTACATAAGACTTTCTTCCGCAAACAGCGAAACGCTTTGACTCGGTGAGTTTCGCGGCATTCCGACTTCCATGCCCCGGTTGCCGAAATGCAGTTGCCTTTGAATTTCGGGTGATCCCTCATGAGCATGTATGCCTCTGCTACTTGTTCTACATTAGACTTTCTCCGCAAACGGCAAAACGCTTTGATGCGGTGAGTTTCGCGGCATTCCGACTTCAATGCCCCGGTTGCCGAAATTTAGTTGCCTTTGAATTTCGGGTGATCCCTCTTGAGCATGTATGCTTCTGCTACTTGTTCTACATTGGACTTTCTGCGCAAACGGCGAAACGCTTTGACTCGGTGAGTTTCGCGGCATTCCGACTTCGATGCCCTAGTTGTCAAAATTCAATTGCCTTTGAATTTCGGGTGATCCCTCTTCAGCATGTATGCTTCTGCTACTTGTTCTACATTGGACTTTCTGCGCAAACGGCGAAACGCTTTGACTCGGTGAGTTTCGCGGCATTCCGACTTCGATGCCCTAGTTGTCAAAATTCAATTGCCTTTGAATTTCGGGTGATCCCTCTTGAGCATGTATGCTTCTGCTACTTGTTCTACATCAGACTTTCTTTCGCAAACGGCGAAACGCTTTGTCACGATGAGTTTCGCTGCAATCCGACTTCGATGCCCCGATTGCCGAAATTCAGTTGCGTTTGAATTTCGGGTGATCCCTATTGAGCATGTATGCTTCTGCTACTTGTTCTACATCAGACTTTCTTCCGCAAACGGCGAAACGCTTTGACTCGGTGAGTTTCGCGGCATTCCGACTTCGATGCCCCGGTTGCCGAAATTCAGTTGCGTTTGAATTTCGGGTGATCCCTATTGAGCATGTATGCTTCTGCTACTTGTTCTACATCAGACTTTCTTCCGCAAACGGCGAAACGCTTTGACTGGGTGAGTTTCGCGGCATTCCGACTTCGATGCCCCGGTTGCCGAAATTTAGTTGCCTTTGAATTTCGGGTGATCCGTCTTGAGCATGTATGCTTCTGCTACTGGTTCAAAATCAGACTTTCTTCCGCAAACGGCGAAACGCTTTGACTCGGTGAGTTTCGCGCCATTCCGACTTCGATGCCCCGGTTGAAGAAATTCAGTTGCCTTTGAATTTCGGGTGATCCCTCTTGAGCATTTACGCTTCTGCTACTTGTTCTACATCAGACTTTCTTCCGCAAACGGCGAAACGCTTTGACTCGGTGAGTTTCGCGGCATTCCAACTTCGATGCCCCGGTTGCCGAAATTCAGTTGCCTTTGAATTTCGGGTGATCCCTCTTGAGCATGTATGCTTCTGCTAGTTGTTCTACATCAGACTTCTTCCGCAAACGGCGAAACGCTTTGACTCGGTGAGTTTCGCGGCATTCCAACTTCGATGCCCCGGTTGCCGAAATTCAGTTGCCTTTGAATTTCGGGTGATCCCTCTTGAGCATGTATGCTTCTGCTAGTTGTTCTACATCAGACTTCTTCCGCAAACGGCGAAACGCTTTGACTCGGTGAGTTTCGCGGCATTCCGACATCGATGCCCGGGTTGAAGAAATTCAGTTGTCTTTGAATTTCGGGTGATCCCTCTTGAGCATTTACGCTTCTGCTACTTGTTCTACATCAGACTTTCTTCCGCAAACGGCGAAACGCTTTGACTCGGTAAGTTTCGCGGAATTCTGACTTCGATGCCCCGGTTGCCGAAATTCAGTTGCCTTTGAATTTCGGGTCATCCCTCTTGAGCATGTATGCTTCTGCTACTTGTTCTACATCAGACTTTCTCCCGCAAACTCCAAAACGCTTTGACTCGGTGAGTTTCGCGGCATTCCCACTTCGATGCCCCGGTTGCCGAAATTCAGTTGCCTTTGAATTTCGGGTGATCCCTCTTGAGCATGTATGCTTCTGCTAGTTGTTCTACATCAGACTTTCTTCCGCAAACGGCGAAACGCTTTGACTCGGTGAGTTTCGCGGCATACCGACTTGGATGCCCCGGTTCAAGAAATTCAGTTGTCTTTGAATTTTGGGTGATCCCTCTTGAGCATGTATGCTTCTGCTACTGGTTCTACATCAGACTTTCTTCCCAAACGGCGAAACACTTTGACTTGGTGAGTTTCGCGGCATTCCGACTTCGATGCCCCGGTTGCCGAAATTCAGTTGCGTTTGAATTTCGGGTGATCCTTCTTGAGCATGTATGCTTCTGCTACTTGTTCTAAATCAGACTTCTTCCGCAAACGACGAAACGCTTTGACTCGGTGAGTTTCGCGGCATTCCGACTTCGATGCCTCGGTTGCCGAAATTCAGTTGCCTTTGAATTTCGGGTGATCCCTCTTGAGCATGTATGCTTCTGCTAGTTGTTCTACATCAGACTTCTTTCGCAAACGGCGAAACGCTTTGACTCGGTGAGTTTTGCGGCATTCCGACATCGATGCCCCGGTTGAAGAAATTCAGTTGTCTTTGAATTTCGGGTGATCCCTCTTGAGCATTTACGCTTCTGCTACTTGTTCTACATCAGACTTTCTTCCGCAAACGGCGAAACGCTTTGACTCGGTGAGTTTCGCGGCATTCCAACTTCGATGCCCCGGCTGCCGAAATTCAGTTGCCTTTGAATTTCGGGTGATCCCTCTTGAGCATGTATGCTTCTGCTACTGGTTCTACATCAGACTTTCTTCCCAAACGGCGAAACACTTTGACTTGGTGAGTTTCGCGGCATTCCGACTTCGATGCCCCGGTTGCCGAAATTCAGTTGCGTTTGAATTTCGGGTGATCCTTCTTGAGCATGTATGCTTCTGCTACTTGTTCTAAATCAGACTTCTTCCGCAAACGACGAAACGCTTTGACTCGGTGAGTTTCGCGGCATTCCGACTTCGATGCCTCGGTTGCCGAAATTTAGTTGCCTTTGAATTTCGGGTGATCCCTCTTGAGCATGTATGCTTCTGCTAGTTGTTCTACATCAGACTTCTTTCGCAAACGGCGAAACGCTTTGACTCGGTGAGTTTTGCGGCATTCCGACATCGATGCCCCGGTTGAAGAAATTCAGTTGTCTTTGAATTTCGGGTGATCCCTCTTGAGCATTTACGCTTCTGCTACTTGTTCTACATCAGACTTTCTTCCGCAAACGGCGAAACGCTTTGACTCGGTGAGTTTCGCGGCATTCCAACTTCGATGCCCCGGCTGCCGAAATTCAGTTGCCTTTGAATTTCGGGTGATCCCTCTTGAGCATGTATGCTTCTGCTACTGGTTCTACATCAGACTTTCTTCCCCAAACGGCGAAACACTTTGACTCGGTGAGTTTCGCGCCATTCCGACTTCGATGCCCCGGTTGCTGAAATTCAGTTGACTTTGAATTTCGGGTGATCCCTCTTGAGCATGTATGCTTCTGCTAGTTGTTCTACATCAGACTTCTTCCGCAAACGGCGAAACGCTTTGACTCGGTGTGTTTCGCGGCATTCCGACTTCGATGCCCCGGTTGAAGAAATTCAGTTGTCTTTGAATTTCGGGTGATCCCTGTTGAGCATTTACGCTTCTGCTACTTGTTCTACATCAGACTTTCTTCCGCAAACGGCGAAACGCTTTGACTCGGTGAGTTTCGCGGCATTCCGACTTGGATGCCCCGGTTCAAGAAATTCAGTTGTCTTTGAATTTTGGGTGATCCCTCTTGAGCATGTATGCTTCTGCTACTGGTTCTACATCAGACTTTCTTCCCAAACGGCGAAACACTTTGACTTGGTGAGTTTCGCGGCATTCCGACTTCGATGCCCCGGTTGCCGAAATTCAGTTGCGTTTGAATTTCGGGTGATCCTTCTTGAGCATGTATGCTTCTGCTAGTTGTTCTACATCAGACTTCTGCGCAAACGGCGAAACGCTTTGTCACGATGAGTTTCGCTGCAATCCGACTTCGATTCCCCGATTGCCGAAATTCAGTTGCGTTTGAATTTCGGGTGATCCGTCTTGAGCATGTATGCTTCTGCTAGTTGTTCTACATCAGACTTCTTCCGCAAACGGCGAAACGCTTTGACTCGGTGTGTTTCGCGGCATTACGACTTCGATGCCCCGGTTGAAGAAATTCAGTTGTCTTTGAATTTCGGGTGATCCCTGTTGAGCATTTACGCTTCTGCTACTTGTTCTACATCAGACTTTCTTCCGCAAACGGCGAAACGCTTTGACTCGGTGAGTTTCGCGGCATTCCAACTTCGACGCCCCGGTTGCCGAAATTCAGTTGCCTTTGAATTTCGGGTGATCCCTCTTGAGCATGTATGCTTCTGCTAGTTGTTCTACATCAGACTTCTTCCGCAAACGGCGAAACGCTTTGACTCGGTGAGTTTCGCGGCATTCCAACTTCGATGCCCCGGTTGCCGAAATTCAGTTGCCTTTGAATTTCGGGTGATCCCTCTTGAGCATGTATGCTTCTGCTAGTTGTTCTACATCAGACTTCTGCGCAAACGGCGAAACGCTTTGTCACGATGAGTTTCGCTGCAATCCGACTTCGATTCCCCGCTTGCCGAAATTCAGTTGCGTTTGAATTTCGGGTGATCCCTATTGAGCATGTATGCTTCTGCTACTTGTTCTACATCAGACTTTCTTCCGCAAACGGCGAAACGCTTTGACTCGGTGAGTTTCGCGGCATTCCGACTTCGATGCCCCGGTTGCCGAAATTTAGTTGCCTTTGAATTTCGGGTGATCCCTCTTGAGCATGTATGCTTCTGCTACTGGTTCAAAATCAGACTTTCTTCCGCAAACGGCGAAACGCTTTGACTCGGTGAGTTTCGCGCCATTCCGACTTCGATGCCCCGGTTGAAGAAATTCAGTTGCCTTTGAATTTCGGGTGATCCCTCTTGAGCATTTACGCTTCTGCTACTTGTTCTACATCAGACTTTCTTCCGCAAACGGCGAAACGCTTTGACTCGGTGAGTTTCGCGGCATTCCAACTTCGATGCCCCGGTTGCCGAAATTCAGTTGCCTTTGAATTTCGGGTGATCCCTCTTGAGCATGTATGCTTCTGCTACTGGTTCTACATCAGACTTTCTTCCCCAAACGGCGAAACACTTTGACTCGGTGAGTTTCGCGCCATTCCGACTTCGATGCCCCGGTTGCTGAAATTCAGTTGACTTTGAATTTCGGGTGATCCCTCTTGAGCATGTATGCTTCTGCTAGTTGTTCTACATCAGACTTCTTCCGCAAACGGCGAAACGCTTTGACTCGGTGTGTTTCGCGGCATTCCGACTTCGATGCCCCGGTTGAAGAAATTCAGTTGTCTTTGAATTTCGGGTGATCCCTGTTGAGCATTTACGCTTCTGCTACTTGTTCTACATCAGACTTTCTTCCGCAAACGGCGAAACGCTTTGACTCGGTGAGTTTCGCGGCATTCCGACTTGGATGCCCCGGTTCAAGAAATTCAGTTGTCTTTGAATTTTGGGTGATCCCTCTTGAGCATGTATGCTTCTGCTACTGGTTCTACATCAGACTTTCTTCCCAAACGGCGAAACACTTTGACTTGGTGAGTTTCGCGGCATTCCGACTTCGATGCCCCGGTTGCCGAAATTCAGTTGCGTTTGAATTTCGGGTGATCCTTCTTGAGCATGTATGCTTCTGCTAGTTGTTCTACATCAGACTTCTGCGCAAACGGCGAAACGCTTTGTCACGATGAGTTTCGCTGCAATCCGACTTCGATTCCCCGCTTGCCGAAATTCAGTTGCGTTTGAATTTCGGGTGATCCCTATTGAGCATGTATGCTTCTGCTACTTGTTCTACATCAGACTTTCTTCCGCAAACAACGAAACGCTTTGACTCGGTGAGTTTCGCGGCATTCCGACTTCGATGCCTCGGTTGCCGAAATTCAGTTGCCTTTGAATTTCGGGTGATCCCTCTTGAGCATGTATGCTTCTGCTACTTGTTCTACATCAGACTTTCTCTGCAAATGGCGAAACGCTTTGACTCGGTGAGTTTCGCGGCATTCCGACTTCGATGCCCCGGTTGAAGAAATTCAGTTGTCTTTGAATTTCGGGTGATCCCTCTTGAGCATTTATGCTTCTGCTACTTGTTCTACATAAGACTTTTTCCGCAAATGGCGAAACGCTTTGACTCGGTGAGTTTCGTGGCATTCCGACTTCGATGCCTCGGTTGCCGAAATTTAGTTGCCTTTGAATTTCGTGTGATCCCTCTTGACCATGTATGCTTCTGCTACTTGTTCTACATCAGACTTTCTTCCGCAAACGGCGAAACGCTTTGACTCGGTGAGTTTTGCGGCATTCCGACTTCGATGCCCCGGTTGCCGAAATGCAGTTGCCTTTGAATTTCGGGTGATCCCTCATGAGCATGTATGCTTCTGCTACTTGTTCTACATTAGACTTTCTGCGCAAACGGCGAAACGCTTTGACTCGGTGAGTTTCGCGGCATTCCGACTTCGATGCCCCAGTTGTCAAAATTTAGTTGCCTTTGAATTTCGGGTGATCCCTCTTCAGCATGTATGCTTCTGCTACTTGTTCTACATCAGACTTTCTTTCTCAAACGGCGAAACGCTTTGTCACGATGAGTTTCGCTGCAATCCGACTTCGATTCCCCGATTGCCGAAATTCAGTTGCGTTTGAATTTCGGGTGATCCCTATTGAGCATGTATGCTTCTGCTACTTGTTCTACATCAGACTTTCTTCCGCAAACGGCGAAACGCTTTGACTGGGTGAGTTTCGCGGCATTCCGACTTCGATGCCCCGGTTGCCGAAATTTAGTTGCCTTTGAATTTCGGGTGATCCCTCTTGAACATGTATGCTTCTGCTACTGGTTCAAAATCAGACTTTCTTCCGCAAACGGCGAAACGCTTTGACTCGGTGAGTTTCGCGGCATTCCGAATTCGATGCCCCGGTTGCCGAAATTCAGTTGCGTTTGAATTTCGGGTGATCCGTCTTGAGCATGTATGCTTCTGCTACTTGTTCTACATTAGACTTTCTCCGCAAACGGCGAAACGCTTTGACTCGGTGAGTTTCGCGCCATTCCGACTTCGATGCCCCGGTTGAAGAAATTCAGTTGCCTTTGAATTTCGGGTGATCCCTCTTGAGCATTTACGCTTCTGCTACTTGTTCTACATCAGACTTTCTTCCGCAAACGGCGAAACGCTTTGACTCGGTGAGTTTCGCGGCATTCCAACTTCGATGCCCCGGTTGCCGAAATTCAGTTGCCTTTGAATTTCGGGTGATCCCTCTTGAGCATGTATGCTTCTGCTACTGGTTCAAAATCAGACTTTCTTCCGCAAACGGCGAAACGCTTTGACTCGGTGAGTTTCGCGGCATTCCGAATTCGATGCCCCGGTTGCCGAAATTCAGTTGCGTTTGAATTTCGGGTGATCCGTCTTGAGCATGTATGCTTCTGCTACTTGTTCTACATTAGACTTTCTCCGCAAACGGCGAAACGCTTTGACTCGGTGAGTTTCGCGCCATTCCGACTTCGATGCCCCGGTTGAAGAAATTCAGTTGCCTTTGAATTTCGGGTGATCCCTCTTGAGCATTTACGCTTCTGCTACTTGTTCTACATCAGACTTTCTTCCGCAAACGGCGAAACGCTTTGACTCGGTGAGTTTCGCGGCATTCCAACTTCGATGCCCCGGTTGCCGAAATTCAGTTGCCTTTGAATTTCGGGTGATCCCTCTTGAGCATGTATGCTTCTGCTAGTTGTTCTACATCAGACTTCTTCCGCAAACGGCGAAACGCTTTGACTCGGTGAGTTTCGCGGCATTCCAACTTCGATGCCCCGGTTGCCGAAATTCAGTTGCCTTTGAATTTCGGGTGATCCCTCTTGAGCATGTATGCTTCTGCTAGTTGTTCTACATCAGACTTCTTCCGCAAACGGCGAAACGCTTTGACTCGGTGAGTTTCGCGGCATTCCGACATCGATGCCCCGGTTGAAGAAATTCAGTTGTCTTTGAATTTCGGGTGATCCCTCTTGAGCATTTACGCTTCTGCTACTTGTTCTACATCAGACTTTCTTCCGCAAACGGCGAAACGCTTTGACTCGGTAAGTTTCGCGGCATTCTGACTTCGATGCCCCGGTTGCCGAAATTCAGTTGCCTTTGAATTTCGGGTGATCCCTCTTGAGCATGTATGCTTCTGCTACTTGTTCTACATCAGACTTTCTTCCGCAAACTCCAAAATGCTTTGACTCGGTGAGTTTCGCGGCATTCCCACTTCGATGCCCCGGTTGCCGAAATTCAGTTGCCTTTGAATTTCGGGTGATCCCTGTTGAGCATGTATGCTTCTGCTACTGGTTCTACATCAGACTTTCTTCCCCAAACGGCGAAACACTTTGACTCGGTGAGTTTCGCGCCATTCCGACTTCGATGCCCCGGTTGCTGAAATTCAGTTGACTTTGAATTTCGGGTGATCCCTCTTGAGCATGTATGCTTCTGCTAGTTGTTCTACATCAGACTTCTTCCGCAAACGGCGAAATGCTTTGACTCGGTGAGTTTCGCGGCATTCCAACTTCGATGCCCCGGTTGAAGAAATTTAGTTGTCTTTGAATTTCGGGTGATCCCTCTTGAGCATTTACGCTTCTGCTACTTGTTCTACATCAGACTTTCTTCCGCAAACGGCGAAACGCTTTGACTAGGTGAGTTTCGCGGCATTCCAACTTCGATGCCCCGGCTGCCGAAATTCAGTTGCCTTTGAATTTCGGGTGATCCCTCTTGAGCATGTATGCTTCTGCTACTGGTTCTACATCAGACTTTCTTCCCAAACAGCGAAACACTTTGACTTGGTGAGTTTTGCGGCATTCCGACTTCGATGCCCCGGTTGCCGAAATTCAGTTGCGTATGAATTTCGGGTGATCCTTCTTGAGCATGTATGCTTCTGCTACTTGTTCTAAATCAGACTTCTTCCGCAAACGACGAAACGCTTTGACTCGGTGAGTTTCGCGGCATTCCGACTTGGATGCCCCGGTTGCCGAAATTCAGTTGCCTTTGAATTTTGGGTGATCCCTCTTGAGCATGTATGCTTCTGCTACTTGTTCTACATCAGACTTTCTCTGCAAATGGCGAAACGCTTTAACTCGGTGAGTTTCGCGGCATTCCGACTTGGATGCCCCGGTTGAAGAAATTCAGTTGTCTTTGAATTTGGGGTGATCCCTCTTGAGCATTTATGCTTCTGCTACTTGTTCTACATCAGACTTTCTTCCGCAAATGGCGAAACGCTTTGACTCGGTGAGTTTCGTGGCATTCCGACTTCGATGCCCCGGTTACCGAAATTCAGTTGCCTTTGAATTTCGTGTGATCCCTATTGCGCATGTATGCTTCTGCTACTTATTCTACATAAGACTTTCTTCCGCAAACGGCGAAACGCTTTGACTCGGTGAGTTTTGCGGCATTCCGACTTCGATGCCCCGGTTGCCGAAATGCAGTTGCCTTTGAATTTCGGGTGATCCCTCATGAGCATGTATGCTTCTGCTACTTGTTCTACATTAGACTTTCTCCGCAAACGGCGAAACGCTTTGACTCGTTGAGTTTCGCGGCATTCCGACTTCAATGCCCCGGTTGCCGAAATTTAGTTGCCTTTGAATTTCGGGTGATCCCTCTTGAGCATGTATGCTTCTGCTACTTGTTCTACATTGGACTTTCTGCGTAAACGGCGAAACGCTTTGACTCGGTGAGTTTCGCGGCATTCTGACTTCGATGCCCTAGTTGTCAAAATTCAATTGCCTTTGAATTTCGGGTGATCCCTCTTGAGCATGTATGCTTCTGCTACTGGTTCTACATCAGACTTTCTTCCCAAACAGCGAAACACTTTGACTTGGTGAGTTTTGCGGCATTCCGACTTCGATGCCCCGGTTGCCGAAATTCAGTTGCGTATGAATTTCGGGTGATCCTTCTTGAGCATGTATGCTTCTGCTACTTGTTCTAAATCAGACTTCTTCCGCAAACGACGAAACGCTTTGACTCGGTGAGTTTCGCGGCATTCCGACTTGGATGCCCCGGTTGCCGAAATTCAGTTGCCTTTGAATTTCGGGTGATCCCTCTTGAGCATGTATGCTTCTGCTACTGGTTCTACATCAGACTTTCTTCCCCAAACGGCGAAACACTTTGACTCGGTGAGTTTCGCGCCATTCCGACTTCGATGCCCCGGTTGCTGAAATTCAGTTGACTTTGAATTTCGGGTGATCCCTCTTGAGCATGTATGCTTCTGCTAGTTGTTCTACATCAGACTTCTTCCGCAAACGGCGAAATGCTTTGACTCGGTGAGTTTCGCGGCATTCCAACTTCGATGCCCCGGTTGAAGAAATTTAGTTGTCTTTGAATTTCGGGTGATCCCTCTTGAGCATTTACGCTTCTGCTACTTGTTCTACATCAGACTTTCTTCCGCAAACGGCGAAACGCTTTGACTAGGTGAGTTTCGCGGCATTCCAACTTCGATGCCCCGGCTGCCGAAATTCAGTTGCCTTTGAATTTCGGGTGATCCCTCTTGAGCATGTATGCTTCTGCTACTGGTTCTACATCAGACTTTCTTCCCAAACAGCGAAACACTTTGACTTGGTGAGTTTTGCGGCATTCCGACTTCGATGCCCCGGTTGCCGAAATTCAGTTGCGTATGAATTTCGGGTGATCCTTCTTGAGCATGTATGCTTCTGCTACTTGTTCTAAATCAGACTTCTTCCGCAAACGACGAAACGCTTTGACTCGGTGAGTTTCGCGGCATTCCGACTTGGATGCCCCGGTTGCCGAAATTCAGTTGCCTTTGAATTTTGGGTGATCCCTCTTGAGCATGTATGCTTCTGCTACTTGTTCTACATCAGACTTTCTCTGCAAATGGCGAAACGCTTTAACTCGGTGAGTTTCGCGGCATTCCGACTTGGATGCCCCGGTTGAAGAAATTCAGTTGTCTTTGAATTTGGGGTGATCCCTCTTGAGCATTTATGCTTCTGCTACTTGTTCTACATCAGACTTTCTTCCGCAAATGGCGAAACGCTTTGACTCGGTGAGTTTCGTGGCATTCCGACTTCGATGCCCCGGTTACCGAAATTCAGTTGCCTTTGAATTTCGTGTGATCCCTATTGCGCATGTATGCTTCTGCTACTTATTCTACATAAGACTTTCTTCCGCAAACGGCGAAACGCTTTGACTCGGTGAGTTTTGCGGCATTCCGACTTCGATGCCCCGGTTGCCGAAATGCAGTTGCCTTTGAATTTCGGGTGATCCCTCATGAGCATGTATGCTTCTGCTACTTGTTCTACATTAGACTTTCTCCGCAAACGGCGAAACGCTTTGACTCGTTGAGTTTCGCGGCATTCCGACTTCAATGCCCCGGTTGCCGAAATTTAGTTGCCTTTGAATTTCGGGTGATCCCTCTTGAGCATGTATGCTTCTGCTACTTGTTCTACATTGGACTTTCTGCGTAAACGGCGAAACGCTTTGACTCGGTGAGTTTCGCGGCATTCTGACTTCGATGCCCTAGTTGTCAAAATTCAATTGCCTTTGAATTTCGGGTGATCCCTCTTGAGCATGTATGCTTCTGCTACTGGTTCTACATCAGACTTTCTTCCCAAACAGCGAAACACTTTGACTTGGTGAGTTTTGCGGCATTCCGACTTCGATGCCCCGGTTGCCGAAATTCAGTTGCGTATGAATTTCGGGTGATCCTTCTTGAGCATGTATGCTTCTGCTACTTGTTCTAAATCAGACTTCTTCCGCAAACGACGAAACGCTTTGACTCGGTGAGTTTCGCGGCATTCCGACTTGGATGCCCCGGTTGCCGAAATTCAGTTGCCTTTGAATTTCGGGTGATCCCTCTTGAGCATGTATGCTTCTGCTACTGGTTCTACATCAGACTTTCTTCCCCAAACGGCGAAACACTTTGACTCGGTGAGTTTCGCTCCATTCCGACTTCGATGCCCCGGTTGCTGAAATTCAGTTGACTTTGAATTTCGGGTGATCCCTCTTGAGCATGTATGCTTCTGCTAGTTGTTCTACATCAGACTTCTTCCGCAAACGGCGAAATGCTTTGACTCGGTGAGTTTCGCGGCATTCCAACTTCGATGCCCCGGTTGAAGAAATTTAGTTGTCTTTGAATTTCGGGTGATCCCTCTTGAGCATTTACGCTTCTGCTACTTGTTCTACATCAGACTTTCTTCCGCAAACGGCGAAACGCTTTGACTAGGTGAGTTTCGCGGCATTCCAACTTCGATGCCCCGGCTGCCGAAATTCAGTTGCCTTTGAATTTCGGGTGATCCCTCTTGAGCATGTATGCTTCTGCTACTGGTTCTACATCAGACTTCCTTCCGCAAACGGCGAAATGCTTTGACTCGGTGAGTTTCGCGGCATTCCGACTTCGATGCTCCGGTTGCCGAAATTCAGTTGCCTTTGAATTTCGGTTGATCCCTCATGAGCATGTATGCTTCTGCTACTTGTTCTACATTAGACGTTCTCCGCAAACGGCGAAACGCTTTGACTCGGTGAGTTTTGGGGCATTCCGACTTCCATGCCCCGGTTGCCGAAATTTAGTTGCCTTTGAATTTCGGGTGATCCTTCTTGAGCATGTATGCTTCTGCTACTTGTTCTACATTAGACTTTCTCCGCAAACGGCGAAACGATGTGACTCGGTGAGTTTCGCGCCATTCCGACTTCGATGCCCCGGTTGCTGAAATTCAGTTGCCTTTGAATTTCGGGTGATCCCTCTTGAGCATGTATTCTTCTGCTAGTTGTTCTACATCAGACTTCTTCCGCAAACGGCAAAACGCTTTGACTCGGTGAGTTTCGCGGCCTTCCAACTTCGATGCCCCGGTTGCCGAAATTCTGTTGGCTTTGAACTTCCGGTCATCCCTCTTGAGCATGTATGCTTCTGCTACTTGTTCTACATCAGACTTTCTTCCGCAAACGGCGAAACGCTTTGACTCGGTGAGTTTTGCGGCATTCCGACTTCGATGCCCCGGTTGCCGAAATGCAGTTGCCTTTGAATTTCGGTTGATCCCTCATGAGCATGTATGCTTCTGCTACTTGTTCTACATTAGACGTTCTCCGCAAACGGCGAAACGCTTTGACTCGGTGAGTTTTGGGGCATTCCGACTTCCATGCCCCGGTTGCCGAAATTTAGTTGCCTTTGAATTTCGGGTGATCCTTCTTGAGCATGTATGCTTCTGCTACTTGTTCTACATTAGACTTTCTGCGCAAACGGCGAAACGCTTTGACTCGGTGAGTTTCACGGCATTCTGCCTTCGATGCCCTAGTTGTCGAAATTCAGTTGCCTTTAAATTTCAGGTGATCCCTCTTGAGCATGTATGCTTCTGCTACTTGTTCTACATCAGACTTTCTTCCGCAAACGGCGAAACGCTTTGTCACGATGAGTTTCGCTGCAATCCGACTTCGATGCCCCGGTTGCCGAAATTCAGTTGCCTTTGAATTTCGGGTGATCCCTATTGAGCTTGTATGCTTCTGCTACTGGTTCTACATCAGACTTTCTTCCGCAAACGGCGAAACGCTTTGACTCGGTGAGTTTCGCGGCATTCCAACTTCGATGCCCCGGTTGCCGAAATTCAGTTGCCTTTGAATTTCGGGTGATCCTTCTTGAGCATGTATGCTTCTGCTAGTTGTTCTACATCAGACTTCTTTCGCAAACGGCGAAACGCTTTGACTCGGTGAGTTTCGCGGCATTCCGACATCGATGCCCCGGTTGAAGAAATTCAGTTGTCTTTGAATTTCGGGTGATCCCTCTTGAGCATTTACGCTTCTGCTACTTGTTCTACATCAGACTTTCTTCCGCAAACGGCGAAACGCTTTGACTCGATAAGTTTCGCGGCATTCTGACTTCGATGCCCCGGTTGCCGAAATTCAGTTGCCTTTGAATTTCGGGTGATCCCTCTTGAGCATGTATGCTTCTGCTACTTGTTCTACATCAGACTTTCTCTGCAAATGGCGAAACGCTTTGACTCGGTGAGTTTCGCGGCATTCCGACTTCGATGCCCCGGTTGCCGAAATTCAGTTGGCTTTGAATTTCGGGTCATCCCTCTTGAGCATGTATGCTTCTGCTACTTGTTCTACATCAGACTTTCTTCCGCAAAGACGAAACGCTTTGACTCGGTGAGTTTCACGGCATTCCCACTTCGATGCCCCGGTTGGCGAAATTCAGTTGCCTTTGAATTTCGGGTGATCCCTCTTGAGCATGTATGCTTCTGCTACTGGTTCTACATCAGACTTTCTTCCGCAAACGGCGAAACGCTTTGACTCGGTGAGTTTCGCGGCATTCCGACTTCGATGCCCCGGTTGCCGAAATTCAGTTGCGTTTGAATTTCGGGTGATCCTTCTTGAGCATGTATGCTTCTGCTACTTGTTCTACATTAGACTTTCTCCGCAAACGGCGAAACGCTGTGACTCGGTGAGTTTCTCGGCATTCCGACTTCGATGCCCCGGTTGCTGAAATTCAGTTGCCTTTGAATTTCGGGTGATCCCTCTTGAGCATGTATGCTTCTGCTAGTTGTTCTACATCAGACTTCTTCCGCAAACGGCAAAACGCTTTGACTCGGTGAGTTTCGCGGCCTTCCAACTTCGATGCCCCGGTTGCCGAAATTCTGTTGGCTTTGAACTTCGGGTCATCCCTCTTGAGCATGTATGCTTCTGCTACTTGTTCTACATCAGATTTCCTTCCATAAACGGCGAAAGGCTTTGACTCGGTGAGTTTCGCGGCATTTCGAGTTCGATGCCCCGTTTGCCAAAATTCAGTTGCCTTTGAATTTCGTGTGAGCCCTCTTGAGCATGTCTGCTTCTGCTACTTGTTCTACATAAGACTTTTTCCGCAAAGGCCCAAACGCTTTGACTCGGTGAGTTTCTCGGTATTCCGCCTTTGATTCCCCCGTTGCCAAAATTCAGTTGCCTTTGAATTTCGGGTGATCCCTCTTGAGCATGTATGCTTCTGCTACTTGTTCTACATCAGACTTGCTTCCGCAAACGGCGAAACGCTTTGACTCGGTGAGTTTCGCGGTATTCCGACTTCGATGCCCCGTTAGCCGAAATTCAGTTGCCTTTGAATTTCGGGTGACCCCTCTTGAGCATGTATGCTTCTGCTACTTGTTCTACATCAGACTTTCTTCCACAAATGGCGAAACGCTTTGACTCGGTGAGTTTCGCGGCATTCCGCCTTCGTTGCCCCGTTTGCCGAAATTCAGTTGGCTATGAATTTCGTGTGATCCCTCTTGATCCTGTATACTTCTGCTACTTGTTCTACATCTGACTTTCTTCCGCAAATGGCGAAACGCTTTGACTCGTTGAGTTTCGCGGCATTCCGACTTCGATGCCCCGTTTGTCGAAATTCAGTTGCCTTTGAATTTCGGGTGATCCCTCTTGAGCCTGTATGCTTCTGCTACTTGTTCCACATCACACTTCCTTTCGCAAACAGCAAAACGCTTTGACTCGGTGAGTTTCCAGGCATTCCGACTTCGATGCCCCGTGTGCCGAAATTCAGTTGCCTTTGAATTTCGGGTGATCCCTCTTGAGCCTGTATGCTTTTGCTACTTGTTCTACATCACACTTCCTTCCGCAAATGGCGAAACACTTTGACTTGGGGAGTTTCGCGGCATTCCGACTTCGATGCGGCGTTTGCCGAAATTCAGTTGCCTTTGAATTTCGGGTGGTCCCTCTTGAGCATGTTTGCTTCTGCTACTTGTTCTACATCAGACTTCCTTCCGCAAACGACGAAATGCTTTGACTCGGTGAGTTTCGCGGCATTCCGAGTTTGATGCCCCGTTTGCCGAAATTCAGTTGCCTTTGAATTTTGGGTGATCCCTCTTGAGCATGTATGCTTCTGCTACTTGTTCTACATAAGACTTCTTCCGCAAAGGGCGAAACGCTTTGACTCGGTGAGTTTCGCGGCATTCCGGCTTCGATGCCCCGGTTTCCGAAATTCACTTGCCTTTGAATTACGGGTGATCCCACTTGAGCATGTATGCTTTTGCTACTTGTTCTACATAAGACTTCTTCCGCAAAGGGCGAAACGCTTTAACTCGGTGAGTTTCGCGGCATTCTGACTTCGATGCCACGTTTGCCAAAATTAAGTTGCCTTTGAATTTCAGGTGATCCATCTTGAGCATGTATGCTTCTGCTACTTGTTCTACATCAGACTTCCTTCCGTAAACAGCGAAACGCTTTGACTCGGTGAGTTTCGCGGCATTCCGACTTCGATGCCCCGTTTGCCGCAATTCAGTTGCCTTTGAATTTCGGGTGATCCCACTTAAGCCTGTATGCTTCTGCTACTTGTTCTACATTAGACTTCCTTCGGTAAACAGCGAAACGCTTTGACTCGGTGAGTTTCGTGGCATTCCGACTTCGATGCCCCGTTTGCCAAAATTCAGTTGCCTTTGAATTTCGGGTGATCCCTCTTGGGCATGTATGCTTCTGCTACTTGTTCTACATCAGACTTCGTTCCGCAAACGGCGAAACGCTTTGACTCGGTGAGATTCGCGGCATTCTGGCTTCGATGCCCCGGTTGCCGAAATTCAGTTGCCTTTGAATTTCGGGTGATCCCTCTTGAGCATGTATGCTTTTGCTACTTGTTCTACATAAGACTTCTTCCGCAAAGGGCGAAACGCTTTGACTCGGTGAGATTCGCGGCATTCTGGCTTCGATGCCCCGGTTGCCGAAATTCAGTTGCCTTTGAATTTCGGGTGATCCCACTTGAGCCTGTATGCTTCTGCTACTTGTTCTACATCACACTTCCTTCCGTAAACGGCGAAAGGCTTTGACTCGGTGAGTTTCACGGCATTCCGACTTCGATGCCACGTTTGCCACAATTAAGTTGCCTTTGAATTTCGGGTGATCCATCTTGAGCATGTATGCTTCTGCTACTTGTTCTACATCAGACTTCCTTCCGCAAAACGGCGAAACGCTTTGATTCGGTGAGGTTCGCGGCATTCCGAGTTCGATGCCCCGTTTGCCGAAATTCAGTTGCCTTTGAATTTTGGGTGATCCCTCTTGAGCATGTATGCTTCTGCTACTTGTTCTACATAAGACTTCTTCCGCAAAGGGCGAAACGCTTTGACTCGGTGAGTTTCACGGCATTCCAGCTTCGATGCCCCGGTTGCCGAAATTCACTTGCCTTTGAATTACGAGTGATCCCACTTGAGCATGTATGCTTTTGCTACTTGTTCTACATAAGACTTCTTCCGCAAAGGGCGAAACGCTTTAACTCGGTGAGTTTCGCAGCATTCCGACTTCGATGCCACGTTTGCCAAAATTAAGTTGCCTTTGAATTTCAGGTGATCCATCTTGAGCATGTATGCTTCTGCTACTTGTTCTACATCAGACTTCCTTCCGTAAACAGCGAAACGCTTTGACTCGGTGAGTTTCGCGGCATTCCGACTTCGATGCCCCGTTTGCCGCAATTCAGTTGCCTTTGAATTTCGGGTGATCCCACTTAAGCCTGTATGCTTCTGCTACTTGTTCTACAATAGACTTCCTTCGGTAAACGGCGAAACGCTTTGACTTGGTGAGTTTCGTGGCATTCCGACTTCGATGCCCCGTTTGCCGAAATTCAGTTGCCTTTGAATTTCGGTTGATCCCTCTTGGGCATGTATGCTTCTGCTACTTGTTCTACATCAGACTTCGTTCCGCAAACGGCGAAACGCTTTGATTCGGTGAGTTTCGCGGCATTCCGACTTCGATGCCCCGGTTGCCGAAATTCGGTTGCCTTTGAATTTCGGGTGATCCCTCTTGAGCATGTATGCTTTTGCTACTTGTTCTACATAAGACTTCTTCCGCAAAGGGCGAAACGCTTTGACTCGGTGAGATTCGCGGCATTCTGGCTTCGATGCCCCGGTTGCCGAAATTCAGTTGCCTTTGAATTTCGGGTGATCCCACTTGAGCCTGTATGCTTCTGCTACTTGTTCTACATCAGACTTCATTCCGTAAACGGCGAAATGCTTTGACTCGGTGAGTTTCACGGCATTCCGACTTCGATGCCACGTTTGCCACAATTAAGTTGCCTTTGAATTTCGGGTGATCCATCTTGAGCATGTATGCTTCTGCTACTTGTTCTACATCAGACTTCCTTCCGCAAAACGGCGAAACGCTTTGATTCGGTGAGGTTCGCGGCATTCCGCGTTCGATGCCCCGTTTGCCGCAATTCAGTTGCCTTTGAATTTCGGGTTATCCCACATGAGCCTGTATGCTTCTGCTACTTGTTCTACATCAGACTTCCTTCCGTAAACGGCGAAATGCTTTGACTCGGTGAGTTTCGCGGCATTCCGACTTCGATGCGGCGGTTGCCAAAATTCAGTTGCCGTTGAATTTCGGGTGATCCCTCTTGAGCATGTATGCTTTTGCTACTTGTTCTACATAAGACTTCTTCCGCAAAGGGCGAAACGCTTTGACTCGGTGAGTTTCGCGGCATTCCGGCTTCGATGCCCCGGTTGCCGAAATTCACTTGCCTTTGAATTACGGGTGATCCCACTTGAGCATGTATGCTTCTGCTACTTGTTCTACATCAGACTTCCTTCCGTAAACAGCGAAACGCTTTGACTCGGTGAGTTTCGCGGCATTCCGACTTCGATGCCCCGTTTGCCGCAATTCAGTTGCCTTTGAATTTCGGGTGATCCCACTTAAGCCTGTATGCTTCTGCTACTTGTTCTACATTAGACTTCCTTCCGTAAACGGCGAAACGGTTTGACTCGGTGAGTTTCGCGGCATTCCGACTTCGATGCCCCGTTTGCCGAAATTCAGTTGCCTTTGAATTTCGGGTGATCCCTCTTGGGCATGTATGCTTCTGCTACTTGTTCTACATCAGACTTCGTTCCGCAAACGGCGAAACGCTTTGATTCGGTGAGTTTCGCGGCATTCCGACTTCGATGCCCCGGTTGCCGAAATTCGGTTGCCTTTGAATTTCGGGTGATCCCTCTTGAGCATGTATGCTTTTGCTACTTGTTCTACATAAGACTTCTTCCGCAAACGGCGAAACGCTTTGTCACGATGAGTTTCGCTGCAATCCGACTTCGATGCCCCGGTTGCCGAAATTCAGTTGCCTTTGAATTTCGGGTGATCCCTATTGAGCTTGTATGCTTCTGCTACTGGTTCTACATCAGACTTTCTTCCGCAAACGGCGAAACGCTTTGACTCGGTGAGTTTCGCGGCATTCCAACTTCGATGCCCCGGTTGCCGAAATTCAGTTGCCTTTGAATTTCGGGTGATCCCTCTTGAGCATGTATGCTTCTGCTAGTTGTTCTACATCAGACTTCTTTCGCAAACGGCGAAACGCTTTGACTCGGTGAGTTTCGCGGCATTCCGACATCGATGCCCCGGTTGAAGAAATTCAGTTGTCTTTGAATTTCGGGTGATCCCTCTTGGGCATGTATGCTTCTGCTACTTGTTCTACATCAGACTTCGTTCCGCAAACGGCGAAACGCTTTGATTCGGTGAGTTTCGCGGCATTCCGACTTCGATGCCCCGGTTGCCGAAATTCGGTTGCCTTTGAATTTCGGGTGATCCCTCTTGAGCATGTATGCTTTTGCTACTTGTTCTACATAAGACTTCTTCCACAAATGGCGAAACGCTTTGACTCGGTGAGTTTCGCGGCATTCCGCCTTCGTTGCCCCGTTTGCCGAAATTCAGTTGGCTATGAATTTCGTGTGATCCCTCTTGATCCTGTATACTTCTGCTACTTGTTCTACATCTGACTTTCTTCCGCAAATGGCGAAACGCTTTGACTCGTTGAGTTTCGCGGCATTCCGACTTCGATGCCCCGTTTGTCGAAATTCAGTTGCCTTTGAATTTCGGGTGATCCCTCTTGAGCCTGTATGCTTCTGCTACTTGTTCCACATCACACTTCCTTTCGCAAACAGCAAAACGCTTTGACTCGGTGAGTTTCCAGGCATTCCGACTTCGATGCCCCGTGTGCCGAAATTCAGTTGCCTTTGAATTTCGGGTGATCCCTCTTGAGCCTGTATGCTTTTGCTACTTGTTCTACATCACACTTCCTTCCGCAAATGGCGAAACACTTTGACTTGGGGAGTTTCGCGGCATTCCGACTTCGATGCGGCGTTTGCCGAAATTCAGTTGCGTTTGAATTTCGGGTGGTCCCTCTTGAGCATGTTTGCTTCTGCTACTTGTTCTACATCAGACTTCCTTCCGCAAACGACGAAATGCTTTGACTCGGTGAGTTTCGCGGCATTCCGAGTTTGATGCCCCGTTTGCCGAAATTCAGTTGCCTTTGAATTTTGGGTGATCCCTCTTGAGCATGTATGCTTCTGCTACTTGTTCTACATAAGACTTCTTCCGCAAAGGGCGAAACGCTTTGACTCGGTGAGTTTCACGGCATTCCAGCTTCGATGCCCCGGTTGCCGAAATTCACTTGCCTTTGAATTACGAGTGATCCCACTTGAGCATGTATGCTTTTGCTACTTGTTCTACATAAGACTTCTTCCGCAAAGGGCGAAACGCTTTAACTCGGTGAGTTTCGCGGCATTCCGTCTTCGATGCCACGTTTGCCAAAATTAAGTTGCCTTTGAATTTCAGGTGATCCATCTTGAGCATGTATGCTTCTGCTACTTGTTCTACATCAGACTTCCTTCCGTAAACAGCGAAACGCTTTGACTCGGTGAGTTTCGCGGCATTCCGACTTCGATGCCCCGTTTGCCGCAATTCAGTTGGCTTTGAATTTCGGGTGATCCCACTTAAGCCTGTATGCTTCTGCTACTTGTTCTACATTAGACTTCCTTCGGTAAACGGCGAAACGCTTTGACTCGGTGAGTTTCGTGGCATTCCGACTTCGATGCCCCGTTTGCCGAAATTCAGTTGCCTTTGAATTTCGGTTGATCCCTCTTGGGCATGTATGCTTCTGCTACTTGTTCTACATCAGACTTCGTTCCGCAAACGGCGAAACGCTTTGACTCGTTGAGTTTCGCGGCATTCCGACTTCGATGCCCCGTTTGTCGAAATTCAGTTGCCTTTGAATTTCGGGTGATCCCACTTGAGCCTGTATGCTTCTGCTACTTGTTCTACATCAGACTTCCTTCCGTAAACGGCGAAAGGCTTTGACTCGGTGAGTTTCACGGCATTCCGACTTCGATGCCACGTTTGCCACAATTAAGTTGCCTTTGAATTTCGGGTGATCCATCTTGAGCATGTATGCTTCTGCTACTTGTTCTACATCAGACTTCCTTCCGCAAAACGGCGAAACACTTTGATTCGGTGAGGTTCGCGGCATTCCGAGTTCGATGCCCCGTTTGCCGCAATTCAGTTGCCTTTGAATTTCGGGTTATCCCACTTGAGCCTGTATGCTTCTGCTACTTGTTCTACATCAGACTTCCTTCCGTAAACGGCGAAATGCTTTGACTCGGTGAGTTTCGCGGCATTCCGACTTCGATGCGGCGGTTGCCAAAATTCAGTTGCCGTTGAATTTCGGGTGATCCCTCTTGAGCATGTATGCTTTTGCTACTTGTTCTACATAAGACTTCTTCCGCAAAGGGCGAAACGCTTTGACTCGGTGAGTTTCGCGGCATTCCGGCTTCGATGCCCCGGTTGCCGAAATTCACTTGCCTTTGAATTACGGGTAATCCCACTTGAGCATGTATGCTTTTGCTACTTGTTCTACATAAGACTTCTTCCGCAAAGGGCAAAACGCTTTAACTCGGTGAGTTTCGCGGCATTCCGACTTCGATGCCACGTTTGCCAAAATTAAGTTGCCTTTAAATTTCGGGTGATCCATCTTGAGCATGTATGCTTCTGCTACTTGTTCTACATCAGACTTCCTTCCGTAAACGGCGAAACGCTTTGACTCGGTGAGTTTCGCGGCATTCCGACTTCGATGCCCCGTTTGCCGCAATTCAGTTGCCTTTGCTTTTCGGGTGATCCCACTTAAGCCTGTATTCTTCTGCTACTTGTTCTACATTAGACTTCCTTCGGTAAACGGCGAAACGCTTTGACTCGGTGAGTTTCGCGGCATTCCAACTTCGATGCCCCGTTTGCCCAAATTCAGTTGCCTTTGAATTTCGGGTGATCCCTCTAGGGCATGTATGCTTCTGCTACTTGTTCTACATCAGACTTCGTTCCGCAAACGGCGAAACGCTTTGATTCGGTGAGTTTCGCGGTATTCCGACTTCGATGCCCCGGTTGCCGAAATTCGGTTGCCTTTGAATTTCGGGTGATCCCTCTTGAGCATGTATGCTTTTGCTACTTGTTCTACATAAGACTTCTTCCGCAAAGGGCGAAACGCTTTGACTCGGTCAGTTTCGCGGCATTCCGACTTCGATGCCCCGTTTGCCGAAATTCAGTTGCCTTTGAATTTCGGGTGATCCCACTTGAGCCTGTATGCTTCTGCTACTTGTTCTACATCAGACTTCCTTCCGCAAACGGCGAAATGCTTTGACTCGGTGAGTTTTGCGGCATCCGAATTCGATGCCCCAGATGCCAAAATTCAGTTGCCTTTGAATTTCGGGTGATCCCACTTAAGCCTATATGCTTCTGCTACTTGTTCTACATTAGACTTCCTTCGGTAAACAGCGAAACGCTTTGACTCGGTGAGTTTCGTGGCATTCCAACTTCGATGCCCCGTTTGCCCAAATTCAGTTGCCTTTGAATTTTGGGTGATCCCTCTTGGGCATGTATGCTTCTGCTACTTGTTCTACATCAGACTTCGTTCCGCAAACGGCGAAACGCTTTGATTCGGTGAGTTTCGCGGCATTCCGACTTCGATGCCCCGTTTGCCGAAATTCAGTTGCCTTTGAATTTCGGGTCATCCCTCTTGAGCATGTATGCTTTTGCTACTTGTTCTACATAAGACTTCTTCCGCAAAGGGCGAAACGCTTTGACTCGGTGAGTTTCGCGGCATTCTGGCTTCGATGCCCCGGTTGCCGAAATTCAGTTGCCTTTGAATTTCGGGTGATCCCACTTGAGCCTGTATGCTTCTGCTACTTGTTCTACATCAGACTTCCTTCCGCAAAACGGCGAAACGCTTTGACTCGATCAGTTTCACGGCATTCCGCCGTCGATGCCCCGTTTGCCGAAATTCAGTTGCCTTTGAATTTCGGGTGATCCCTCTTGAGCATGTATGCTTCTGCTACTTGTTCTACATCAGACTTCCTTCCGCAAAACAGCGAAACGCTTTGACTCGGTGAGTTTCGCGGCATTCCGACTTCTATGCCCCGTTTGCCGAAATTCAGTTGCCTTTGAATTTCGGGTGATCCCTCTTGAGCATGTATGCTTCTACTACTTGTTCTACATAAGACTTCTTCCGCAAAGGGCGAAACGCTTAGACTCGCTGAGTTTCGCGGCATTCCGGCTTCGATGCCCCGTTTGTCGAAATTCAGTTGCCTTTGAATTTCGGGTGATCCCTCTTGAGCCTTTATGCTTCTGCTAGTTGTTCTATATCAGACTTTCTTTCGCAAACGGCGCATCACTTTGACTCGTTGAGTTTCGCGGCATTCCGCCTTCGATGCCCCGGTTGCCGAAATTCAGTTGCCGTTGAATTTCAGGTGATCCCTCTTGAGCATGTATGCTTCTGCTACTTGTTCTACATCAGACTTTCTTCCGCAAACGGCGAAACGCTTTGACTCGGTAAGTTTCGCGGCATTCCGAGTTCGATGCCCCGTTTGCAAAAATTCAGTTGCCTTTGAATTTCGTGTGATCCCTCTTGAGCATGTCTGCTTCTGCTACTTGTTCTACATAAGACTTCTTCCGCAAAGGCCCAAACGCTTTGACTCGGTGAGTTTCTCGGCATTCCGCCTTTGATTCCCCCGTTTCCAAAATTCAGCTGCCTTTGAATTTCGGGTGATCCCTCTTGAGCATGTATGCTTCTGCTACTTGTTCTACATCAGACTTGCTTCCGCAAACGGTGAAACGCTTTGACTCGGTGAGTTTCGCGGTATTCCGACTTCGATGCCCCGTTTGCCGAAATTCAGTTGCCTTTGAATTTCGGGTGACCCCTCTTGAGCATGTATGCTTCTGCTACTTGTTCTACATCAGACTTCCTTCCGCAAACGGCGAAATGCTTTGACTCGGTGAGTTTCGCGGCATTCCGACTTCGATGCTCCGGTTGCCGAAATTCAGTTGCCTTTGAATTTCGGGTGATCCCTCTTGAGCATGTATCCTTCTGCTACTTGTTCTACATCAGACTTTCTTCCGCAAACGGCGAAACGCTTTGACTCGGTGAGTTTCGCGGTATTCCGACTTCGTTGCCCCGTTTGCCAAAATTCAGTTGCCTTTGAATTTCGGGTGACCCCTCTTGAGCATGTATGCTTCTGCTACTTGGTCTACATCAGACTTCCTTCCGCAAACGGCGAAAGGCTTTGACTCGGTGAGTTTCTCGGTATTCCGACTTCGATGCCACGTTTTCCGAAATTCAGTTGCCTTTGAATTTCGGGTGACCCCTCTTGAGCATCTATGCTTCTACTACTTGTTCTACATAAGACTTCTTCTGCAAAGGCCCAAACGCTTTGACTCGGTGAGTTTCGCGGCATTCCGACTTCGATGCCCCGGTTGCCGAAATTTAGTTGTCGTTGAATTTCGGGTGATCCCTCTTGAGCATTGTGCTTCTGCTACTTGTTCTACATCAGACTTTCTTCCGCAAACGGCGCATCGCTTTGACTCGGTGAGTTTCGCGACATTCCGACTTCATTGCCACGTTTGCCGAAATTCAGTTGCCTTTGAATTTCGGGTGATCCATCTTGAGCATGTATGCTTCTACTACTTGTTCTACATCAGACTTCCTTCCGCAAACCACGAAACACTTTGACTCGTGGAGTTTCGCGGCATTCCGACTTCGATGCCCCAGTTGCCGAAATTTAGTTGCCGTTTAATTTCGGGTGATCCATCTTGAGCCTGTTTGCTTCTGGTACTTGTTCTACATCAGACTTCCTTCCACAAACGACGAAACACTTTGACTCTTGGAGTTTCGCGGCATTCTGACTTCGATGCCCCGGTTGCCGAAATTTAGTTGCCGTTGAATTTCGGGTTATCCCTCTTGAGCATGTGTGCTTCTGCTACTTGTTCTACATCAGACTTTCTTCCGCAAACGGCGCATCGCTTTGACTCGGTGAGTTTCGCGGCATTCCGGCTTCGATGACCCGTTTGCCGAAATTCAGTTGCCTTTGAATTTCGGGTGATCCCTCTTAAGCATGTATGCTTCTGCTAGTTGTTCTACATCAGACTTTCTTCCACAAACGGTGAAACGCTTTATCTCGGTGAGTTTCGCGGCATTCCGCCTTCGTTGCCCCGTTTGCCGAAATTCAGTTGCCTTTGAATTTCGGGTGATCCAGCTTGAGCCTGTATACTTCTACTACTTGTTCTACATCTGACTTTCTTCCGCAAACGGCGAAACACTTTGACTTGGGAAGTTTCGCGGCATTCCGACTTCGATGCCCCTTTTGCTGAAATTTAGTTGCCTTTGAATTTCGGGAGATCCCACTTGAGCATGTATGCTTCTGCTACTTATTCTACATAAGACTTCTTCCGCAAAGGGCGAAACGCTTTGACTCGGTGAGTTTCGCGGCATTCCGCCTTCGTTGCCCCGTTTGCCGAAATTCAGTTGCCTTTGAATTTCGGGTGCTCCATCTTGAGCCTGTATGCTTCTGCTACTTGTTCTACATCACACTTTCTTCCGCAAACGGCGAAACACTTTGACTTGGGGAGTTTCGCGGCATTCCGACTTCGATGCCCCATTTGCCGAAATTTAGTTGCCTTTGAATATCGGGAGATCCCACTTGAGCATGTATGCTTCTGCTACTTATTCTACATAAGACTTCTTCCGCAAAGGGCGAAACGCTTTGACTCGGTGAGTTTCGCGGCACTCCGGCTTCGATGCCCCGTTTGCCGAAATTCACTTGCCTTTGAATTTCGTGTGATCCCTCTTGATCCTGTATGCTTTTGCTACTTGTTCTATATCAGACTTCCTTCCGCAAACGGCGAAACGCTTTGACTCGTTGAGTTTCGCGGCATTCCGACTTCGATGCCCCGTTTGTCGAAATTCAGTTGCCTTTGAATTTCGGGTGATCCCTCTTGAGCCTGTATGCTTTTGCTACTTGTTCTACATCACACTTCCTTCCGCAAACAGCGAAATGCTTTGACTCGGTGAGTTTCGCGGCATTCCGACTTCGATGCCCCGTCTGCCGAAATTCAGTTGCCTTTGAATTTCGGGTGATCCCTCTTGAGCATGTATGCTTCTGTACTTGTTCTACATCAGACTTTCTTCCGCAAACGGCGAAACGCTTTGACTCGGTGAGTTTCGCGGCATTCTGACGTCGATTCCCCGTTTGCGAAATTTAGTTGCCTTTTAATTTCGGGTGATCCCTCTTGAGCCTGTATGCTTTTTCTACTTGTTCTATATCAGACTTTCTTCCGCAAACGGCGCATCACTTTGACTCGGTGAGTTTCGCGGCATTCCGACTTCGATTCCCCGGTTGCCAAAATTCAGTTGTTGTTGAATTTCGGGTGATCCCTCTTGAGCACGTATGCTTCTGCTACTTGTTCTACATCACACTTCCTTCCGCAAACAGCAAAACGCGTTGACTCGGTGAGTTTCCAGGCATTCCGACTTCGATGCCCCGTGTGCCGAAATTCAGTTGCCTTTGAATTTCGGGTGATCCCTCTTGAGCCTGTATGCTTTTGCTACTTGTTCTACATCACACTTCCTTCCGCAAACGGCGAAACACTTTGACTTGGGGAGTTTCGCGGCATTCCGACTTCGATGCTGCGTTTGCCGAAATTCAGTTGCCTTTGAATTTCGGGTGGTCCCTCTTGAGCATGTTTGCTTCTGCTACTTGTTCTACATCAGACTTCCTTCCGCAAACGACGAAATGCTTTGACTCGGTGAGTTTCGCGGCATTCCGAGTTTGATGCCCCGTTTGCCGAAATTCAGTTGGCTTTGAAATTTGGGTGATCCCTCTTGAGCATGTATGCTTCTGCTACTTGTTCTACATAAGACTTCTTCCGCAAAGGGCGAAACGCTTTGACTCGGTGAGTTTCGCGTCATTTCGGCTTCGATGCCCCGTTTGCCGAAATTCAGTTGCTTTTGAATTTCGGGTGATCCCTCTTGAGCCTATATGATTTTTCTACTTGTTCTATATCAGACTTTCTTCCGCAAACGACGCATCACTTTGACTCGGTGAGTTTCGCGGCATTCCGACTTCGATGACCCGGTTGCCAAAATTCAGTTGCTGTTGAATTTTGGGTGATCCCTCTTGAGCACGTATGCTTCTGCTACTTGTTCTACATCAGACTTTCTTCCGCAAACGGCGAAACGCTTTTACTCGGTGAGTTTCGCGGCATTCCTACTTCAATGCCCCGTTTGCCGAAATTCAGTTGCCTTTTAATTTCGGGTGATCCCTCTTGAGCTTCTATGCTTTTGCTTCTTGTTCTACATCACACTTCCTTCCGCAAACAGCGAAATGCTTTGACTCGGTGAGTTTCGCGGCATTCCGACTTCGATGCCCCGTTTGCCGAAATTCAGTTGCCTTTGAATTTCGGGTGATCCCTCTTGAGCCTGTATGCTTCTGCTACTTGTTCTACATCAGACTTCCTTCCGCAAAACGGCGAAACGCTTTGACTCGGTGAGTTTCGCGGCATTCCGGCATCGATGCCCCGTTTGCCGAAATTCACTTGCCTTTGAATTTCGGGTGATCCCTCTTGAGCATGTATGCTTCTGCTACTTGTTCTACATCAGACTTCCTTCCGCAAAACAGCGAAACGATTTGACTCGGTGAGTTTCGCGGCATTCCGACTTCGATGCCCCGTTTGCCGAAATTCAGTCGCCTTTGAATTTCGGGTGATCCCTCTTGAGCATGTATGCTTCTGCTACTTGTTCTACATCAGACTTCATTCTGCAAAACGGCGAAACGCTTTGACTCGGTGAGTTTCGCGGCATTCCGACTTCGATGCCCCGCTTGCCGAAATTTAGTTGCCGTTGAATTTCGGGTGATCCCTCTTGAGCATGTATGCTTCTGCTACTTAGTCTACATCAGACTTTCTTCCACAAACGGCGAAACTCTTTGACTCGGTGAGTTTCGCGGCATTCCGCCGGTGATGCCCCGTTTGCCGAAATTCAGTTGCCTTTGAATTTCGGGTGATCCCTCTTGAGCATGTATGCTTCTGCTACTTGTTCTACATCAGACTTCATTCTGCAAAACAGCGAAACACTTTGACTCGGTGAGTTTCGCGGCATTCCGACTTCGATGCCCCGCTTGCCGAAATTCAGTTGCCGTTGAATTTCTGGTGATCCCTCTTGAGCATGTATGCTTTTGCTACTTGTTCTATATCACACTTCCTTCCGCAAAGGGCAAAACGCTTTGACTCGGTGAGTTTCGCAGCATTCCGGCTTCGATGCCCCGTTTGCCGAAATTCAGTTGCCTTTGAATTTCGGGTGATCCCTCTTGAGCATGTATGCTTCTGCTACTTGTTCTACATCAGACTTCTTCCGCAAACGGCGAAACGCTTTGACTGGGTCAGTTTCGCGGCATTCCGACTTCGATGCCTCGGTTGTTGAAATTCAGTTGCCTTTGAATTTCGGGTGATCCCTCTTGAGCATGTATGCTTCTGCTACTTGTTCTACATCAGACTTCTTCCGCAAACGGCGAAACGCTTTGACTCGGTCAGTTTCGCGGCATTCCGACTTCGATGCTGCGTTTGCCGAAATTCAGTTGCCTTTGAATTTCGGGTGATCCCTCTTGAGCCTGTATGCTTCTGCTACTTGTTCTATATCAGACTTCATTCTGCAAAACGGCGAAATGCTTTGACTCGGAGAGTTTCGCGGCATTCCGACTTCGATGCCCCGCTTGCCGAAATTCAGTTGCCGTTGAATTTCGGGTGATCCCTCTTGAGCATGTATGCTTCTGCTACTTATTCTACATCAGACTTCCTTCCGCAAAACAGCGAAACGCTTTGACTCGGTGAGTTTCGCGGCATTCCGGCTTCGATGCCCCGTTGGCCGAAATTCAGTTGCCTTTGAATTTCAGGTGATCCCTCTTGAGCCTGTATGCTTTTGCTACTTGTTCTACATCACACTTCCTTCCGCAAACGACGAAATGCTTTGACTCGGAGAGTTTCGCGGCATTCCGACTTCGATGCCCCGTTTGCCGAAATTCAGTCGCCTTTGAATTTCGGGTGATCCCTCTTGAGCATGTATGCTTCTGCTACTTGTTCTACATCAGACTTCCTTCCGCAAAACCGCGAAACGCTTTGACTCGGTGAGTTTCGCGGCATTCCGACTTCGATGCCCCGTTTGCCGAAATTCAGTTGCCTTTGAATTTCGGGTGATCCCTCTTGAGCATCTTTGCTTCTCCTACTTGTTCTACATCAGACTTCCTTCCGCAAACGACGAAATGCTTTGACTCGGGGAGTTTCGCGGCATTCCGACTTCGATGCCCCGTTTGCCGAAATTCAGTCGCCTTTGAATTTCGGGTGATCCCTCTTGAGCATGTATGCTTCTGCTACTTGTTCTACATCAGACTTCATTCTGCAAAACGGCGAAACGCTTTGACTCGGTGAGTTTCGCGGTATTCCGCCTTCGATGCCCCGCTTGCCGAAATTCAGTTGCCGTTGAATTTCGGGTGATCCCTCTTGAGCATGTATGCTTCCGCTACTTAGTCTACATCAGGCTTTCTTCCACAAACGGCAAAACTCTTTGACTCGGTGAGTTTCGCGGCATTCCGCCGTCGATGCCCCGTTTGCCAAAATTCAGTTGCCTTTGAATTTCGGGTGATCCCTCTTGAGCATGTATGCTTCTGCTACTTGTTCTACATCAGACTTCCTTCCGCAAAACAGCGAAACGATTTGACTCGGTGAGTTTCGCGGCATTCCGACTTCGATGCCCCGTTTGCCGAAATTCAGTCGCCTTTGAATTTCGGGTGATCCCTCTTGAGCATGTATGCTTCTGCGACTTGTTCTACATCAGACTTCATTCTGCAAAACGGCGAAACGCTTTGACTCGGTGAGTTTCGCGGCATTCCGACTTCTATGCCCCGCTTGCCGAAATTCAGTTGCCGTTGAATTTCGGGTGATCCCTCTTGAGCATGTATGCTTCTGCTACTTAGTCTACATCAGACTTTCTTCCACAAACGGCGAAACTCTTTGACTCGGTGAGTTTCGCGGCATTCCGCCGGTGATGCCCCGTTTGCCGAAATTCAGTTGCCTTTGAATTTCGGGTGATCCCTCTTGAGCATGTATGCTTCTGCTACTTGTTCTACATCAGACTTCCTTCCGCAAAACTGCGAAACGCTTTGACTCGGTGAGTTTCGCGGCATTCCGACTTCGATGCCCCGTTTGCCGAAATTCAGTTGCCTTTGAATTTCGGGTGATCCCTCTTGAGCATGTTTGCTTCTCCTACTTGTTCTACATCAGACTTCCTTCCGCAAACGACGAAATGCTTTGACTCGGGGAGTTTCGCGGCATTCCGACTTCGATGCCCCGTTTGCCGAAATTCAGTTGCCTTTGAATTTCGGGTCATCCCTCTTGAGCATGTATGCTTCTGCTACTTGTTCTACATCAGACTTCCTTCCACAAAACGGCGAAACGCTTCGACTCGGTAAGTTTCGCGGCATTCCGACTTCGATGCCCCGTTTGCCGAAATTCAGTTGCCTTTCAATTTCGGGTGATCCCTCTTGAGCATGTATGCTTCTGCTACTTGTTCTACATCAGACTTCCTTCCGCAAACGGCGAAACTCTTTGACTCGGTGAGTTTCGCGGCATTCCGACTTCGATGCCCCGTTTGCCAAAATTCAGTTGCCTTTGAATTTCGGGCGATCCCTCTTGAGCCTGATGCTTCTGCTACTTGTTCTACATCACGCTTTCTTCCGTAAACGGCGAAACACTTTGACTTGGGGAGTTTCACGGCATTCCGACTTCGATGCCCGTTTGCCGAAAATCAGTTGCCTTTTAATTTCGGGTGATCCGTCTTGAGCCTGTATGCTTCTGCTACTTGTTCTACATCAGACTTCCTTCCGTAAACGGCGAAATGCTTTGACTCAGTGAGTTTCGCGGCATTCCGATTTTGATGCCCCGTTTGCCGAAATTCAGTTGCCTTTGAATTTCGGGTGATCCCTCTTGAGCATCTATGCTTCTGCTACTTGTTCTACATCAGACTTCCTTCCACAAAACGGCGAAATGCTTCGACTCGGTAAGTTTCGCGGCATTCCGACTTCGATGCCCCGTTTGCCGAAATTCAGTTGCCTTTGAATTTCGGGTGATCCCTCTTGAGCATGTATGCTTCTGCTACTTGTTCTACATCAGACTTCCTTCCGCAAAACGGTGAAACGCTTTGACTCGGTGAGTTTCGCGGCATTCCGACTTTGATGCCCCGTTTGCCGAAATTCAGTTGCCTTTGAATTTCTGGTGATCCCTCTTGAGCATGTATGCTTCTCCTACTTGTTCTACATAAGACTTCTTCCGCAAAGGGCGAAACGCTTTGACTCGGTGAGTTTCGCGGCATTCCGGCTTCGATGCCCCGTTTGCTGAAATTCAGTTGCCTTTGAATTTCGGGTGATCCCTCTTAAGCCTGTATGCTTCTGCTACTTGTTCTATATCAGACTTTCTTTCGCAAACGGCGCATCACTTTGACTCGGTGAGTTTCGCGGCATTCCGCCTTCGATGCCCTGGTTGCCGAAATTCAGTTGCCGTTGAATTTCGGGTGATCCCTCTTGAGCATGTATGCTTCTGCTACTTGTTCTACATCAGACTTTCTTCCGCAAACGGCGAAACGCTTTGACTTGGGGAGTTTCACGGCATTCCGACTTCGATGCCCGTTTGCCGAAAATCAGTTGCCTTTTAATTTCGGGTGATCCGTCTTGAGCCTGTATGCTTCTGCTACTTGTTCTACATCAGACTTCCTTCCGTAAACGGCGAAATGCTTTGACTCAGTGAGTTTCGCGGCATTCCGATTTTGATGCCCCGTTTGCCGAAATTCAGTTGCCTTTGAATTTCGGGTGATCCCTCTTGAGCATGTATGCTTCTGCTAGTTGTTCTACATCAGACTTCCTTTCACAAAACGGCGAAATGCTTCGACTCGGTAAGTTTCGCGGCATTCCGACTTCGATGCCCCGTTTGCCGAAATTCAGTTGCCTTTGAATTTCGGGTGATCCCTCTTGAGCATGTATGCTTCTGCTACTTGTTCTACATCAGACTTCCTTCCGCAAAACGGTGAAACGCTTTGACTCGGTGAGTTTCGCGGCATTCCGACTTTGATGCCCCGTTTGCCGAAATTCAGTTGCCTTTGAATTTCTGGTGATCCCTCTTGAGCATGTATGCTTCTCCTACTTGTTCTACATAAGACTTCTTCCGCAAAGGGCGAAACGCTTTGACTCGGTGAGTTTCGCGGCATTCCGGCTTCGATGCCCCGTTTGCTGAAATTCAGTTGCCTTTGAATTTCGGGTGATCCCTCTTAAGCCTGTATGCTTCTGCTACTTGTTCTATATCAGACTTTCTTCGCAAATGGCGCATCACTTTGACTCGGTGAGTTTCGCGGCATTCCGCCTTCGATGCCCTGGTTGCCGAAATTCAGTTGCCGTTGAATTTCAGGTGATCCCTCTTGAGCATGTATGCTTCTGCTACTTGTTCTACATCAGACTTTCTTCCGCAAACGGCGAAACGCTTTGACTCGGTGAGTTTCGCGGCATTCCGACTTCGATGCCCCGCTTGCCGAAATTCAGTTGCCGTTGAATTTCGGGTGATCCCTCTTGAGCATGTATGCTTCTGCTACTTAGTCTACATCAGACTTTCTTCCACAAACGGCGAAACTCTTTGACTCGGTGAGTTTCGCGGCATTCCGCCGTCGATGCCCCGTTTGCCGAAATTCAGTTGCCTTTGAATTTCGGGTGATCCCTCTTGAGCATGTATGCTTCTGCTACTTGTTCTACATCAGACTTCCTTCCGCAAAACAGCGAAACGATTTGACTCGGTGAGTTTCGCGGCATTCCGACTTCGATGCCCCGTTTGCCGAAATTCAGTCGCCTTTGAATTTCGGGTGATCCCTCTTGAGCATGTATGCTTCTGCTACTTGTTCTACATCAGACTTCATTCTGCAAAACGGCGAAACGCTTTGACTCGGTGAGTTTCCCGGCATTCCGACTTCGATGCCCCGCTTGCCGAAATTCAGTTGCCGTTGAATTTCGGGTGATCCCTCTTGAGCATGTATGCTTCTGCTACTTAGTCTACATCAGACTTTCTTCCACAAACGGCGAAACTCTTTGACTCGGTGAGTTTCGCGGCATTCCGCCGTCGATGCCCCGTTTGCCGAAATTCAGTTGCCTTTGAATTTCGGGTGATCCCTCTTGAGCATGTATGCTTCTGCTACTTGTTCTACATCAGACTTCCTTCCGCAAAACAGCGAAACGATTTGACTCGGTGAGTTTCGCGGCATTCCGACTTCGATGCCCCGTTTGCCGAAATTCAGTCGCCTTTGAATTTCGGGTGATCCCTCTTGAGCATGTATGCTTCTGCTACTTGTTCTACATCAGACTTCCTTCCGCAAAACGGTGAAACGCTTTGACTCGGTGAGTTTCGCGGCATTCCGGCTTCGATGCCCCGTTTGCTGAAATTCAGTTGCCTTTGAATTTCGGGTGATCCCTCTTAAGCCTGTATGCTTCTGCTACTTGTTCTATATCAGACTTTCTTCGCAAATGGCGCATCACTTTGACTCGGTGAGTTTCGCGGCATTCCGCCTTCGATGCCCTGGTTGCCGAAATTCAGTTGCCGTTGAATTTCGGGTGATCCCTCTTGAGCATGTATGCTTCTGCTACTTGTTCTACATCAGACTTTCTTCCGCAAACGGCGAAACGCTTTGACTCGGTGAGTTTCGCGGCATTCCGACTTCGATGCCCCGCTTGCCGAAATTCAGTTGCCGTTGAATTTCGGGTGATCCCTCTTGAGCATGTATGCTTCTGCTACTTAGTCTACATCAGACTTTCTTCCACAAACGGCGAAACTCTTTGACTCGGTGAGTTTCGCGGCATTCCGCCGTCGATGCCCCGTTTGCCGAAATTCAGTCGCCTTTGAATTTCGGGTGATCCCTCTTGAGCATGTATGCTTCTGCTACTTGTTCTACATCAGACTTCCTTCCGCAAAACAGCGAAACGATTTGACTCGGTGAGTTTCGCGGCATTCCGACTTCGATGCCCCGTTTGCCGAAATTCAGTCGCCTTTGAATTTCGGGTGATCCCTCTTGAGCATGTATGCTTCTGCTACTTGTTCTACATCAGACTTCATTCTGCAAAACGGCGAAACGCTTTGACTCGGTGAGTTTCGCGGCATTCCGACTTCGATGCCCCGCTTGCCGAAATTCAGTTGCCGTTGAATTTCGGGTGATCCCTCTTGAGCATGTATGCTTCTGCTACTTAGTCTACATCAGACTTTCTTCCACAAACGGCGAAACTCTTTGACTCGGTGAGTTTTGCGGCATTCCGCCGTCGATGCCCCGTTTGCCGAAATTCAGTTGCCTTTGAATTTCGGGTGATCCCTCTTGAGCATGTATGCTTCTGCTACTTGTTCTACATCAGACTTCCTTCCGCAAAACAGCGAAACGATTTGACTCGGTGAGTTTCGCGGCATTCCGACTTCGATGCCCCGTTTGCCGAAATTCAGTCGCCTTTGAATTTCGGGTGATCCCTCTTGAGCATGTATGCTTCTGCTACTTGTTCTACATCAGACTTCCTTCCGCAAAACGGTGAAACGCTTTGACTCGGTGAGTTTCGCGGCATTCCGGCTTCGATGCCCCGTTTGCTGAAATTCAGTTGCCTTTGAATTTCGGGTGATCCCTCTTAAGCCTGTATGCTTCTGCTACTTGTTCTATATCAGACTTTCTTCGCAAATGGCGCATCACTTTGACTCGGTGAGTTTCGCGGCATTCCGCCTTCGATGCCCTGGTTGCCGAAATTCAGTTGCCGTTGAATTTCGGGTGATCCCTCTTGAGCATGTATGCTTCTGCTACTTGTTCTACATCAGACTTACTTCCGCAAACGGCGAAACGCTTTGACTCGGTGAGTTTCGCGGCATTCCGCCTTCGATGCCCTGGTTGCCGAAATTCAGTTGCCGTTGAATTTCGGGTGATCCCTCTTGAGCATGTATGCTTCTGCTACTTGTTCTACATCAGACTTCCTTCCGTAAACGGCGAAATGCTTTGACTCAGTGAGTTTCGCGGCATTCCAACTTTGATGCCCCGTTTGCCGAAATTCAGTTGCCTTTGAATTTCGGGTGATCCCTCTTGAGCATGTATGCTTCTGCTACTTGTTCTACATCAGACTTCCTTCCGCAAAACAGCGAAACGATTTGACTCGGTGAGTTTCGCGGCATTCCGACTTCGATGCCCCGTTTGCCGAAATTCAGTCGCCTTTGAATTTCGGGTGATCCCTCTTGAGCATGTATGCTTCTGCTACTTGTTCTACATCAGACTTCCTTCCGCAAAACGGTGAAACGCTTTGACTCGGTGAGTTTCGCGGCATTCCGGCTTCGATGCCCCGTTTGCTGAAATTCAGTTGCCTTTGAATTTCGGGTGATCCCTCTTAAGCCTGTATGCTTCTGCTACTTGTTCTATATCAGACTTTCTTCGCAAATGGCGCATCACTTTGACTCGGTGAGTTTCGCGGCATTCCGCCTTCGATGCCCTGGTTGCCGAAATTCAGTTGCCGTTGAATTTCGGGTGATCCCTCTTGAGCATGTATGCTTCTGCTACTTGTTCTACATCAGACTTTCTTCCGCAAACGGCGAAACGCTTTGACTCGGTGAGTTTCGCGGCATTCCGCCTTCGATGCCCTGGTTGCCGAAATTCAGTTGCCGTTGAATTTCGGGTGATCCCTCTTGAGCATGTATGCTTCTGCTACTTGTTCTACATCAGACTTTCTTCCGCAAACGGCGAAACGCTTTGACTCGGTGAGTTTCGCGGCATTCCGACTTCGATGCCCCGCTTGCCGAAATTCAGTTGCCGTTGAATTTCGGGTGATCCCTCTTGAGCATGTATGCTTCTGCTACTTAGTCTACATCAGACTTTCTTCCACAAACGGCGAAACTCTTTGACTCGGTGAGTTTCGCGGCATTCCGCCGTCGATGCCCCGTTTGCCGAAATTCAGTTGCCTTTGAATTTCGGGTGATCCCTCTTGAGCATGTATGCTTCTGCTACTTGTTCTACATCAGACTTCCTTCCGCAAAACAGCGAAACGATTTGACTCGGTGAGTTTCGCGGCATTCCGACTTCGATGCCCCGTTTGCCGAAATTCAGTCGCCTTTGAATTTCGAGTGATCCCTCTTGAGCATGTATGCTTCTGCTACTTGTTCTACATCAGACTTCATTCTGCAAAACGGCGAAACGCTTTGACTCGGTGAGTTTCGCGGCATTCCGACTTCGATGCCCCGCTTGCCGAAATTCAGTTGCCGTTGAATTTCGGGTGATCCCTCTTGAGCATGTATGCTTCTGCTACTTAGTCTACATCAGACTTTCTTCCACAAACGGCGAAACTCTTTGACTCGGTGAGTTTCGCGGCATTCCGCCGGTGATGCCCCGTTTGCCGAAATTCAGTTGCCTTTGAATTTCGGGTGATCCCTCTTGAGCATGTATGCTTCTGCTACTTGTTCTACATCAGACTTCCTTCCGCAAAACAGCGAAACGCTTTGACTCGGTGAGTTTCGCGGCATTCCGACTTCGATGCCCCGTTTGCCGAAATTCAGTTGCCTTTGAATTTCGGGTGATCCCTCTTGAGCATGTTTGCTTCTCCTACTTGTTCTACATCAGACTTCCTTCCGCAAACGACGAAATGCTTTGACTCGGGGAGTTTAGCGGCATTCCGACTTCGATGCCCCGTTTGCCGAAATTCAGTCGCCTTTGAATTTCGGGTGATCCCTCTTGAGCATGTATGCTTCTGCTACTTGTTCTACATCAGACTTCATTCTGCAAAACGGCGAAACGCTTTGACTCGGTGAGTTTCGCGGCATTCCGACTTCGATGCCCCGCTTGCCGAAATTCAATTGCCGTTGAATTTCGGGTTATCCCTCTTGAGCATGTATGCTTCTGCTACTTAGTCTACATCAGACTTTCTTCCACAAAAAAGGCGAAACTCTTTGACTCGGTGAGTTTCGCGGCATTCCGACTTCGATGCCCCGTTTGCCAAAATTCAGTTGCCTTTGAATTTCGGGCGATCCCTCTTGAGCCTGATGCTTCTGCTACTTGTTCTACATCACGCTTTCTTCCGTAAACGGCGAAACACTTTGACTTGGGGAGTTTCACGGCATTCCGACTTCGATGCCCGTTTGCCGAAAATCAGTTGCCTTTTAATTTCGGGTGATCCGTCTTGAGCCTGTATGCTTCTGCTACTTGTTCTACATCAGACTTCCTTCCGTAAACGGCGACATGCTTTGACTCAGTGAGTTTCGCGGCATTCCAACTTTGATGCCCCGTTTGCCGAAATTCAGTTGCCTTTGAATTTCGGGTCATCCCTCTTGAGCATGTATGCTTCTGCTACTTGTTCTACATCAGACTTCCTTCCACAAAACGGCGAAACGCTTCGACTCGGTAAGTTTCACGGCATTCCGACTTCGATGCCCCGTTTGCCGAAATTCAGTTGCCTTTGAATTTCGGGTGATCCCTCTTGAGCATGTATGCTTCTGCTACTTGTTCTACATCAGACTTCCTTCCGCAAAACGGCGAAACGCTTTGACTCGGTGAGTTTCGCGGCATTCCGACTTTGATGCCCCGTTTGCCGAAATTCAGTTGCCTTTGAATTTCGGGTGATCCCTCTTGAGCATGTATGCTTCTCCTACTTGTTCTACATAAGACTTCTTCCGCAAAGGGCGAAACGCTTTGACTCGGTGAGTTTCGCGGCATTCCGGCTTCGATGCCCTGTTTGCCGAAATTCAGTTGCCGTTGAATTTCAGGTGATCCCTCTTGAGCATGTATGCTTCTGCTACTTGTTCTACATCAGACTTTCTTCCGCAAACGGCGAAACGCTTTGACTCGGTGAGTTTCGTGGCATTCCGACTTCGATGCCCCGTTTGCAAAAATTCAGTTGCCTTTGAATTTCGGGTGATCCCTCTTGAGCCTGTATGCTATTGCTACTTGTTCTACATCACACTTCCTTCCGTAAACGGCGAAACACTTTGACTTGGGGAGTTTCACGGCATTCCGACTTTGATGCCCCGTTTGCCGAAAATCAGTTGCCTTTGAATTTCGGGTGATCCCTCTTGAGCATGTATGCTTCTGCTACTTGTTCTACATAAGACTTCTTCCGCAAAGGGCGAAACGCTTTGACTCGGTGAGTTTCGCGGCATTCCGACTTTGATGCCCCGTTTGCCGAAATTTAATTGCCTTTGAATTTCGTGTGATCCCTATTGTGCATGTATGCTTCTGCTAGTTGTTCTACATCAGACTTCTTCCGCAAACAGCGAAACGCATTAACTCGGCGAGTTTCGCAGCATTCCTACTTCGATGCCCCGGTTGCCGAAATTCAGTTGGATTTGAATTTCGGGTCATCCCTCTTGAGCATGTATGCTTCTGCTACCTGTTCTACATAAGACTTCTTCCGCAAAGGGCGAAACGCTTTGACTCGGTGAGTTTCGCGGCATTCCGGCTTCGATGCCCCATTTGGCGAAATTTAGTTGCCTTTGAATTTCGGGAGATCCCACTTGAGCATGTATGCTTCTGCTACTTGTTCTACATAAGACTTCTTCCGCAAAGGGCGAAACGCTTTGACTCGGTGAGTTTCGCGTCATTTCGGCTTCGATGCCCCGTTTGCCGAAATTCAGTTGCTTTTGAATTTCGGGTGATCCCTCTTGAGCCTGTATGCTTTTTCTACTTGTTCTATATCAGACTTTCTTCCGCAAACGGCGCATCACTTTGACTCGGTGAGTTTCGCGGCATTCGGAATTTGATGCCCCGTTTGCCGAAATTCAGTTGCCGTTGAATTTCGGGTGATCCCTCTTGAGCATTTATGCTTCTGCTACTTGTTCTACATCAGACTTTCTTCCGCAAAGGGCGAAACGCTTTGACTCGGTGAGTTTCGTGGCATTCCGACTTCGATGCCCCGTTTGCAAAAATTCAGTTGCCTTTGAATTTTGGGTGATCCCTCTTAAGCCTGTATGCTTCTGCTACTTGTTCTATATCAGACTTTCTTCCACAAACGGCGCATCACTTTGACTCGGTGAGTTTCGCGGCATTCCGCCTTCGATGCCCCGTTTGCCGAAATTCAGTTGCCTTTGAATTTCTAGTGATCCCTCTTGAGCGTGTATGCTTTTGCTACTTGTTCTATGTGAAACCCTAGAAAATTTATGATTTAAATATGCGGATGTATAACCTGCCATGTAAACGTAAGACTGAAAGTGACATATAATGGAGGGGATGACCTCCATAAAATGAATTTTGTTTTAGAATTCATAAAGACAAAGAAACTGGTAACGTGTTTTGATGAATAAAATAATGAGAGAAATGACAAAATTAATATATTCCAAAATAATAAAATGACCTTAAAGGTTTAGAAGGATAATTGATATTATTTTATGTGAAGATTGAACAAGAAAATTTGGATAGTTGACGAAAAGTCATAAACTGACCAATTTTACATTAGAAAGCAGAGCTCTCAATCCAATCGTCGGATTGTGATGGAATTTTGAATGAAGTCTATTAATATGTTTTCCTACATTGGTGAAAGATATCATCCCAATGAGAGTTTGGTAAAGACTAACGATTTAAGCAGAAACAAACCGGATGGTTTCCATGAAAAAAAACAAATAATATATAAATACATAAATGAGGGACATAAAGGTAATTAGTAAAACAATGGTGCCTTTAAAAACAGCAAAGGCCACCAGATTAAACAAAAAAAAAAAAAAAAAAAAACGAAAAGGGGTGAGAGACGATAGAGAATTCGGTTACATAGAGGTGCAGGATTTGGATGAACCAATACTGCTTCGGTGGCCATATCTCTTGCATCCACCGTTGGATCATGTTGTGTTTTGGATATATTGTTCTTCTCACACTCCTCTATAAACTGACCGGAGGGATTTGAAGGAACATAATCCATTGAGCATCCATGATCATCGGAAGTGTCCTGGAAAACAAAAGGCAATATACCTGCAGGGAAGTTTTGGTCGCCGGCCGATTTCTCTCTTTTCCACCGTTGGATCGTGCCTATTTTTGGATATGTGCTGCACCTAGGTGTGGCCTACATTCTGGACGGTGGAGATCGGAAACACACTCTCCGGCAAGGTTTGGTTCATGTTGAACAGTAGCTCGTCCATTTTCAGGTTAGTTCGGTTTTATTCAGATCTATGGAGATCCAACCGTTCGATGATTCTGATTTTGAGATATATTGTACACAACACAATGATATATATTCTGACCGTTGAGTTCAAGTAAATAATGAAAGGTGGATGAGTTGTTTCTATTTGAATCTATTGCTAGTCTTAGTAAAACATTTAGGAAGCTTGATTTAATTACATGTTTTGATGAAATTAGAATTATGTGGGTGTAGGGTTTATGTAAGATATAATGGTAAAATGTGCTCTTGTTATTAGTGTTGTTATAGATTAATTGTGTTGTAAAATGTGTTAGGGAAGTTTTGAAATTTGGATGAAGGGACATTGAGTTCGTTGATTTAATGGATATATGTTTTTAGGCATTAAAAAGGATTCCAATATCGGCAGCCTGAAACTGCGTCGCTGCCGATTCAGATATCGACAGCAAGCACTGCCTCGCTGCTGATTTCTACAAGGCAGAAATGACTTAAATTCTAGTAACAATCTCATAGTATGATGGTGTAAAATGTGGAACACTTGAATGTGAACATATGAATTCTTGAAATAAGTGGGATGAATGTGAATCGAAGATATAAATGAATTGATTGTGGTCTTTGGTGTCTTAGGTGTTGTGGCCGGAATCAGACCATTGCCAGGACAAGGACAGACCACAAGTGGAGCAGGTAGGTGGTTTCCACCTTTTTCTCATTTTGATGTTTATGTTTTGAAATGGTTAACTTGTGATGATATGTTATTAAATCCTTGTTGTAAGAAGAAATGACGAAGAAGAGTTGGATTAAATTCTTGATGATTGTTGAAATGACTATGAAATGTCGAACAAGTTCTTGATGAATGTTGAAACAATGGTGAAAATGTTAGAGTTCTAAACTGACCCTTTTGAGGTGAACATCTTATTGAGTTGTGATGAATACTAAACCGAATGTGATGTTGGGGGCTGTTATGAATTTGAGCTACTAATGAATGGTAGTATGTGTCGTACAAAGGATCTACTTTTGTATTCTTATTGAATGTAATGGTGATGAATGATTGTATGAGTATTATGAGAGATCTACTATTTTATTATATTGAATGTAATCGTGATGAATGTGTTACCAAGGATCTATCATTTATTGATTGTATGAGTGTTATGAAAGACCTATCATTGTATCGTATTGATGGTTAATTACCACGAATGGTGGTGTGAGTATTACTGGGGATTTATTATGATGTTGCATTGAACGTTAACTGTCAAGAATGGTTGGATGAATGATACAAAGGGTACTGTTGTGTTGTGTTATATTGAATGCTAAACTGTTGTGGGATGTTTGGTTTTTGCATTACAAAGGGATCTATCATCGTGTTACGGAATGATAAATTACTAGGAAACGGTGGTACAAGTATCCCCAAGGGTTTACTTTGATGTTGCAAGGAATGTCAAATTGTCATGAATTGTTTGATAAAACAATGATTAGCTTCGGCTAATGGCATCCGAGTGGATGACCGGAACAAACGACTGATTAGCTTCGGCTAATGGCATCCGAGTGGATGGCCGGAACAAACGATTGATTAGCTTCGGCTAATGGCATCCGAATGGATGATCGGAACAAACGATTGATTGGCTTCGGCTAATGGCATTCGAGTGGATGACCGGAACAAACGATTAATTAGTTTTGGCTAATGACATTCGAAGGGATGTCAGGGGTAAACAATTGATTAGCTCCGACTATGGGCATCCAAAGTATGATTGGGATGAATAAATGCTTAGTTTTGGTAAGTGGCATCCTAAATGGATAACGATTAACTATGGTAATGACATCATAGATGAATTATCAGATTAATAAATGATTAGCCATGGTAATGGCACCATAGATGTATTACCAAAATGAATAAATGATTTACATTCGATAAATGGCATCCTAAAGGGATCATCGAGATTAATGAATGATTAGCTATGGTAATGACACCATAAATGAATTACCAAAATGAATAAATGATTTACATTCGATAAATGGCATCCTAAAGGGATCATCGAGATTAATGAATGATTAGCTATGGTAATGACACCATAAATGAATTACCAAAATGAATAAATGATGTACATTTGATAAATAGCATCCTAAAGGGATCATCGAGATTAATAAATGACTAACTATGGTAATGACACCATAGATGAATTACCAAAACGAATAAATGATTTACATTCGATAAATGGCATCCTAAAGGTATCATCGAGCTGAATAAATGATTAGCTATGGTAATGGCACCATAGATGTATTACCAAAATGAATAAATGATTAGCTTTGGTAAATGGCAAATTTAACTATGGTAATGACACCATAGATGAATTACCAGAATGAGTAAATGAATTGCTATGGTAATGGCACCATATATGAATTACCAGAATGAATAAATGATTAGCTTTGGTATATGGCATCCTAAATGGATAACCGAGATGTATGAATTACTAGCTTCGACTAATAACATCCTAGGTGGATAGTCAAGGTGAACAAATGATTAATTACGACTGATGACATCCTAAATGGATAATCGAGATAATGAAATTACTACCTTTGGCTAATAGCATTCTAAATGGATAATCAGGATGAAGAAATGACTAGCTTCAGCTAATTGCATCCTAAGGAATGACCGTGATGTAAAAAGAAAAGAAAAGGAAGAAGAAGAAGAAGAGAAAAAGAAGAAGAAGAAGAAACGGTTAATGGCACCCTAGTGGATAGCAAGATGAAGAAATGATTGACTTCGACTAATGGCCTCCAAAGAGGATTGTCGGATTTGAGTTTATGAATTAGTTTTAAGAAGAACTAATGTGGTCATGTATACTACGTTTCGTATATACTAAGTATATGAAAGCATTCTACTAGTTATGCTTTAACCAAAGAAAGACATTAATTCGGCTAACGACATTCGAGAGGAATGATCGGGTTTGAGTATTGAAATTGTCTCGTTAATTGACGGATTATTAATGGTGGTGTTTGTGTTGACATAAGTAAAGGGAAATTAAAGAATTATGCTTTTTGGTCCATGAATGAAATGTGACTTTAATCTTGTTTTACTACATTTCTTCAATGGTCTATAATGCTTAAAATTACCTTGTGTTGGAACAGGGACATCATACCAATATGGGGCATCAGGAGATTCATTTCGTGGCACACACATTCAAAAAAGAATTATATACTCGTATATTATGGGTGATATGAGTTCTGCATGAACGAACATGTAAATCACTTAATTAGTCATTCGATTCCTTTTGTAAAAACTAGTAATTAAATATTGAAATGGATTACGAATGATAATGTATGAACTCGTGGTAATACGAGAATAGAACAGAAAAAAAAATGGAAATGATGAATAAGTCGAGATGATGAAAAAAAAAAAAAAATCCAGCGGCTTTAGCCTTGAAAAGGTTGGGTCGTTACATTCTATATCACACTTCCTTCCGCAAAGGGCGAAACGCTTTGACTCGGTGAGTTTCGCGGCATTCCGGCTTCGATGCCCCGTTTGCCGAAATTCAGTTGCCTTTGAATTTCGGGTGATCCCTCTTAAGCCTGTATGCTTTTGCTACTTGTTCTACATCACACTTCCTTCCGCAAACGACGAAACACTTTGACTCGGTGAGTTTCGCGGCATTCCGACTTCGATGCTGCGTTTGCCGAAATTCAGTTGCCTTTGAATTTCGGGTGATCCCTCTTGAGCATGTTTGCTTCTGCTACTTGTTCTACATCAGACTTCCTTCCGCAAACGACGAAATGCTTTGACTCGGACAGTTTCGCGGCATTCCGACTTCGATGCCCCGTTTGCCGAAATTCAGTCGCCTTTGAATTTCGGGTGATCCCTCTTGAGCATGTATGCTTCTGCTACTTGTTCTACATCAGACTTCATTCTGCAAAACGGCGAAACGCTTTCACTCGGTGAGTTTCGCGGCATTCCGGCTTCGATGACCCGTTTGCCGAAATTCAGTTGCCGTTGAATTTCGGGTGATCCCTCTTGAGCATGTATGCTTCTGCTACTTTGTCTACATCAGACTTTCTTCCACAAACGGGGAAACTCTTTGACTCGGTGAGTTTCGCGGCATTCCGACTTCGATGCCCCGTTTGCCGAAATTCAGTCGCCTTTGAATTTCAGGTGATCCCTCTAGAGCCTGTATGCTTCTTCTACTTGTTCTACATCACGCTTTCTTCCGTAAACGGCGAAACACTTTGACTTGGGGAGTTTCACGGCATTCCGACTTCGATGCCCCGTTTGCCGAAAATCAGTTGCCTTTTAATTTCGGGTGATCCGTCTTGAGCCTGTATGCTTCTGCTACTTGTTCTACATCAGACTTCCTTCAGTAAACGGCGAAATGCTTTGACTCAGTGAGTTTCGCGGCATTCCGACTTCGATACCCCGTTTGCCGAAATTCAGTTGCCTTTGAATTTCGGGTGATCCCTCTTGAGCATGTATGCTTCTGCTACTTGTTCTACATCAGACTTCCTTCCGCAAAGGGCGAAACACTTTGACTCGGTGAGTTTCGCGGCATTCCGACTTCGATGCCCCATTTGCCGAAATTCAGTTGCCTTTGAATTTCGGGTGATCCCTCTTAAGCCTGTATGCTTTTGCTACTTGTTCTACATCACACTTCCTTCCGCAAACAACGAAACACTTTGACTCGGTGAGTTTCGCGGCATTCCGACTTCGATTCCCCGGTTGCCAAAATTCAGTTGCTGTTGAATTTCGGGTGATCCCTCTTGAGCACGTATGCTTCTGCTACTTGTTCTACATCAGACTTTCTTCCACAAACGGAGAAAACGCTTTGACTCGGTGAGTTTCGCGGCATTCCGACTTCAATGCCCCGTTTGCCGAAATTCAGTTGCCTTTTAATTTCGGGTGATCCCTCTTGAGCCTGTATGCTTTTGCTACTTGTTCTACATCACACTTCCTTCCGCAAACAGCGAAATGCTTTGACTCGGTGAGTTTCGCGGCATTCCGCCTTCGATGCTCCGTTTGCCGAAATTCAGTTGCCTTTGAATTTCGGGTGATCCCTCTTGAGCATGTATGCTTCTGCTACTTGTTCTACATCAGACTTCCTTCCGCAAAACGGCGAAACGCTTTGACTCGGTAAGTTTCGCGGCATTCCGACTTCGATGCCCCGTTTGCCGAAATTCAGTCGCCTTTGAATTTCGGGTGATCCCTCTAGAGCTTGTATGCTTCTTCTACTTGTTCTATATCAGACTTTCTTCCGCAAACGGAGCATCCCTTTGACTCGGTGAGTTTCGTGGCATGCCGACTTCGATGCCCGGTTGCCGAAATTCAGTTGCCGTTGAATTTCGGGTGATCCCTCTTGAGCATGTATGCTTCTGCTACTTGTTCTACATAAGACTTCTTCCGCAAAGGGCGAAACGCTTTGACTCGGTGAGTTTCGCGGCATTCCGGCTTCGATGCCCCGGTTGCCGAAATTCAGTCGCCTTTGAATTTCGGGTGATCCCTCTTGAGCCTGTATGCTTCTGCTACTTGTTCTACATCACACTTTCTTCCGCAAACGGCAAAACTCTTTGACTTGGGGAGTTTCGCGGCATTCCGACTTCGATGCCCCGTTTGCTGAAATTCAGTTGCCTTTGAATTTCGGGTGATCCCTCTTGAGCATGTATGCTTCTGCCACTTGTTCTACATAAGACTTTCTTCCGCAAACGGCGAAATGCTTTGACTTGGTGAGTTTCGCGGCATTCCGACTTCGATGCCCCTTTTGCCGAAATTCAGTTGCCTTTGAATTTCTGGTGATCCCTCTTGAGCATGTATGCTTCTGGTACTTGTTCTATATCAGACTTTCTTCCGCAAACGGCGCATCACTTTGACTCGGTGAGTTTCGCGGCATTCCGCCTTCGATGCCCCGGTTGCCGTTGAATTTCGGGTGATCCCTCTTGAGCATGTATGCTTCTGCTACTTGTTCTACATTAGACTTTCTTCCGGAAATGGCGAAACGCTTTGACTTGGTGAGTTTCGCAGCATTCCGACTTTGATGCCCCGTTTGCCGAAATTCAGTTGCCGTTGAATTTCGGGTGATCCCTCTTGAGCATTTATGCTTCTGCTACTTGTTCTACATTAGACTTTCTTCCGGAAACGGCGAAACGCTTTGACTCGGTGAGTTTCGCGGCATTCCGACTTTGATGCCCTGTTTGCCGAAATTCAGTTGCCGTTGAATTTCGGGTGATCCCTCTTGAGCATTTATGCTTCTGCTACTTGTTCTACATCAGACTTTCTTCCGCAAACGGCGAAACGCTATGACTCGGTGAGTTTCGCGGCATTCCGACTTCGATGCCCCGTTTCCCAAAATTCAGTTGCCTTTGTATTTCGGGTGATCCCTCTTGAGCCTGTATGCTTCTGCTACTTGTTCTACATCAGACTTCCTACCGCAAAGGGTGAAACACTTTGACTCGGTGAGTTTCGCGGCATTCCGACTTCGATGCCCCGTTTGCCGAAATTTAGTTGCCTTTGAATTTCGGGTGATCCCTCTTAAGCCTGTATGCTTTTGCTACTTGTTCTACATCACACTTCCTTCCGCAAACGACGAAACACTTTGACTCGGTGAGTTTCGCGGCATTCCGACTTCGATTCCTCGGTTGCCAAAATTCAGTTGCTGTTGAATTTCGGGTGATCCCTCTTGAGCACGTATGCTTCTGCTACTTGTTCTACATCAGGCTTTCTTCCGCAAACGGCGAAACACTTTGACTCGGTGAGTTTCGCGGCATTCCGACTTCAATGCCCCGTTTGCCGAAATTCAGTTGCCTTTTAATTTCAGGTGATCCCTCTTGAGCCTGTATGCTTTTGCTACTTGTTCTACATCACACTTCCTTCCGCAAACAGCGAAATGCTTTGACTCGGTGAGTTTCGCGGCATTCCGCCTTCGATGCCCCGTTTGCCGAAATTCAGTTGCCTTTGAATTTTGGGTGATCCCTCTTGAGCATGTATGCTTCTGCTACTTGTTCTACATCAGACTTCCTCCCGCAAAAAGGCGAAACGCTTTGACTCGGTAAGTTTCGCGGCATTCCGACTTCGATGCCCCGTTTGCCGAAATTCAGTCGCCTTTGAATTTCGGTTGATCCCTCTAGAGCCTGTATGCTTCTTCTACTTGTTCTATATCAGACTTTCTTCCGCAAACGGAGCATCCCTTTGACTCGGTGAGATTCGTGGCATTCCGACTTCGATGCCCGGTTGCCGAAATTCAGTTGCCGTTGAATTTCGGGTGATCCCTCTTGAGCATGTATGCTTCTGCTACTTGTTCTACATAAGACTTCTTCCGCAAAGGGCGAAACGCTTTGACTCGGTGAGTTTCGCGGCATTCCGGCTTCGATGCCCCGGTTGCCGAAATTCAGTCGCCTTTGAATTTCGGGTGATCCCTTTTGAGCCTGTATGCTTCTGCTACTTGTTCTACATCACACTTTCTTCCGCAAACGGCGAAACGCTTTGACTTGGGGAGTTTCGCGGCATTCCGACTTCGATGCCCCGTTTGCTGAAATTCAGTTTCCTTTGAATTTCGGGTGATCCCTCTTGAGCATGTATGCTTCTGCTACTTGTTCTACATAAGACTTCTTCCGCAAAGGGCGAAATGCTTTGACTCGGTGAGTTTCGCGGCATTCCGCCTTCGATGCCCCATTTGCCGAAATTCAGTTGCCTTTGAATTTCTGGTGATCCCTCTTGAGCATGTATGCTTCTACTACTTATTCTACATAAGACTTCTTCCGCAAAGGGCGAAACGCTTTGACTCGGTAAGTTTCGCGGCATTCCGGCTTCGATGCCCCGTTTGCCGAAATTCAGTTGCCTTTGAATTTCGGGTGATCCCTCTTAAGCCTGTATGCTTCTGGTACTTGTTCTATATCAGACTTTCTTCCGCAAACGGCGCATCACTTTGACTCGGTGAGTTTCGCGGCATTCCGCCTTCGATGCCTCGGTTGCCGAAATTCAGTTGCCGTTGAATTTCGGGTGATCCCTCTTGAGCATGTATGCTTCTGCTACTTGTTCTACATTAGACTTTCTTCCGGAAACGGCGAAACGCTTTGACTCTTTGAGTTTCGCAGCATTCCGACTTTGATGCCCCGTTTGCCGAAATTCAGTTGCCGTGGAATTTCGGGTGATCCCTCTTGAGCATTTATGCTTCTGCTACTTGTTCTACATTAGACTTTCTTCCGGAAACGGCGAAACGCTTTGACTCGGTGAGTTTCGCGGCATTCCGACTTTGATGCCCCGTTTGCCGAAATTCAGTTGCCGTTGAATTTCGGGTGATCCCTCTTGAGCATTTATGCTTCTGCTACTTGTTCTACATCAGACTTTCTTCCGCAAACGGCGAAACGCTTTGACTCGGTGAGTTTCGCGGCATTCCGACTTCGATTCCCCGTTTCCCAAAATTCAGTTGCCTTTGTATTTCGGGTGATCCCTCTTGAGTCTGTATGCTTCTGCTACTTGTTCTAAATCAGACTTCCTTCCGCAAACGGCGAAACGTTTGACTCGGTGAGTTTCGCGGCATTCCAGCATCGATGCCCCGTTTGCCGAAATTCAGTTGCCTTTGAATTTCGGGTGATCCCTCTTGAGCATGTATGCTTATGCCACTTGTTCTACATAAGACTTTCTTCCGCAAACGGCGAAATGCTTTGACTTGGTGAGTTTCGCGGCATTCCGACTTCGATGCCCCTTTTGCCGAAATTCAGTTGCCTTTGAATTTCTGGTGATCCCTCTTGAGCATGTATGCTTCTGGTACTTGTTCTATATCAGACTTTCTTCCGCAAACGGCGCATCACTTTGACTCGGTGAGTTTCGCGGCATTCCGCCTTCGATGCCCCGGTTGCCGTTGAATTTCGGGTGATCCCTCTTGAGCATGTATGCTTCTGCTACTTGTTCTACATTAGACTTTCTTCCGGAAATGGCGAAACGCTTTGACTTGGTGAGTTTCGCAGCATTCCGACTTTGATGCCCCGTTTGCCGAAATTCAGTTGCCGTTGAATTTCGGGTGATCCCTCTTGAGCATTTATGCTTCTGCTACTTGTTCTACATTAGACTTTCTTCCGGAAACGGCGAAACGCTTTGACTCGGTGAGTTTCGCGGCATTCCGACTTTGATGCCCTGTTTGCCGAAATTCAGTTGCCGTTGAATTTCGGGTGATCCCTCTTGAGCATTTATGCTTCTGCTACTTGTTCTACATCAGACTTTCTTCCGCAAACGGCGAAACGCTATGACTCGGTGAGTTTCGCGGCATTCCGACTTCGATGCCCCGTTTCCCAAAATTCAGTTGCCTTTGTATTTCGGGTGATCCCTCTTGAGCCTGTATGCTTCTGCTACTTGTTCTACATCAGACTTCCTACCGCAAAGGGTGAAACACTTTGACTCGGTGAGTTTCGCGGCATTCCGACTTCGATGCCCCGTTTGCCGAAATTTAGTTGCCTTTGAATTTCGGGTGATCCCTCTTAAGCCTGTATGCTTTTGCTACTTGTTCTACATCACACTTCCTTCCGCAAACGACGAAACACTTTGACTCGGTGAGTTTCGCGGCATTCCGACTTCGATTCCTCGGTTGCCAAAATTCAGTTGCTGTTGAATTTCGGGTGATCCCTCTTGAGCACGTATGCTTCTGCTACTTGTTCTACATCAGGCTTTCTTCCGCAAACGGCGAAACACTTTGACTCGGTGAGTTTCGCGGCATTCCGACTTCAATGCCCCGTTTGCCGAAATTCAGTTGCCTTTTAATTTCAGGTGATCCCTCTTGAGCCTGTATGCTTTTGCTACTTGTTCTACATCACACTTCCTTCCGCAAACAGCGAAATGCTTTGACTCGGTGAGTTTCGCGGCATTCCGCCTTCGATGCCCCGTTTGCCGAAATTCAGTTGCCTTTGAATTTTGGGTGATCCCTCTTGAGCATGTATGCTTCTGCTACTTGTTCTACATCAGACTTCCTCCCGCAAAAAGGCGAAACGCTTTGACTCGGTAAGTTTCGCGGCATTCCGACTTCGATGCCCCGTTTGCCGAAATTCAGTCGCCTTTGAATTTCGGTTGATCCCTCTAGAGCCTGTATGCTTCTTCTACTTGTTCTATATCAGACTTTCTTCCGCAAACGGAGCATCCCTTTGACTCGGTGAGATTCGTGGCATTCCGACTTCGATGCCCGGTTGCCGAAATTCAGTTGCCGTTGAATTTCGGGTGATCCCTCTTGAGCATGTATGCTTCTGCTACTTGTTCTACATAAGACTTCTTCCGCAAAGGGCGAAACGCTTTGACTCGGTGAGTTTCGCGGCATTCCGGCTTCGATGCCCCGGTTGCCGAAATTCAGTCGCCTTTGAATTTCGGGTGATCCCTTTTGAGCCTGTATGCTTCTGCTACTTGTTCTACATCACACTTTCTTCCGCAAACGGCGAAACGCTTTGACTTGGGGAGTTTCGCGGCATTCCGACTTCGATGCCCCGTTTGCTGAAATTCAGTTTCCTTTGAATTTCGGGTGATCCCTCTTGAGCATGTATGCTTCTGCTACTTGTTCTACATAAGACTTCTTCCGCAAAGGGCGAAATGCTTTGACTCGGTGAGTTTCGCGGCATTCCGCCTTCGATGCCCCATTTGCCGAAATTCAGTTGCCTTTGAATTTCTGGTGATCCCTCTTGAGCATGTATGCTTCTACTACTTATTCTACATAAGACTTCTTCCGCAAAGGGCGAAACGCTTTGACTCGGTAAGTTTCGCGGCATTCCGGCTTCGATGCCCCGTTTGCCGAAATTCAGTTGCCTTTGAATTTCGGGTGATCCCTCTTAAGCCTGTATGCTTCTGGTACTTGTTCTATATCAGACTTTCTTCCGCAAACGGCGCATCACTTTGACTCGGTGAGTTTCGCGGCATTCCGCCTTCGATGCCTCGGTTGCCGAAATTCAGTTGCCGTTGAATTTCGGGTGATCCCTCTTGAGCATGTATGCTTCTGCTACTTGTTCTACATTAGACTTTCTTCCGGAAACGGCGAAACGCTTTGACTCTTTGAGTTTCGCAGCATTCCGACTTTGATGCCCCGTTTGCCGAAATTCAGTTGCCGTGGAATTTCGGGTGATCCCTCTTGAGCATTTATGCTTCTGCTACTTGTTCTACATTAGACTTTCTTCCGGAAACGGCGAAACGCTTTGACTCGGTGAGTTTCGCGGCATTCCGACTTTGATGCCCCGTTTGCCGAAATTCAGTTGCCGTTGAATTTCGGGTGATCCCTCTTGAGCATTTATGCTTCTGCTACTTGTTCTACATCAGACTTTCTTCCGCAAACGGCGAAACGCTTTGACTCGGTGAGTTTCGCGGCATTCCGACTTCGATTCCCCGTTTCCCAAAATTCAGTTGCCTTTGTATTTCGGGTGATCCCTCTTGAGTCTGTATGCTTCTGCTCCTTGTTCTACATCACACTTTCTTCGGCAAACGGCGAAACACTTTGACTTGGGGAGTTTCGCGGCATTCCGAGTTTGATGCCCCGTTTGCCGAAATTCAGTTGCCTTTGAATTTCGGGTGATCCCTCTTGAGCATGTATGCTTCTGCTACTTGTTCTACATAAGACTTCTTCCGCAAAGGGCGAAACGCTTTGACTCGGTGAGTTTCGCGGCATTCCGGCTTCGATGCCCTGTTTGCTGAAATTCAGTTGCCTTTGAATTTCGGGTGATCCCTCTTGAGCATGTATGCTTCTGCCACTTGTTCTACATAAGACTTTCTTCCGCAAACGGCGAAATGCTTTGACTTGGTGAGTTTCGCGGCATTCCGACTTCGATGCCCCATTTGCCGAAATTCAGTTGCCTTTGAATTTCTGGTGATCCCTCTTGAGCATGTATGCTTCTACTACTTGTTCTACATAAGACTTCTTCCGCAAAGGGCGAAATGCTTTAACTCGGTAAGTTTCGCGGCATTCCGGCTTCGATGCCCCGTTTGCCGAAATTCAGTTGCCTTTGAATTTCGGGTGATCCCTCTTAAGCCTGTATGCTTCTGCTACTTGTTCTATATCAGACTTTCTTCCGCAAACGGCGCATCACTTTGACTCGGTGAGTTTCGCGGCATTCCGCCTTCGATGCCTCGGTTGCCGAAATTCAGTTGCCGTTGAATTTCGGGTGATCCCTCTTGAGCATGTATGCTTCTGGTACTTGTTCTACATCAGACTTTCTTCCGCAAATGGCGAAACGCTTTGACTCGGTGAGTTTCGCGGCATTCCGATTTCAATGCCCCTTTTGCTGAAATTCAGTTGCCTTTGAATTTCGGGTGATCCCTCTTGAGCCTGTATGCTTCTGGTACTTGTTCTACATCAGACTTTCTTCCGCAAACGGCGAAACGCTTTGACTCGGTGAGTTTCGCGGCATTCCGATTTCAATGCCCCTTTTGCTGAAATTCAGTTGCCTTTGAATTTCGGGTGATCCCTCTTGAGCCTGTATGCTATTGCTACTTGTTCTACATCACACTTCCTTCCGTAAACGGCGAAACACTTTGACTTGGGGAGTTTCACGGCATTCCGACTTTGATGCCCCGTTTGCCGAAAATCAGTTGCCTTTGAATTTCGGGTGATCCCTCTTGAGCATGTATGCTTCTGCTACTTGTTCTACATAAGACTTCTTCCGCAAAGGGCGAAACGCTTTGACTCGGTGAGTTTCGCGGCATTCCGACTTTGATGCCCTGTTTGCCGAAATTTAATTGCCTTTGAATTTCGTGTGATCCCTATTGTGCATGTATGCTTCTGCTAGTTGTTCTACATCAGACTTCTTCCGCAAACAGCGAAACGCATTGACTCGGCGAGTTTCGCGGCATTCCTACTTCGATGCCCCGGTTGCCGAAATTCAGTTGGATTTGAATTTCGGGTCATCCCTCTTGAGCATGTATGCTTCTGCTACTTGTTCTACATAAGACTTCTTCCGCAAAGGGCGAAACGCTTTGACTCGGTGAGTTTCGCGGCATTCCGGCTTCGATGCCCCGTTTGCCGAAATTCAGTCGCCTTTGAATTTCGGGTGATCCCTCTTGAGCCTGTATGCTTCTTCTACTTGTTCTATATCAGACTTTCTTCCGCAAACGGAGCATCCCTTTGACTCGGTGAGTTTCGCGGCATTCCTACTTCGATTCCCCCGTTGCCGAAATTCATTTGCCGTTGAATTTCGGGTGATCCCTCTTGAGCATGTATGCTTCTGATACTTGTTCTACATAAGAATTCTTCCGCAAAGGGCGAAACGCTTTGACTCGGTCAGTTTCGCGGCATTCCGGCTTCGATGCCCCTTTGCCGAAATTCAGTCGCCTTTGAATTTCGGGTGATCCCTCTTGAGCCTGTATGCTTCTTCTACTTGTTCTATATCAGACTTTCTTCCGCAAACGGAGCATCCCTTTGACTCGGTGAGTTTCGCGGCATTCCTACTTCGATGCCCCCGTTGCCGAAATTCCTTTGCCGTTGAATTTCGGGTGATCCCTCTTGAGCATGTATGCTTCTGATACTTGTTCTACATAAGACTTCTTCCGCAAAGGGCGAAACGCTTTGACTCGGTGAGTTTCGCGGCATTCCGGCTTCGATGCCCCGGTTGCCGAAATTCAGTCGCCTTTGAATTTCGGGTGATCCCTCTTGAGCCTGTATGCTTCTGCTACTTGTTCTACATCACACTTTCTTCCGCAAACGGCAAAACGCTTTGACTTGGGGAGTTTCGCGGCATTCCGACTTCGATGCCCCGTTTGCTGAAATTCAGTTGCCTTTGAATTTCGGGTGATCCCTCTTGAGCATGTATGCTTCTGCCACTTGTTCTACATAAGCCTTTCTTCCGGAAACGGCGAAATGCTTTGACTTGGTGAGTTTCGCGGCATTCCGACTTCGATGCCCCATTTGCCGAAATTCAGTTGCCTTTGAATTTCTGGTGATCCCTCTTGAGCATGTATGCTTCTACTACTTATTCTACATAAGACTTCTTCTGCAAAGGGCGAAACACTTTGACTCGGTAAGTTTCGCGGCATTCCGGCTTCGATGCCCTGTTTGCCGAAATTCAGTTGCCTTCGAATTTCGGGTGATCCCTCTTAAGCCTGTATGCTTATGGTACTTGTTCTATATCAGACTTTCTTCCGCAAACGGCGCATCACTTTGACTCGGTGAGTTTCGCGGCATTCCTCCTTCGATGCCCCGGTTGCCGTAGAATTTCGGGTGATCCCTCTTGAGCATGTATGCTTCTGCTACTTGTTCTACATTAGGCTTTCTTCCGGAAACGGCGAAACGCTTTGACTCGGTGAGTTTCGCAGCATTCCGACTTTGATGCCCCGTTTGCCGAAATTCAGTTGCCGTTGAATTTCGGGTGATCCCTCTTGAGCATTTATGCTTATGCTACTTGTTCTACATTAGACTTTCTTCCGGAAACGGCGAAACGCTTTGACTCGGTGAGTTTCGCGGCATTCCGACTTTGATGCCCCGTTTGCCGAAATTCAGTTGCCGTTGAATTTTGGGTGATCCCTCTTGAGCATTTATGCTTCTGCTACTTGTTCTACATCAGACTTTCTTCCGCAAATGGCGAAACGCTTTGACTCGGTGAGTTTCGCGGCATTCCGACTTCGATGCCCCGTTTCCCAAAATTCAGTTGCCTTTGTATTTCGGGTGATCCCTCTTGAGCCTGTATGCTTCTGCTACTTGTTCTACATCAGACTTCCTTCCGCAAAGGGCGAAACACTTTGACTCGGTGAGTTTCGCGGCATTCCGACTTCGATGCCCCGTTTGCCGAAATTCAGTTACCTTTGAATTTCGGGTGATCCCTCTTAAGCCTGTATGCTTTTGCTACTTGTTCTACATCACACTTCCTTCCGCAAACGACGAAACACTTTGACTCGGTGAGTTTCGCGGCATTCCGACTTCGATTCCTCGGTTGCCAAAATTCAGTTGCTGTTGAATTTCGGGTGATCCCTCTTAAGCACGTATGCTTCTGCTACTTGTTCTACAGCAGGCTTTCTTCCGCAAACGGCGAAACACTTTGACTCGGTGAGTTTCGCGGCATTCCGACTTCAATGCCCCGTTTGCCGAAATACAGTTGCCTTTTAATTTCAGGTGATCCCTCTTGAGCCTGTATGCTTTTGCTACTTGTTCTACATCACTTCCTTCCGCAAACAGCGAAATGCTTTGACTCGGTGAGTTTCGCGGCATTCCGCCTTCGATGCCCCGTTTGCCGAAATCCAGTTGCCTTTGAATTTTGGGTGATCCCTCTTGAGCATGTATGCTTCTGCTACTTGTTCTACATCAGACTTCCTTCCGCAAAACGGCGAAACGCTTTGACTCGGTAAGTTTCGCGGCATTCCGACTTCGATGCCCCGTTTGCCGAAATTCAGTCGCCTTTGAATTTCGGGTGATCCCTCTAGAGCCTGTATGCTTCTTCTACTTGTTCTATATCAGACTTTCTTCCGCAAACGGAGCATCCCTTTGACTCGGTGAGTTTCGTGGCATTCCGACTTCGATGCCCGGTTGCCGAAATTCAGTTGCCGTTGAATTTCAGGTGATCCCTCTTGAGCATGTATGCTTCTGCTACTTGTTCTACATAAGACTTCTTCCGCAAAGGGCGAAACGCTTTGACTCGGTGAGTTTCGCGGCATTCCGGCTTCGATGCCCCGGTTGCCGAAATTCAGTCGCCTTTGAATTTCGGGTGATCCCTCTTGAGCCTGTATGCTTCTGCTACTTGTTCTATATCACACTTTCTTCCGCAAACGGCGAAACGCTTTGACTTGGGGAGTTTCGCGGCATTCCGACTTCGATGACCCGTTTGCTGAAATTCAGTTTCCTTTGAATTTCGGGTGATCCCTCTTGAGCATGTATGCTTCTGCCACTTGTTCTACATAAGACTTTCTTCCGCAAACGGCGAAATGCTTTGACTTGGTGAGTTTCGCGGCATTCCGACTTCGATGCCCCATTTGCCGAAATTCAGTTGCCTTTGAATTTCTGGTGATCCCTCTTGAGCATGTATGCTTCTACTACTTATTCTACATAAGACTTCTTCCGCAAAGGGCGAAACGCTTTGACTCGGTAAGTTTCGCGGCATTCCGGCTTCGATGCCCCGTTTGCCGAAATTCAGTTGCCTTTGAATTTCGGGTGATCCCTCTTAAGCCTGTATGCTTCTGGTACTTGTTCTATATCAGACTTTCTTCCGCAAACGGCGCATCACTTTGACTCGGTGAGTTTCGCGGCATTCCGCCTTCGATGCCCCGGTTGCCGTTGAATTTCGGGTGATCCCTCTTGAGCATGTATGCTTCTGCTACTTGTTCTACATTAGACTTTCTTCCGGAAACGGCGAAACGCTTTGACTCGGTGAGTTTCGCAGCATTCCGACTTTGATGCCCCGTTTGCCGAAATTCAGTTGCCGTTGAATTTCGGGTGATCCCTCTTGAGCATTTATGCTTCTGCTACTTGTTCTACATTAGACTTTCTTCCGGAAACGGCGAAACGCTTTGACTCGGTGAGTTTCGCGGCATTCCGACTTTGATGCCCCGTTTGCCGAAATTCAGTTGCCGTTGAATTTCGGGTGATCCCTCTTGAGCATTTATGCTTCTGCTACTTGTTCTACATCAGACTTTCTTCCGCAAACGGTGAAACGCTTTGACTAGGTGAGTTTCGCGGCATTCCGACTTCGATGCCCCGTTTCCTAAAATTCAGTTGCCTTTGTATTTCGGGTGATCCCTCTTGAGCCTGTATGCTTCTGCTCCTTGTTCTACATCACACTTTCTTCGGCAAACGGCGAAACACTTTGACTTGGGGAGTTTCGCGGCATTCCGAGTTTGATGCCCCGTTTGCCGAAATTCAGTTGCCTTTGAATTTCGGGTGATCCCTCTTGAGCATGTATGCTTCTGCTACTTGTTCTACATAAGACTTCTTCCGCAAAGGGCGAAACGCTTTGACTCGGTGAGTTTCGCGGCATTCCGGCTTCGATGCCCTGTTTGCTGAAATTCAGTTGCCTTTGAATTTCGGGTGATCCCTCTTGAGCATGTATGCTTCTGCCACTTGTTCTACATAAGACTTTCTTCCGCAAACGGCGAAATGCTTTGACTTGGTGAGTTTCGCGGCATTCCGACTTCGATGCCCCATTTGCCGAAATTCAGTTGCCTTTGAATTTCTGGTGATCCCTCTTGAGCATGTATGCTTCTACTACTTGTTCTACATAAGACTTCTTCCGCAAAGGGCGAAATGCTTTAACTCGGTAAGTTTCGCGGCATTCTGGCTTCGATGCCCCGTTTGCCGAAATTCAGTTGCCTTTGAATTTCGGGTGATCCCTCTTAAGCCTGTATGCTTCTGCTACTTGTTCTATATCAGACTTTCTTCCGCAAACGGCGCATCACTTTGACTCGGTGAGTTTCGCGGCATTCCGCCTTCGATGCCTCGGTTGCCGAAATTCAGTTGCCGTTGAATTTCGGGTGATCCCTCTTGAGCATGTATGCTTCTGGTACTTGTTCTACATCAGACTTTCTTCCGCAAACGGCGAAACGCTTTGACTCGGTGAGTTTCGCGGCATTCCGATTTCAATGCCCCTTTTGCTGAAATTCAGTTGCCTTTGAATTTCGGGTGATCCCTCTTGAGCCTGTATGCTTCTGGTACTTGTTCTACATCAGACTTTCTTCCGCAAACGGCGAAACGCTTTGACTCGGTGAGTTTCGCGGCATTCCGATTTCAATGCCCCTTTTGCTGAAATTCAGTTGCCTTTGAATTTCGGGTGATCCCTCTTGAGCCTGTATGCTATTGCTACTTGTTCTACATCACACTTCCTTCCATAAACGGCGAAACACTTTGACTTGGGGAGTTTCACGGCATTCCGACTTTGATGCCCCGTTTGCCGAAAATCAGTTGCCTTTGAATTTCGGGTGATCCCTCTTGAGCATGTATGCTTCTGCTACTTGTTCTACATAAGACTTCTTCCGCAAAGGGCGAAACGCTTTGACTTGGGGAGTTTCGCGGCATTCCGACTTCGATGCCCCGTTTGCTGAAATTCAGTTTCCTTTGAATTTCGGGTGATCCCTATTGAGCATGTATGCTTCTGCCACTTGTTCTACATAAGACTTTCTTCCGCAAACGGCGAAATGCGTTGACTTGGTGAGTTTCGCGGCATTCCTACTTCGATGCCCCGGTTGCCGAAATTCAGTTGGATTTGAATTTCGGGTCATCCCTCTTGAGCATGTATGCTTCTGCTACTTGTTCTACATAAGACTTCTTCCGCAAAGGGCGAAACGCTTTGACTCGGTGAGTTTCGCGGCATTCCGGCTTCGATGCCCCATTTGCCGAAATTCAGTCGCCTTTGAATTTCGGGTGATCCCTCTAGAGCCTGTATGCTTCTTCTACTTGTTCTATATCAGACTTTCTTCCGCAAACGGAGCATCCCTTTGACTCGGTGAGTTTCGCGGCATTCCTACTTCGATGCCCCCGTTGCCGAAATTCATTTGCCGTTGAATTTCGGGTGATCCCTCTTAAGCATGTATGCTTCTGATACTTGTTCTACATAAGAATTCTTCCGCAAAGGGCGAAACGCTTTGACTCGGTCAGTTTCGCGGCATTCCGGCTTCGATGCCCCTTTGCCGAAATTCAGTCGCCTTTGAATTTCGGGTGATCCCTCTTGAGCCTGTATGCTTCTGCTACTTGTTCTACATCACGCTTTCTTCCGCAAACGGCGAAACCCTTTGACTTGGGGAGTTTCGCGGCATTCCGACTTCAATGCCCCTTTTGCTGAAATTCAGTTGCCTTTGAATTTCGGGTGATCACTCTTGAGCCTGTATGCTATTGCTACTTGTTCTACATCACACTTCCTTCCGTAAACGGCGAAACACTTTGACTTGGGGAGTTTCACGGCATTCCGACTTCGATGCCCCGTTTGCCGAAAATCAGTTGCCTTTGAATTTCGGGTAATCCCTCTTTAGCCTGTATGGTTCTGCTACTTGTTCTATATCAGACTTTCTTCCGCAAACGGTGAAACGCTTTGACTAGGTGAGTTTCGCGGCATTCCGGCTTCGATGCCCCGTTTGCCAAAATTCAGTTGCCTTTGAATTTCGGGTGATCCCTCTTGAGCCTGTATGCTTCTGCTACTTGTTCTACATCACGCTTTCTTCCGCAAACGCCGAAACCCTTTGACTTGGGGAGTTTCGCGGCATTCCGACTTCAATGCCCCTTTTGCTGAAATTCAGTTGCCTTTGAATTTCGGGTGATCACTCTTGAGCCTGTATGCTATAGCTACTTGTTCTACATCACACTTCCTTCCGTATACGGCGAAACACTTTGACTTGGGGAGTTTCACGGCATTCCGACTTCGATGCCCCGTTTGCCGAAAATCAGTTGCCTTTGAATTTCGGGTAATCCCACTTGAGCATGTATGCTTCTGCCACTTGTTCTACATAAGACTTCTTCCGCAAAGGGCGAAACGCTTTGACTCGGTGAGTTTCGCGGCATTCCGGCTTCGATGCCCCGTTTGCCGAAATTCAGTCGCCGTTGAATTTCGGGTGATCCCTCTAGAGCCTGTATGCTTCTTCTACTTGTTCTATATCAGACATTCTTCCGCAAACGGAGCATCCCTTTAACTCGGTGAGTTTCGCGGCATTCCAACTTCGATGCCCCGGTTGCCGAAATTCAGTTCCCGTTGAATTTCGGGTGATCCGTCTTGAGCATGTATGCTTCTGATACTTGTTCTATATCAGACTTTCTTCCGCAAACGGAGCATCCCTTTGACTCGGTGAGTTTCGCGGCATTCCAACTTCGATGCCCCGTTTGCCGAAATTCAGTTGCCGTTGAATTTCGGGTGATCCCTCTTGAGCATGTATGCTTCTGATACTTGTTCTACATCACACTTTCTTCGGCAAACGGTGAAACGCTTTGACTCTGTGAGTTTCGCGGCATTCCGACTTCGATGCCCTGTTTGCTGAAATTCAGTTGCCTTTGAATTTCGGGTGATCCCTCTTGAGCATGTATGCTTCTGCTACTTGTTCTACATAAGACTTCTTCCGCAAAGGGCGAAACGCTTTGACTCGGTGAGTTTCGCGGCATTCCGACTTCGATGCCCCGTTTGCCAAAATTCAGTTGCCTTTGAATTTCGGGTGATCCCTCTTGAGCCTGTGTGCTTCTGCTACTTGTTCTACATTAGACTTCCTTCCGCAAACGGCGAAATGCTTTGTCTCGGTGAGTTTCGCGGCATTCCGACTTCGAGGCCCTGTTTGCCGAAATTGAGTTACCTTTGAATTTCGGGTGATCCCTCTTGAGCATGTATGCTTCTGCTACTTGTTCTATATCAGACTTTCTTCCGCAAACGGCGCATCACTTCGACTCGGTCAGTTTCGCGGCATTCCGACTTCGATGCCCCGGTTGCCGAAATTCAGTTGCCGTTGAATTTCGGGTGATCCCTCTTGAGCATTTATGCTTCTGCTACTTGTTCTACATCAGACTTTCTTCCGCAAACGGCGAAACGCTTTGACTCGGTGAGTTTCGCGGCATTCCGACTTCGATGCCCCGGTTGCCGAAATTCAGTTGCCTTTGAATTTCGGGTGATCCCTCTTGAGTCTGTATGCTTCTGCTACTTGTTCTACATCACACTTTCTTCCGCAAACGGCGAAACGCTTTGACTTGGGGAGTTTTGCGGCATTCCGACTTCGATGCCCCGTTTGCTGAAATTCAGTTGCCTTTGAATTTCGGGTGATCCCTCTTGAGCCTGTAAGATTCTGCTACTTGTTCTACATCAGACTTTCTTCCGGAAACATCGAAACGCTTTGACTCGCTGAGTTTCTCGGCATTCCGCCTTCGATTCCCCGGTTGCCGAAATTCAGTTGCCTTTGAATTTTGGGTGATCCCTCTTGAGCATGTATGCATCTGCTACTTGTTCTACATAAGACTTCTTCCGCAAAGGGCGAAACGCTTTGACTCGGTGAGTTTCACGGCATTCCGAGTTCGATGCCCCGTTTGCCGAAATTCAGTTGGCTTTTGAATTTCCGGTGATCCCTCTTGAGCATGTATGCTTCTGCTACTTGTTCTACATCAGACTTTCTTCCGCAAACGGCGCATCACTTCGACTCGGTCAGTTTCGCGGCATTCCGACTTCGATGCCCCGGTTGCCGAAATTCAGTTGCCGTTGAATTTCGGGTGATCCCTCTTGAGCATTTATGCTTCTGCTACTTGTTCTACATACGACTTCTTCCGCAAACGGCGAAATGCTTTGACTTGGTGAGTTTCGCGGCATTCCGACTTCGATGCCCCGTTTGCCAAAATTCAGTTGCCTTTGAATTTCGGGTGATCCCTCTTGAGCCTGTGTGCTTCTGCTACTTGTTCTACATTAGACTTCCTTCCGCAAACGGCGAAACGCTTTGTCTCGGTGAGTTTCGCGGCATTCCGACTTCGAGGCCCTGTTTGCCGAAATTGAGTTACCTTTGAATTTCGGGTGATCCCTCTTGAGCATGTATGCTTCTGCTACTTGTTCTATATCAGACTTTCTTCCGCAAACGGCGCATCACTTCGACACGGTCAGTTTCGCGGCATTCCGACTTCGATGCCCCGGTTGCCGAAATTCAGTTGCCGTTGAATTTCGGGTGATCCCTCTTGAGCATTTATGCTTCTGCTACTTGTTCTACATCATACTTTCTTCCGCAAACGGCGAAACGCTTTGACTTGGTTAGTTTCGCGGCATTCCGACTTCGTTGCCCCGTTTTCCGAAATTCAGTTGCCTTTGAATTTCAGGTGATCCCTCTTGAGCCTGTATGCTTCGGCTACTTGTTCTACATCAGACTTCCTTCCGCAAATGGCGAAACGCTTTGACTTGGGGAGTTTCGCGGCATTCCGACTTCGATGCCCCGTTTGCTGAAATTCAGTTGCCTTTGAATTTCGGGTGATCCCTCTTGAGCCTGTAAGATTCTGCTAGTTGTTCTACATCAGACTTTCTTCCGGAAACAACGAAACGCTTTGACTCGCTGAGTTTCTCGGCATTCCGCCTTCGATTCCCCGGTTGCCGAAATTCAATTGCCTTTGAATTTTGGGTGATCCCTCTTGAGCATGTATGCATCTGCTACTTGTTCTACATAAGACTTCTTCCGCAAAGGGCGAAACGCTTTGACTCGGTGAGTTTCACGACATTCCGAATTCGATGCCCCGTTTGCCGAAATTCAGTTGCCTTTGAATTTCGGGTGATCCCTCTTGAGCATGTGTGCTTCTGCTACTTGTTCTACATCAGACTTCCTTCCGCAAACGGAGAAACGCTTTGACTTGGGGAGTTTCGCGGCATTCCGACTTCGATGCCCCGTTTGCCAAAATTCAGTTGCCGTTGAATTTCGGGTGATCCCTCTTGAGCATTTATGCTTCTGCTACTTGTTCTACATAAGACTTCTTCCGTAAAGGGCGAAACGCTTTGACTCGGTGAGTTTCGCGGCATTCCGGCTTCGATGCCCTGTTTGCTGAAATTCAGTTGCCTTTGAATTTCGGGTGATCCCTCTTGAGCATGTATGCTTCTGCCACTTGTTCTACATAAGACTTTCTTCCGCAAACGGCGAAATGCTTTGACTTGTTGAGTTTCGCGGCATTCCGACTTCGATTCCCCGTTTGCCAAAATTCAGTTGCCTTTGAATTTCAGGTGATCCCTCTTGAACCTGTGTGCTTCTGCTACTTGTTCTACATTAGACTTCCTTCCGCAAATGGCGAAACGCTTTGTCTCGGTGAGTTTCGCGGCATTCCGACTTCGAGGCCCTGTTTGCCGAAATTGAGTTACCTTTGAATTTCGGGTGATCCCTCTTGAGCATGTATGCTTCTGCTACTTGTTCTACATCATACTTTCTTCCGCAAACGGCGAAACGCTTTGACTTGGTGAGTTTCGCAGCATTCCGACTTCGATGCCTCGATTGCCGAAATTCAGTTGCCTTTGAATTTCGGGTGATCCCTCTTAAGCATGTATGCTTATGCCACTTGTTCTACATAAGACTTCTTCCGCAAAGGGCGAAACGCTTTGACTCGGTGAGTTTCGCGGCATTCCGGCTTCGATGCCCCGTTTGCTGAAATTCAGTCGCCTTTGAATTTCGGGTGATCCCTCTTGAGCCTGTATGCTTCTGCTACTTGTTCTACATCACATTTCCTTCCGCCAACGGCGAAACGCTTTGAGTCGGTGAGTTTCGCGGCATTCCGACTTTGATGCCCCATTTGCCAAAATTAAGTTGCCTTTGAATTTCGGGTGATCCCTCTTGAGCCTGTATGCTTCTGCTACTTGTTCTACATCACATTTCCTTCCGCCAACGGCGAAACGCTTTGAGTCGGTGAGTTTCGCGGCATTCCGACTTTGATGCCCCATTTGCCAAAATTAAGTTGCCTTTGAATTTCGGGTGATCCCTCTTGAGCATGTGTGCTTCTGCTACTTGTTCTACATCAGACTTCCTTCCGCAAACGGCGAAACGTTTGACTCGGTGAGTTTCGCGGCATTCCGGCTTCGATGCCCCGTTTGCCGAAATTCAGTTGCCTTTGAATTTCGGGTGATCCCTCTTGAGCCTGTATGCTTCTGCTACTCGTTCTATATCAGACTTTCTTCCGCAAACGGAGCATCCCTTTGACTTGGTGAGTTTCGCGGCATTCCAACTTCGATTCCGCGGTTGCCGAAATTCAGTTGCCGTTGAATTTCGGGTGATCCCTCTTGAGCCTGTATGCTTCTGCTACTTGTTCTACATCATACTTTCTTCCGCAAACGGCGAAACGCTTTGACTCGGTGAGTTTCGTAGCATTCCGACTTCGATGCCCCGATTGCCGAAATTCAGTTGTCGTTGAATTTCGGGTGATCCCTCTTGAGCATGTATGCTTCTGCTACTTGTTCTAAATCAGACTTTCTTCCGCAAACGGCGAAATGCTTTGACTTGGTGAGTTTCGCGGCATTCCGACTTCGATGCCCCGGTTGCCGAAATTCAGTTGCCGTTGAATTTCGGGTGATCCCTCTTGAGCATTTATGCTTCTGCTACTTGTTCTACATCAGACTTTCTTCCGCAAACGGCGAAATGCTTTGACTTGGTGAGTTTCGCGGCATTCCGACTTCGATGCCCCGGTTGCCGAAATTCAGTTGCCGTTGAATTTCGGGTGATCCCTCTTGAGCATTTATGCTTCTGCTACTTGTTCTACATCAGACTTTCTTCCGCAAACGGCGAAACACTTTGACTTGCGGAGTTTCGCGGCATTCCGACTTCGATGACCCGTTTGCCAAAATTCAGTTGCCGTTGAATTTCGGGTGATCACTCTTGAGCATGTATGCTTCTGCTCCTTGTTCTACATCAGACTTTCTTCCGCAAACGGCGAAACGCTTTGACTCGGTGAGTTTCGCGGCATTCCGACTTCGATGCCCCGTTTGCCAAAATTCAGTTGCTTTTGAATTTCGGGTGATCCCTCTTGAGCCTGTATGCTTCTGCTACTTGTTCTACATCACACTTTCTTCCACAAACGGCGAAACACTTTGACTTGGTGAGTTTCGCGGCATTCCGACTTCGATGCCCCGTTTGCCGAAATTAAGTTGCCTTTGAATTTCGGGTGATCCCTCTTGAGCCTGTATGCTTCTGCTACTTGTTCTACATCACACTTCCTTCCGCCAACAGCGAAACGCTTTGACTCGGTGAGTTTCGCGGCATTCCGACTTTGATGCCCCATTTGCCGAAATTAAGTTGCCTTTGAATTTCGGGTGATCCCTCTTGAGCATGTGTGCTTCTGCTACTTGTTCTAAATCAGACTTCCTTCCGCAAACGGCGAAACGTTTGACTCGGTGAGTTTCGCGGCATTCCAGCATCGATGCCCCGTTTGCCGAAATTCAGTTGCCTTTGAATTTCGGGTGATCCCTCTTGAGCATGTATGCTTATGCCACTTGTTCTACATAAGACTTCTTCCGCAAAGGGCGAAACGCTTTGACTCGGTGAGTTTCGCGGCATTCCGACTTCGAGGCCCTGTTTGCCGAAATTGAGTTACCTTTGAATTTCGGGTGATCCCTCTTGAGCATGTATGCTTCTGCTACTTGTTCTATATCAGACTTTCTTCCGCAAATGGCGCATCACTTCGACTCGGTCAGTTTCGCGGCATTCCGACTTCGATGCCCCGGTTGCCGAAATTCAGTTGCCGTTGAATTTCGGGTGATCCCTCTTGAGCATTTATTCTTCTGCTACTTGTTCTACATCAGACTTTCTTCCGCAAACGGCGCATCACTTCGAATCGGTCAGTTTCGCGGCATTCCGACTTCAATGCCCCGGTTGCCGAAATTCAGTTGCCGTTGAATTTCGGGTGATCCCTCTTGAGCAGTTATGCTTCTGCTACTTGTTCTACATCAGACTTTCTTCCGCAAACGGCGAAACGCTTTGACTCGGTGAGTTTCGCGGCATTCCGACTTCGATGCCCCGGTGCCGAAATTCAGTTGCCTTTGAATTTCGGGTGATCCCTCTTGAGCATGTATGCTTCTGCTACTTGTTCTACATAAGACTTCTTCCGCAAAGGGCGAAACGCTTTGACTCGGTGAGTTTCGCGGCATTCCGGCTTCGATGCCCCGTTTGCCGAAATTCAGTTGCCTTTGAATTTCGGGTGATCCCTATTGAGCCTGTATGCTTCTGCTACTTGTTCTACATCAGACTTTCTTCCGTAAACGGCGAAACGCTTTGACTCGGTGAGTTTCGCGACATTCCGACTTTGATGCCCCGTTTGCCAAAATTCAGTTGCCTTTGAATTTCGGGTGATCCCTCTTGAGCCTGTATGCTTCTGCTACTTGTTCTACATCACACTTTCTTCCGCAAACGGCGAAACACTTTGACTTGGGGAGTTACGCGGCATTCCGACTTCGATGCCCCATTTACCGAAATTCAGTTGCCTTTGAATTTCGGGTGATCCCTCTTGAGCATGTATGATTTTGCTACTTGTTCTACATAAGACTTCTTCCGCAAAGGGCGAAACGCTTTGACTCGGTGAGTTTCGCGGCATTCCGGCTTCGATGCCCCGTTTGCCGAAATTCAGTTGCCTTTGAATTTCGGGTGATCCCTCTTGAGCCTGTATGCTTCTGCTACTTGTTCTACATCACACTTTCTTCCGCAAACGGCGAAACACTTTGAGTTGGGGAGTTTCACGGCATTCCGACTTCGATGCCCCATTTACCGAAATTCAGTTGCCTTTGAATTTCGGGTGATCCCTCTTGAGCATGTATGATGCTGCTACTTGTTCTACATAAGACTTCTTCCGCAAAGGGCGAAACGCTTTGACTCGGTGAGTTTCGCGGCATTCCGGCTTCGATGCCCCGTTTGCCGAAATTCAGTCGCCTTTGAATTTCGGGTGATCCCTCTTGAGCCTGTATGCTCCTGCTACTTGTTCTACATCATACTTTCTTCCGCAAACGGCGAAATGCTTTGACTCGGTGAGTTTCGCAGCATTCTGACTTCGATGCCCCGTTTTCTGAAATTCAGTTGCCGTTGAATTTCGGGTGATCCCTCTTGAGCAGGTATGCTTCTGCTACTTGTTCTACATCACACTTTCTTCCGCAAACGGCGAAACACTTTGACTTGGGGAGTTTCGCGGCATTCCGACTTCGATGCCCCGTTTGCCGACATTCAGTTGCCTTTGAATTTCGGGTGATCCCTCTTGAGCATGTATGATTCTGCTACTTGTTCTACATAAGACTTCTTCCGCAAAGGGCGAAACGCTTTGACTCGGTGAGTTTCGCGGCATTCCGGCTTCGATGCCCCGTTTGCCGAAATTCATTTACCTTTGAATTTCGGGTGATCCCTATTGAGCCTGTATGCTTCTGCTACTTGTTCTAAATCAGACTTTCTTCCGCAAACGGCGAAACGCTTTGACTTGGTGAGTTTCGCGGCATTCCGACTTCGATGCCCCGTTTGCCAAAATTCAGTTGCCTTTGAATTTCGGGTGATCCCTCTTTAGCCTGTATGGTTCTGCTACTTGTTCTACATTAGACTTCCTTCCGCAAACGGCGAAACGCTTTGACTCGGTGAGTCTCGCGGCATTCCGACTTTGATGCCCCATTTTCCGAAATTAAGTTGCCTTTGAATTTCGGGTGATCCCTCTTGAGCATGTGTGCTTCTGCTACTTGTTCTAAATCAGACTTCCTTCCGCAAACGGCGAAACGTTTGACTCGGTGAGTTTCGCGGCATTCCAGCATCGATGCCCCGTTTGCCGAAATTCAGTTGCCTTTGAATTTCGGGTGATCCCTCTTGAGCATGTATGCTTATGCCACTTGTTCTACATAAGACTTCTTCCGCAAAGGGCGAAACGCTTTGACTCGGTGAGTTTCGCGGCATTCCGACTTCGAGGCCCTGTTTGCCGAAATTGAGTTACCTTTGAATTTCGGGTGATCCCTCTTGAGCATGTATGCTTCTGCTACTTGTTCTATATCAGACTTTCTTCCGCAAACGGCGCATCACTTCGACTCGGTCAGTTTCGCGGCATTCCGACTTCAATGCCCCGGTTGCCGAAATTCAGTTGCCGTTGAATTTCGGGTGATCCCTCTTGAGCAGTTATGCTTCTGCTACTTGTTCTACATCAGACTTTCTTCCGCAAACGGCGAAACGCTTTGACTCGGTGAGTTTCGCGGCATTCCGACTTCGATGCCCCGGTGCCGAAATTCAGTTGCCTTTGAATTTCGGGTGATCCCTCTTTAGCCTGTATGGTTCTGCTACTTGTTCTACATTAGACTTCCTTCCGCAAATGGCGAAACGCTTTGTCTCGGTGAGTTTCGCGGCATTCCGACTTCGATGCCCCGTTGCCGAAATTCAGTTGCCTTTGAATTTCGGGTGATCCCTCTTGAGCATGTATGCTTCTGCTACTTGTTCTACATAAGACTTCTTCCGCAAAGGGCGAAACGCTTTGACTCGGTGAGTTTCGCGGCATTCCGGCTTCGATGCCCTGTTTGCCGAAATTCAGTTGCCTTTGAATTTCGGGTGATCCCTATTGAGCCTGTATGCTTCTGCTACTTGTTCTACATCAGACTTTCTTCCGTAAACGGCGAAACGCTTTGACTCGGTGAGTTTCGCGGCATTCCAACTTCGATTCCGCGGTTGCCGATATTCAGTTGCCGTTGAATTTCGGGTGATCCCTCTTGAGCCTGTATGCTTCTGCTACTTGTTCTACATCATACTTTCTTCCGCAAACGGCGAAACGCTTTGACTCGGTGAGTTTCGTAGCATTCCGACTTCGATGCCCCGATTGCCGAAATTCAGTTGTCGTTGAATTTCGGGTGATCCCTCTTGAGCATGTATGCTTCTGCTACTTGTTCTAAATCAGACTTTCTTCCGCAAACAGCGAAATGCTTTGACTTGGTGAGTTTCGCGGCATTCCGACTTCGATGCCCCGGTTGCCGAAATTCAGTTGCCGTTGAATTTCGGGTGATCCCTCTTGAGCATTTATGCTTCTGCTACTTGTTCTACATCAGACTTTCTTCCGCAATCGGCGAAACACTTTGACTTGGGGAGTTTCGCGGCATTCCGACTTCGATGACCCGTTTGCTAAAATTCAGTTGCCGTTGAATTTCGGGTGATCACTCTTGAGCATGTATGCTTCTGCTCCTTGTTCTACATCAGACTTTCTTCCGCAAACGGCGAAACGCTTTGACTCGGTGAGTTTCGCGGCATTCCGACTTCGATGCCCCGTTTGCCAAAATTCAGTTGCTTTTGAATTTCGGGTGATCCCTCTTGAGCCTGTATGCTTCTGCTACTTGTTCTACATCACACTTTCTTCCGCAAACGGCGAAACACTTTGACTTGGTGAGTTTCGCGGCATTCCGACTTCGATGCCCCGTTTGCCGAAATTAAGTTGCCTTTGAATTTCGGGTGATCCCTCTTGAGCCTGTATGCTTCTGCTACTTGTTCTACATCACACTTCCTTCCGCCAACGGCGAAACGCTTTGTCTCGGTGAGTTTCGCGGCATTCCGACTTTGATGCCCCATTTGCCGAAATTAAGTTGCCTTTGAATTTCGGGTGATCCCTCTTGAGCATGTGTGCTTCTGCTACTTGTTCTTAATCAGACTTCCTTCCGCAAAGGGCGAAACGTTTGACTCGGTGAGTTTCGCGGCATTCCAGCATCGATGCCCCGTTTGCCGAAATTCAATTGCCTTTGAATTTCGGGTGATCCCTCTTGAGCATGTATGCTTATGCCACTTGTTCTACATAAGACTTCTTCCGCAAAGGGCGAAACGCTTTGACTCGGTGAGTTTCGCGGCATTCCGACTTCGAGGCCCTGTTTGCCGAAATTGAGTTACCTTTGAATTTCGGGTGATCCCTCTTGAGCATGTATGCTTCTGCTACTTGTTCTATATCAGACTTTCTTCCGCAAACGGCGCATCACTTCGACTCGGTCAGTTTCGCGGCATTCCGACTTCGATGCCCCGGTTGCCGAAATTCAGTTGCCGTTGAATTTCGGGTGATCCCTCTTGAGCATTTATTCTTCTGCTACTTGTTCTACATCAGACTTTCTTCCGCAAACGGCGCATCACTTCGAATCGGTCAGTTTCGCGGCATTCCGACTTCAATGCCCCGGTTGCCGAAATTCAGTTGCCGTTGAATTTCGGGTGATCCCTCTTGAGCAGTTATGCTTCTGCTACTTGTTCTACATCAGACTTTCTTCCGCAAACGGCGAAACGCTTTGACTCGGTGAGTTTCGCGGCATTCCGACTTCGATGCCCCGGTGCCGAAATTCAATTGCCTTTGAATTTCGGGTGATCCCTCTTGAGCATGTATGCTTCTGCTACTTGTTCTACATAAGACTTCTTCCGCAAAGGGCGAAACGCTTTGACTCGGTGAGTTTCGCGGCATTCCGGCTTCGATGCCCCGTTTGCCGAAATTCAGTTGCCTTTGAATTTCGGGTGATCCCTATTGAGCCTGTATGCTTCTGCTACTTGTTCTACATCAGACTTTCTTCCGTAAACGGCGAAACGCTTTGACTCGGTGAGTTTCGCGACATTCCGACTTTGATGCCCCGTTTGCCAAAATTCAGTTGCCTTTGAATTTCGGGTGATCCCTCTTGAGCCTGTATGCTTCTGCTACTTGTTCTACATCACACTTTCTTCCGCAAACGGCGAAACACTTTGACTTGGGGAGTTACGCGGCATTCCGACTTCGATGCCCCATTTACCGAAATTCAGTTGCCTTTGAATTTCGGGTGATCCCTCTTGAGCATGTATGATTTTGCTACTTGTTCTACATAAGACTTCTTCCGCAAAGGGCGAAACGCTTTGACTCGGTGAGTTTCGCGGCATTCCGGCTTCGATGCCCCGTTTGCCGAAATTCAGTTGCCTTTGAATTTCGGGTGATCCCTCTTGAGCCTGTATGCTTCTGCTACTTGTTCTACATCACACTTTCTTCCGCAAACGGCGAAACACTTTGAGTTGGGGAGTTTCGCGGCATTCCGACTTCGATGCCCCATTTACCGAAATTCAGTTGCCTTTGAATTTCGGGTGATCCCTCTTGAGCATGTATGATGCTGCTACTTGTTCTACATAAGACTTCTTCCGCAAAGGGCGAAACGCTTTGACTCGGTGAGTTTCGCGGCATTCCGGCTTCGATGCCCCGTTTGCCGAAATTCAGTCGCCTTTGAATTTCGGGTGATCCCTCTTGAGCCTGTATGCTCCTGCTACTTGTTCTACATCATACTTTCTTCCGCAAACGGCGAAATGCTTTGACTCGGTGAGTTTCGCAGCATTCTGACTTCGATGCCCCGTTTTCTGAAATTCAGTTGCCGTTGAATTTCGGGTGATCCCTCTTGAGCAGGTATGCTTCTGCTACTTGTTCTACATCACACTTTCTTCCGCAAACGGCGAAACACTTTGACTTGGGGAGTTTCACGGCATTCCGACTTCGATGCCCCGTTTGCCGACATTCAGTTGCCTTTGAATTTCGGGTGATCCCTCTTGAGCATGTATGATTCTGCTACTTGTTCTACATAAGACTTCTTCCGCAAAGGGCGAAACGCTTTGACTCGGTGAGTTTCGCGGCATTCCGGCTTCGATGCCCCGTTTGCCGAAATTCATTTACCTTTGAATTTCGGGTGATCCCTATTGAGCCTGTATGCTTCTGCTACTTGTTCTAAATCAGACTTTCTTCCGCAAACGGCGAAACGCTTTGACTTGGTGAGTTTCGCGGCATTCCGACTTCGATGCCCCGTTTGCCAAAATTCAGTTGCCTTTGAATTTCGGGTGATCCCTCTTTAGCCTGTATGGTTCTGCTACTTGTTCTACATTAGACTTCCTTCCGCAAACGGCGAAACGCTTTGACTCGGTGAGTCTCGCGGCATTCCGACTTTGATGCCCCATTTTCCGAAATTAAGTTGCCTTTGAATTTCGGGTGATCCCTCTTGAGCATGTGTGCTTCTGCTACTTGTTCTAAATCAGACTTCCTTCCGCAAACGGCGAAACGTTTGACTCGGTGAGTTTCGCGGCATTCCAGCATCGATGCCCCGTTTGCCGAAATTCAGTTGCCTTTGAATTTCGGGTGATCCCTCTTGAGCATGTATGCTTATGCCACTTGTTCTACATAAGACTTCTTCCGCAAAGGGCGAAACGCTTTGACTCGGTGAGTTTCGCGGCATTCCGACTTCGAGGCCCTGTTTGCCGAAATTGAGTTACCTTTGAATTTCGGGTGATCCCTCTTGAGCATGTATGCTTCTGCTACTTGTTCTATATCAGACTTTCTTCCGCAAACGGCGCATCACTTCGACTCGGTCAGTTTCGCGGCATTCCGACTTCAATGCCCCGGTTGCCGAAATTCAGTTGCCGTTGAATTTCGGGTGATCCCTCTTGAGCAGTTATGCTTCTGCTACTTGTTCTACATCAGACTTTCTTCCGCAAACGGCGAAACGCTTTGACTCGGTGAGTTTCGCGGCATTCCGACTTCGATGCCCCGGTGCCGAAATTCAGTTGCCTTTGAATTTCGGGTGATCCCTCTTTAGCCTGTATGGTTCTGCTACTTGTTCTACATTAGACTTCCTTCCGCAAATGGCGAAACGCTTTGTCTCGGTGAGTTTCGCGGCATTCCGACTTCGATGCCCCGTTGCCGAAATTCAGTTGCCTTTGAATTTCGGGTGATCCCTCTTGAGCATGTATGCTTCTGCTACTTGTTCTACATAAGACTTCTTCCGCAAAGGGCGAAACGCTTTGACTCGGTGAGTTTCGCGGCATTCCGGGTTCGATGCCCTGTTTGCCGAAATTCAGTTGCCTTTGAATTTCGGGTGATCCCTATTGAGCCTGTATGCTTCTGCTACTTGTTCTACATCAGACTTTCTTCCGTAAACGGCGAAACGCTTTGACTCGGTGAGTTTCGCGACATTCCGACTTTGATGCCCCGTTTGCCAAAATTCAGTTGCCTTTGAATTTCGGGTGATCCCTCTTGAGCCTGTATGCTTCTGCTACTCGTTCTATATCAGACTTTCTTCCGCAAACGGAGCATCCCTTTGACTTGGTGAGTTTCGCGGCATTCCAACTTCGATTCCGCGGTTGCCGAAATTCAGTTGCCGTTGAATTTCGGGTGATCCCTCTTGAGCCTGTATGCTTCTGCTACTTGTTCTACATCATACTTTCTTCCGCAAACGGCGAAACGCTTTGACTCGGTGAGTTTCGTAGCATTCCGACTTCGATGCCCCGATTGCCGAAATTCAGTTGTCGTTGAATTTCGGGTGATCCCTCTTGAGCATGTATGCTTCTGCTACTTGTTCTAAATCAGACTTTCTTCCGCAAACAGCGAAATGCTTTGACTTGGTGAGTTTCGCGGCATTCCGACTTCGATGCCCCGGTTGCCGAAATTCAGTTGCCGTTGAATTTCGGGTGATCCCTCTTGAGCATTTATGCTTCTGCTACTTGTTCTACATCAGACTTTCTTCCGCAATCGGCGAAACACTTTGACTTGGGGAGTTTCGCGGCATTCCGACTTCGATGACCCGTTTGCCAAAATTCAGTTGCCGTTGAATTTCGGGTGATCACTCTTGAGCATGTATGCTTCTGCTCCTTGTTCTACATCAGACTTTCTTCCGCAAACGGCGAAACGCTTTGACTCGGTGAGTTTCGCGGCATTCCGACTTCGATGCCCCGTTTGCCAAAATTCAGTTGCTTTTGAATTTCGGGTGATCCCTCTTGAGCCTGTATGCTTCTGCTACTTGTTCTACATCACACTTTCTTCCGCAAACGGCGAAACACTTTGACTTGGTGAGTTTCGCGGCATTTCGACTTCGATGCCCCGTTTGCCGAAATTAAGTTGCCTTTGAATTTCGGGTGATCCCTCTTGAGCCTGTATGCTTCTGCTACTTGTTCTACATCACACTTCCTTCCGCCAACGGCGAAACGCTTTGACTCGGTGAGTTTCGCGGCATTCCGACTTTGATGCCCCATTTGCCGAAATTAAGTTGCCTTTGAATTTCGGGTGATCCCTCTTGAGCATGTGTGCTTCTGCTACTTGTTCTAAATCAGACTTCCTTCCGCAAACGGCGAAACGTTTGACTCGGTGAGTTTCGCGGCATTCCAGCATCGATGCCCCGTTTGCCGAAATTCAGTTGCCTTTGAATTTCGGGTGATCCCTCTTGAGCATGTATGCTTATGCCACTTGTTCTACATAAGACTTCTTCCGCAAAGGGCGAAACGCTTTGACTCGGTGAGTTTCGCGGCATTCCGACTTCGAGGCCCTGTTTGCCGAAATTGAGTTACCTTTGAATTTCGGGTGATCCCTCTTGAGCATGTATGCTTCTGCTACTTGTTCTATATCAGACTTTCTTCCGCAAACGGCGCATCACTTCGACTCGGTCAGTTTCGCGGCATTCCGACTTCGATGCCCCGGTTGCCGAAATTCAGTTGCCGTTGAATTTCGGGTGATCCCTCTTGAGCATTTATTCTTCTGCTACTTGTTCTACATCAGACTTTCTTCCGCAAACGGCGCATCACTTCGAATCGGTCAGTTTCGCGGCATTCCGACTTCAATGCCCCGGTTGCCGAAATTCAGTTGCCGTTGAATTTCGGGTGATCCCTCTTGAGCAGTTATGCTTCTGCTACTTGTTCTACATCAGACTTTCTTCCGCAAACGGCGAAACGCTTTGACTCGGTGAGTTTCGCGGCATTCCGACTTCGATGCCCCGGTGCCGAAATTCAGTTGCCTTTGAATTTCGGGTGATCCCTCTTGAGCATGTATGCTTCTGCTACTTGTTCTACATAAGACTTCTTCCGCAAAGGGCGAAACGCTTTGACTCGGTGAGTTTCGCGGCATTCCGGCTTCGATGCCCCGTTTGCCGAAATTCAGTTGCCTTTGAATTTCGGGTGATCCCTATTGAGCCTGTATGCTTCTGCTACTTGTTCTACATCAGACTTTCTTCCGTAAACGGCGAAACGCTTTGACTCGGTGAGTTTCGCGACATTCCGACTTTGATGCCCCGTTTGCCAAAATTCAGTTGCCTTTGAATTTCGGGTGATCCCTCTTGAGCCTGTATGCTTCTGCTACTTGTTCTACATCACACTTTCTTCCGCAAACGGCGAAACACTTTGACTTGGGGAGTTACGCGGCATTCCGACTTCGATGCCCCATTTACCGAAATTCAGTTGCCTTTGAATTTCGGGTGATCCCTCTTGAGCATGTATGATTTTGCTACTTGTTCTACATAAGACTTCTTCCGCAAAGGGCGAAACGCTTTGACTCGGTGAGTTTCGCGGCATTCCGGCTTCGATGCCCCGTTTGCCGAAATTCAGTTGCCTTTGAATTTCGGGTGATCCCTCTTGAGCCTGTATGCTTCTGCTACTTGTTCTACATCACACTTTCTTCCGCAAACGGCGAAACACTTTGAGTTGGGGAGTTTCGCGGCATTCCGACTTCGATGCCCCATTTACCGAAATTCAGTTGCCTTTGAATTTCGGGTGATCCCTTTTGAGCATGTATGATGCTGCTACTTGTTCTACATAAGACTTCTTCCGCAAAGGGCGAAACGCTTTGACTCGGTGAGTTTCGCGGCATTCCGGCTTCGATGCCCCGTTTGCCGAAATTCAGTCGCCTTTGAATTTCGGGTGATCCCTCTTGAGCCTGTATGCTCCTGCTACTTGTTCTACATCATACTTTCTTCCGCAAACGGCGAAATGCTTTGACTCGGTGAGTTTCGCAGCATTCTGACTTCGATGCCCCGTTTTCTGAAATTCAGTTGCCGTTGAATTTCGGGTGATCCCTCTTGAGCAGGTATGCTTCTGCTACTTGTTCTACATCACACTTTCTTCCGCAAACGGCGAAACACTTTGACTTGGGGAGTTTCGCGGCATTCCGACTTCGATGCCCCGTTTGCCGACATTCAGTTGCCTTTGAATTTCGGGTGATCCCTCTTGAGCATGTATGATTCTGCTACTTGTTCTACATAAGACTTCTTCCGCAAAGGGCGAAACGCTTTGACTCGGTGAGTTTCGCGGCATTCCGGCTTCGATGCCCCGTTTGCCGAAATTCATTTACCTTTGAATTTCGGGTGATCCCTATTGAGCCTGTATGCTTCTGCTACTTGTTCTAAATCAGACTTTCTTCCGCAAACGGCGAAACGCTTTGACTTGGTGAGTTTCGCGGCATTCCGACTTCGATGCCCCGTTTGCCAAAATTCAGTTGCCTTTGAATTTCGGGTGATCCCTCTTTAGCCTGTATGGTTCTGCTACTTGTTCTACATTAGACTTCCTTCCGCAAACGGCGAAACGCTTTGACTCGGTGAGTCTCGCGGCATTCCGACTTTGATGCCCCATTTTCCGAAATTAAGTTGCCTTTGAATTTCGGGTGATCCCTCTTGAGCATGTGTGCTTCTGCTACTTGTTCTAAATCAGACTTCCTTCCGCAAACGGCGAAACGTTTGACTCGGTGAGTTTCGCGGCATTCCAGCATCGATGCCCCGTTTGCCGAAATTCAGTTGCCTTTGAATTTCGGGTGATCCCTCTTGAGCATGTATGCTTATGCCACTTGTTCTACATAAGACTTCTTCCGCAAAGGGCGAAACGCTTTGACTCGGTGAGTTTCGCGGCATTCCGACTTCGAGGCCCTGTTTGCCGAAATTGAGTTACCTTTGAATTTCGGGTGATCCCTCTTGAGCATGTATGCTTCTGCTACTTGTTCTATATCAGACTTTCTTCCGCAAACGGCGCATCACTTCGACTCGGTCAGTTTCGCGGCATTCCGACTTCAATGCCCCGGTTGCCGAAATTCAGTTGCCGTTGAATTTCGGGTGATCCCTCTTGAGCAGTTATGCTTCTGCTACTTGTTCTACATCAGACTTTCTTCCGCAAACGGCGAAACGCTTTGACTCGGTGAGTTTCGCGGCATTCCGACTTCGATGCCCCGGTGCCGAAATTCAGTTGCCTTTGAATTTCGGGTGATCCCTCTTTAGCCTGTATGGTTCTGCTACTTGTTCTACATTAGACTTCCTTCCGCAAATGGCGAAACGCTTTGTCTCGGTGAGTTTCGCGGCATTCCGACTTCGATGCCCCGTTGCCGAAATTCAGTTGCCTTTGAATTTCGGGTGATCCCTCTTGAGCATGTATGCTTCTGCTACTTGTTCTACATAAGACTTCTTCCGCAAAGGGCGAAACGCTTTGACTCGGTGAGTTTCGCGGCATTCCGGCTTCGATGCCCTGTTTGCCGAAATTCAGTTGCCTTTGAATTTCGGGTGATCCCTATTGAGCCTGTATGCTTCTGCTACTTGTTCTAGATCAGACTTTCTTCCGTAAACGGCGAAACGCTTTGACTCGGTGAGTTTCGCGACATTCCGACTTTGATGCCCCGTTTGCCAAAATTCAGTTGCCTTTGAATTTCGGGTGATCCCTCTTGAGCCTGTATGCTTCTGCTACTTGTTCTACATCACACTTTCTTCCGCAAACGGTGAAACACTTTGACTTGGGGATTTACGCGGCATTCCGACTTCGATGCCCCATTTACCGAAATTCAGTTGCCTTTGAATTTCGGGTGATCCCTCTTGAGCATGTATGATTTTGCTACTTGTTCTACATAAGACTTCTTCCGCAAAGGGCGAAACGCTTTGACTCGGTGAGTTTCACGGCATTCCGGCTTCGATGCCCCGTTTGCCGAAATTCAGTTGCCTTTGAATTTCGGGTGATCCCTCTTGAGCCTGTATGCTTCTGCTACTTGTTCTACATCACACTTTCTTCCGCAAACGGCGAAACACTTTGAGTTGGGGAGTTTCGCGGCATTCCGACTTCGATGCCCCATTTACCGAAATTCAGTTGCCTTTGAATTTCGGGTGATCCCTCTTGAGCATGTATGATTTTGCTACTTGTTCTACATAAGACTTCTTCCGCAAAGGGCGAAACGCTTTGACTCGGTGAGTTTCGCGGCATTCCGGCTTCGATGCCCCGTTTGCCGAAATTCAGTTGCCTTTGAATTTCGGGTGATCACTCTTGAGCCTGTATGCTTTTGCTACTTGTTCTACATCATACTTTCTTCCGCAAACGGCGAAATGCTTTGACTCGGTGAGTTTCGCAGCATTCCGACTTCGATGCCCTGTTTGCCAAAATTCAGTTGCCGTTGAATTTCGGGTGATCCCTCTTGAGTATGTATGCTTCTGCTACTTGTTCTACATCACACTTTCTTCCGCAAACGGCGAAACACTTTGACTTGGGGAGTTTCGCGGCATTCCGACTTCGATGCCCCGTTTGCCGACATTCAGTTGCCTTTGAATTTCGGGTGATCCCTCTTGAGCATGTATGATTCTGCTACTTGTTCTACATAAGACTTCTTCCGCAAAGGGCGAAACGCTTTGACTCGGTGAGTTTCGCGGCATTCCGGCTTCGATGCCCCGTTTGCCGAAATTCAGTTACCTTTGAATTTCGGGTGATCCCTATTGAGCCTGTATGCTTCTGCTACTTGTTCTAAATCAGACTTTCTTCCGCAAACGGCGAAACGCTTTGACTTGGTGAGTTTCGCGGCATTCCGACTTCGATGCCCCATTTGCCAAAATTCAGTTGCCTTTGAATTTCGGGTGATCCCTCTTTAGCTTGTATGGTTCTGCTACTTGTTCTACATTAGACTTCCTTCCGCAAACGGCGAAACGCTTTGACTCGGTGAGTCTCGCGGCATTCCGACTTTGATGCCCCATTTTCCGAAATTAAGTTGCCTTTGAATTTCGGGTGATCCCTCTTGAGCATGTGTGCTTCTGCTACTTGTTCTAAATCAGACTTCCTTCCGCAAACGGCGAAACGTTTGACTCGGTGAGTTTCGCGGCATTCCAGCATCGATGCCCCGTTTGCCGAAATTCAGTTGCCTTTGAATTTCGGGTGATCCCTATTGAGCCTGTATGCTTCTGCTACTTGTTCTACATCACACTTTCTTCCGCAAACGGCGAAACACTTTGACTTGGTGAGTTTCGTGGCATTCCGACTTCGATGCCCCGTTTGCTGAAATTAAGTTGCCTTTGAATTTCGGGTGATCCCTCTTGAGCCTGTATGCTTCTGCTACTTGTTCTACATTAGACTTCCTTCCGCAAACGGCGAAACGCTTTGTCTCGGTGAGTTTCGCGGCATTCAGACTTCGAGGCCCTGTTTGCCGAAATTGAGTTACCTTTGAATTTCGGTTGATCCCTCTTGAGCATGTATGCTTCTGCTACTTGTTCTATATCAGACTTTCTTCCGCAAACGGCGCATCACTTCGACTCGGTCAGTTTCGCGGCATTCCGACTTCGATGCCCCGGTTGCCGAAATTCAGTTGCCGTTGAATTTCGGGTGATCCCTCTTGAGCATTTATTCTTCTGCTACTTGTTCTACATCAGACTTTCTTCCGCAAACTGCGCATCACTTCGAATCGGTCAGTTTCGTGGCATTCCGACTTCGATGCCCCGGTTGCCGAAATTCAGTTGCCATTGAATTTCGGGTGATCCCTCTTGAGCAGTTATGCTTCTGCTACTTGTTCTACATCAGACTTTCTTCCGCAAACGGCGAAATGCTTTGACTCGGTGAGTTTCGCGGCATTCCTACTTCGATGCCCCGGTTGCCGAAATTCAGTTGCCGTTGAATTTCGGGCGATCCCTTTTGAGCATGTATGCTTCTGCTACTTGTTCTACATAAGACTTCTTCCGCAAAGGGCGAAACGCTTTGACTCGATGAGTTTTGCGGCATTCCGGCTTCGATGCCCCGTTTGCCGAAATTCAGTTGCCTTTGAATTTCGGGTGATCCCTATTGAGCCTGTATGCTTCTGCTACTTGTTCTAAATCAGACTTTCTTCCGCAAACGGCGAAACGCTTTGACTTGGTGAGTTTCGCGGCATTCCGACTTCGATGCCCCGTTTGCCAAAATTCAGTTGCCTTTGAATTTCGGATGATCCCTCTTGAGCATGTATGGTTCTGCTACTTGTTCTACATTAGACTTCCTTCCTCAAATGGCGAAACGCTTTGTCTCGGTGAGTTTCGCGGCATTCCGACTTCGATGCCCCGTTGCCGAAATTCAGTTGCCTTTGAATTTCGGGTGATCCCTCTTGAGCATGTATGCTTCTGCTACTTGTTCTACATAAGACTTCTTCCGCAAAGGGCGAAACGCTTTGACTCGGTGAGTTTCACGGCATTCCGGCTTCGATGCCCCGTTTGCCGAAATTCAGTTGCCTATGAATTTCGGGTGATCCCTATTGAGCCTGTATGCTTCTGCTACTTGTTCTACATTAGACTTTCTTCCGTAAACGGCGAAACGCTTTGACTCGGTGAGTTTCGCGACATTCCGACTTTGATGCCCCGTTTGCCAAAATTCAGTTGCCTTTGAATTTCGGGTGATCCCTCTTGAGCCTGTATGCTTCTGCTACTTGTTCTACATCACACTTTCTTCCGCAAACGGCGAAACACTTTGACTTGGGGAGTTACGCGGCATTCCGACTTCGATGCCCCATTTACCGAAATTCAGTTGCCTTTGAATTTCGGGTGATCCCTCTTGAGCATGTATGATTTTGCTACTTGTTCTACATAAGACTTCTTCCGCAAAGGGCGAAACGCTTTGACTCGGTGAGTTTCGCGGCATTTCGGCTTCGATGCCCCGTTTGCCGAAATTCAGTTGCCTTTGAATTTCGGGTGATCCCTCTTGAGCCTGTATGCTTCTGCTACTTGTTCTACATCACACTTTCTTCCGCAAACGGCGAAACACTTTGAGTTGGGGAGTTTCGCGGCATTCCAACTTCAATGCCCCATTTACCGAAATTCAGTTGCCTTTGAATTTCGGGTGATCCCTCTTGAGCATGTATGATTCTGCTACTTGTTCTACATAAGACTTCTTCCGCAAAGGGCGAAACGCTTTGACTCGGTGAGTTTCGCGGCATTCCGGCTTCGATGCCCCGTTTGCCGAAATTCAGTTGCCTTTGAATTTCGGGTGATCCCTCTTGAGCCTGTATGCTCCTGCTACTTGTTCTACATCATACTTTCTTCCGCAAACGGCGAAATGCTTTGACTCGGTGAGTTTCGCAGCATTCTGACTTCGATGCCCCGTTTTCTGAAATTCAGTTGCCGTTGAATTTCGGGTGATCCCTCTTGAGCAGGTATGCTTCTGCTACTTGTTCTACATCACACTTTCTTCCGCAAACGGCGAAACACTTTGACTTGGGGAGTTTCGCGGCATTCCGACTTCGATGCCCCGTTTGCCGACATTCAGTTGCCTTTGAATTTCGGGTGATCCCTCTTGAGCATGTATGATTCTGCTACTTGTTCTACATAAGACTTCTTCCGCAAAGGGCGAAACGCTTTGACTCGGTGAGTTTCGCGGCATTCCGGCTTCGATGCCCCGTTTGCCGAAATTCAGTTGCCTTTGAATTTCGGGTGATCCCTCTTGAGCCTGTATGCTTCTGCTACTTGTTCTACATCACACTTTCTTCCGCAAACGGCGAAACACTTTGAGTTGGGGAGTTTCGCGGCATTCCGACTTCGATGCCCCATTTACCGAAATTCAGTTGCCTTTGAATTTCGGGTGATCCCGCTTGAGCATGTATGATTCTGCTACTTGTTCTACATAAGACTTCTTCCGCAAAGGGCGAAACGTTTTGACTCGGTGAGTTTCGCGGCATTCCGGCTTCGATGCCCCGTTTGCCGAAATTCAGTTGCCTTTGAATTTCGGGTGATCCCTCTTTAGCCTGTATGGTTCTGCTACTTGTTCTACATTAGACTTCCTTCCTCAAATGGCGAAACGCTTTGTCTCGGTGAGTTTCGCGGCATTCCGACTTCGATGCCCCGTTGCCGAAATTCAGTTGCCTTTGAATTTCGGGTGATCCCTCTTGAGCATGTATGATTCTGCTACTTGTTCTACATAAGACTTCTTCCGCAAAGGGCAAAACGCTTTGACTCGGTGAGTTTCGCGGCATTCCGGCTTCGATGCCCCGTTTGCCGAAATTCAGTTGCCTTTGAATTTCGGGTGATCCCTCTTGAGCATGTATGCTTCTGCTACTTGTTCTACATCACACTTTCTTCCGCAAACGGCGAAACACTTTGACTTGGGGAGTTTCGCGGCATTCCGACTTCGATGCCCCGTTTGCCGAAATTCAGTTGCCTTTGAATTTCGGGTGATCCCTCTTGAGCAGGTATGCTTCTGCTACTTCTTCTACATCACACTTTCTTCCGCAAACGGCGAAACACTTTGACTTGGGGAGTTTCGCGGCATTCCGACTTCGATGCCCCGTTTGCCGACATTCAGTTGCCTTTGAATTTCGGGTGATCCCTCTTGAGCATGTATGATTCTGCTACTTGTTCTACATAAGACTTCTTCCGCAAAGGGCGAAACGCTTTGACTCGGTGAGTTTCGCGGCATTCCGGCTTCAATGCCCCGTTTGCTGAAATTCAGTTGCCTTTGAATTTCGGGTGATCCCTCTTGAGCCTGTATGCTCCTGCTACTTGTTCTACATCATACTTTCTTCCGCAAACGGCGAAATGCTTTGACTCGGTGAGTTTCGCAGCATTCTGACTTCGATGCCCCGTTTGCCGAAATTCAGTTGCCGTTGAATTTCGGGTGATCCCTCTTGAGCATGTATGCTTCTGCTACTTGTTCTTCATCACACTTTCTTCCGCAAACGGGGAAACACTTTGACTTGGGGAGTTTCGCGGCATTCCGACTTCGATGCCCCGTTTGCCGACATTCAGTTGCCTTTGAATTTCGGGTGATCCCTCTTGAGCATGTATGATTCTGCTACTTGTTCTACATAAGACTTCTTCCGCAAAGGGCGAAACGCTTTGACTCGGTGAGTTTCGCGACATTCCGACTTTGATGCCCCGTTTGCCAAAATTCAGTTGCCTTTGAATTTTGGGTGATCCCTCTTGAGCCTGTATGCTTCTGCTACTTGTTCTACATCACACTTTCTTCCGCAAACGGCGAAACACTTTGACTTGGGGAGTTACGCGGCATTCCAACTTCGATGCCCCATTTACCGAAATTCAGTTGCCTTTGAATTTCGGGTGATCCCTCTTGAGCATGTATGATTTTGCTACTTGTTCTACATAAGACTTCTTCCGCAAAGGGCGAAACGCTTTGACTCGGTGAGTTTCGCGGCATTTCGGCTTCGATGCCCCGTTTGCCGAAATTCAGTTGCCTTTGAATTTCGGGTGATCCCTCTTGAGCCTGTATGCTTCTGCTACTTGTTCTACATCACACTTTCTTCCGCAAACGGCGAAACACTTTGAGTTAGGGAGTTTCGTGGCATTCCGACTTCAATGCCCCATTTACCGAAATTCAGTTGCCTTTGAATTTCGGGTGATCCCTCTTGAGCATGTATGATTCTGCTACTTGTTCTACATAAGACTTCTTCCGCAAAGGGCGAAACGCTTTGACTCGGTGAGTTTCGCGGCATTCCGGCTTCGATGCCCCGTTTGCCGAAATTCAGTTGCCTTTGAATTTCGGGTGATCCCTCTTGAGCCTGTATGCTCCTGCTACTTGTTCTACATCATACTTTCTTCCGCAAACGGCGAAATGCTTTGACTCGGTGAGTTTCGCAGCATTCTGACTTCGATGCCCCGTTTGCCGAAATTCAGTTGCCGTTGAATTTCGGGTGATCCCTCTTGAGCATGTATGCTTCTGCTACTTGTTCTACATCACACTTTCTTCCGCAAACGGCGAAACACTTTGACTTGGGGAGTTTCGCGGCATTCCGACTTCGATGCCCAGTTTGCCGACATTCAGTTGCCTTTGAATTTCGGGTGATCCCTCTTGAGCATGTATGATTCTGCTACTTGTTCTACATAAGACTTCTTCCGCAAAGGGCGAAACGCTTTGACTCGGTGAGTTTCGAGGCATTCCGGCTTCGATGCCCCGTTTGCCGAAATTCAGTTGCCTTTGAATTTCGGGTGATCCCTCTTGAGCCTGTATGCTTCTGCTACTTGTTCTACATCACACTTTCTTCCGCAAACGGCGAAACACTTTGAGTTGGGGAGTTTCGCGGCATTCCGACTTCGATGCCCCATTTACCGAAATTCAGTTGCCTTTGAATTTCGGGTGATCCCTCTTGAGCATGTATGATTCTGCTACTTGTTCTACATAAGACTTCTTCCGCAAAGGGCGAAACGCTTTGACTCGGTGAGTTTCGCGGCATTCCGGCTTCGATGCCCCGTTTGCCGAAATTCAGTTGCCTTTGAATTTCGGGTGATCCCTCTTGAGCCTGTATGCTTCTGCTACTTGTTCTACATCATACTTTCTTCCGCAAACGGCGAAATGCTTTGACTCGGTGAGTTTTGCAGCATTCCGACTTCGATGCCCCGTTTGCCGAAATTCAGTTGCCGTTGAATTTCGGGTGATCCCTCTTGAGCATGTATGCTTCTGCTACTTGTTCTACATCACACTTTCTTCCGCAAACGGCGAAACACTTTGACTTGGGGAGTTTCGCGGCATTCCGACTTCGATGCCCCGTTTGCCGACATTCAGTTGCCTTTGAATTTCGGGTGATCCCTCTTGAGCATGTATGATTCTGCTACTTGTTCTACATAAGACTTCTTCCGCAAAGGGCAAAATGCTTTGACTCGGTGAGTTTCGCGGCATTCTGGCTTCGATGCCCCGTTTGCCGAAATTCAGTTGCCTTTGAATTTCGGGTGATCCCTATTGAGCCTGTATGCTTCTGCTACTTGTTCTAAATCAGACTTTCTTCCGCAAACGGCGAAACGCTTTGACTTGGTGAGTTTCGCGGCATTCCGACTTCGATGCCCCGTTTGCCAAAATTCAGTTGCCTTTGAATTTCGGGTGATCCCTCTTTAGCCTGTATGGTTGTGCTACTTGTTCTACATTAGACTTCCTTCCGCAAATGGCGAAACGCTTTGTCTCGGTGAGTTTCGCGGCATTCCGACTTCGATGCCCCGTTGCCGAAATTCAGTTGCCTTTGAATTTCGGGTGATCCCTCTTGAGCATGTATGCTTCTGCTACTTGTTCTACATAAGACTTCTTCCGCAAAGGGCGAAACGCTTTGACTCGGTGAGTTTCGCGGCATTCCAGCTTCGATGCCCCGTTTGCCGAAATTCAGTTGCCTTTGAATTTCGGGTGATCCCTCTTGAGCCTGTATGCTTCTGCTACTTGTTCTACATCACACTTTCTTCCGCAAACGGCGAAACACTTTGACTTGGGGAGTTTCGCGGCATTCCGACTTCGATGCCCCGTTTGCCGACATTCAGTTGCCTTTGAATTTCGGGTGATCCCTCTTGAGCCTGTATGCTTCTGCTACTTGTTCTACATCACACTTTCTTCCGCAAACGGCGAAACACTTTGACTTGGGGAGTTTCGCGGCATTCCGACTTCGATGCCCCGTTTGCCGACATTCAGTTGCCTTTGAATTTCGGGTGATCCCTCTTGAGCATGTATGGTTCTGCTACTTGTTCTACATAAGACTTCTTCCGCAAAGGGCAAAATGCTTTGACTCGGTGAGTTTCGCGGCATTCTGGCTTCGATGCCCCGTTTGCCGAAATTCAGTTGCCTTTGAATTTCGGGTGATCCCTATTGAGCCTGTATGCTTCTGCTACTTGTTCTAAATCAGACTTTCTTCCGCAAACGGCGAAACGCTTTGACTTGGTGAGTTTCGCGGCATTCCGACTTCGATGCCCCGTTTGCCAAAATTCAGTTGCCTTTGAATTTCGGGTGATCCCTCTTTAGCCTGTATGGTTGTGCTACTTGTTCTACATTAGACTTCCTTCCGCAAATGGCGAAACGCTTTGTCTCGGTGAGTTTCGCGGCATTCCGACTTCGATGCCCCGTTGCCGAAATTCAGTTGCCTTTGAATTTCGGGTGATCCCTCTTGAGCATGTATGCTTCTGCTACTTGTTCTACATAAGACTTCTTCCGCAAAGGGCGAAACGCTTTGACTCGGTGAGTTTCGCGGCATTCCAGCTTCGATGCCCCGTTTGCCGAAATTCAGTTGCCTTTGAATTTCGGGTGATCCCTCTTGAGCCTGTATGCTTCTGCTACTTGTTCTACATCACACTTTCTTCCGCAAACGGCGAAACACTTTGACTTGGGGAGTTTCGCGGCATTCCGACTTCGATGCCCCGTTTGCCGACATTCAGTTGCCTTTGAATTTCGGGTGATCCCTCTTGAGCCTGTATGCTTCTGCTACTTGTTCTACATCACACTTTCTTCCGCAAACGGCGAAACACTTTGAGTTGGGGAGTTTCGCGGCATTCCGACTTCGATGCCCCATTTACCGAAATTCAGTTGCCTTTGAATTTCGGGTGATCCCTATTGAGCATGTATGATTCTGCTACTTGTTCTACATAAGACTTCTTCCGCAAAGGGCGAAACGCTTTGACTCGGTGAGTTTCGCGGCATTCCGGCTTCGATGCCCCGTTTGCCGAAATTCAGTTGCCTTTGAATTTCGGGTGATCCCTCTTTAGCCTGTATGGTTCTGCTACTTGTTCTACATTAGACTTCCTTCCTCAAATGGCGAAACGCTTTGTCTCGGTGAGTTTCGCGGCATTCCGACTTCGATGCCCCGTTGCCGAAATTCAGTTGCCTTTGAATTTCGGGTGATCCCTCTTGAGCATGTATGCTTCTGCTACTTGTTCTACATAAAACTTCTTCCGCAAAGGGCGAAACGCTTTGACTCGGTGAGTTTCACGGCATTCCGGCTTCGATGCCCCGTTTGCCGAAATTCAGTTGCCTTTGAATTTCGGGTGATCCCTATTGAGCCTGTATGCTTCTGCTACTTGTTCTACATTAGACTTTCTTCCGTAAACGGCGAAACGCTTTGACTCGGTGAGTTTCGCGACATTCCGACTTTGATGCCCCGTTTGCCAAAATTCAGTTGCCTTTGAATTTTGGGTGATCCCTCTTGAGCCTGTATGCTTCTGCTACTTGTTCTACATCACACTTTCTTCCGCAAACGGCGAAACACTTTGACTTGGGGAGTTACGCGGCATTCCAACTTCGATGCCCCATTTACCGAAATTCAGTTGCCTTTGAATTTCGGGTGATCCCTCTTGAGCATGTATGATTTTGCTACTTGTTCTACATAAGACTTCTTCCGCAAAGGGCGAAACGCTTTGACTCGGTGAGTTTCGCGGCATTTCGGCTTCGATGCCCCGTTTGCCGAAATTCAGTTGCCTTTGAATTTCGGGTGATTCCTCTTGAGCCTGTATGCTTCTGCTACTTGTTCTACATCACACTTTCTTCCGCAAACGGCGAAACACTTTGAGTTAGGGAGTTTCGTGGCATTCCGACTTCAATGCCCCATTTACCGAAATTCAGTTGCCTTTGAATTTCGGGTGATCCCTCTTGAGCATGTATGATTCTGCTACTTGTTCTACATAAGACTTCTTCCGCAAAGGGCGAAACGCTTTGACTCGGTGAGTTTCGCGGCATTCCGGCTTCGATGCCCCGTTTGCCGAAATTCAGTTGCCTTTGAATTTCGGGTGATCCCTCTTGAGCCTGTATGCTCCTGCTACTTGTTCTACATCATACTTTCTTCCGCAAACGGCGAAATGCTTTGACTCGGTGAGTTTCGCAGCATTCTGACTTCGATGCCCCGTTTGCCGAAATTCAGTTGCCGTTGAATTTCGGGTGATCCCTATTGAGCATGTATGATTCTGCTACTTGTTCTACATAAGACTTCTTCCGCAAAGGGCGAAACGCTTTGACTCGGTGAGTTTCGCGGCATTCCGGCTTCGATGCCCCGTTTGCCGAAATTCAGTTGCCTTTGAATTTCGGGTGATCCCTCTTTAGCCTGTATGGTTCTGCTACTTGTTCTACATTAGACTTCCTTCCTCAAATGGCGAAACGCTTTGTCTCGGTGAGTTTCGCGGCATTCCGCCTTCGATGCCCCGTTGCCGAAATTCAGTTGCCTTTGAATTTCGGGTGATCCCTCTTGAGCATGTATGCTTCTGCTACTTGTTCTACATAAGACTTCTTCCGCAAAGGGCGAAACGCTTTGACTCGGTGAGTTTCACGGCATTCCGGCTTCGATGCCCCGTTTGCCGAAATTCAGTTGCCTTTGAATTTCGGGTGATCCCTATTGAGCCTGTATGCTTCTGCTACTTGTTCTACATTAGACTTTCTTCCGTAAACGGCGAAACGCTTTGACTCGGTGAGTTTCGCGACATTCCGACTTTGATGCCCCGTTTGCCAAAATTCAGTTGCCTTTGAATTTTGGGTGATCCCTCTTGAGCCTGTATGCTTCTGCTACTTGTTCTACATCACACTTTCTTCCGCAAACGGCGAAACACTTTGACTTGGGGAGTTACGCGGCATTCCAACTTCGATGCCCCATTTACCGAAATTCAGTTGCCTTTGAATTTCGGGTGATCCCTCTTGAGCATGTATGATTTTGCTACTTGTTCTACATAAGACTTCTTCCGCAAAGGGCGAAACGCTTTGACTCGGTGAGTTTCGCGGCATTTCGGCTTCGATGCCCCGTTTGCCGAAATTCAGTTGCCTTTGAATTTCGGGTGATCCCTCTTGAGCCTGTATGCTTCTGCTACTTGTTCTACATCACACTTTCTTCCGCAAACGGCGAAACACTTTGAGTTAGGGAGTTTCGTGGCATTCCGACTTCAATGCCCCATTTACCGAAATTCAGTTGCCTTTGAATTTCGGGTGATCCCTCTTGAGCATGTATGATTCTGCTACTTGTTCTACATAAGACTTCTTCCGCAAAGGGCGAAACGCTTTGACTCGGTGAGTTTCGCGGCATTCCGGCTTCGATGCCCCGTTTGCCGAAATTCAGTTGCCTTTGAATTTCGGGTGATCCCTCTTGAGCCTGTATGCTCCTGCTACTTGTTCTACATCATACTTTCTTCCGCAAACGGCGAAATGCTTTGACTCGGTGAGTTTCGCAGCATTCTGACTTCGATGCCCCGTTTGCCGAAATTCAGTTGCCGTTGAATTTCGGGTGATCCCTCTTGAGCATGTATGCTTCTGCTACTTGTTCTACATCACACTTTCTTCCGCAAACGGCGAAACACTTTGACTTGGGGAGTTTCGCGGCATTCCGACTTCGATGCCCCGTTTGCCGACATTCAGTTGCCTTTGAATTTCGGGTGATCCCTCTTGAGCATGTATGATTCTGCTACTTGTTCTACATAAGACTTCTTCCGCAAAGGGCGAAACGCTTTGACTCGGTGACTTTCGAGGCATTCCGGCTTCGATGCCCCGTTTGCCGAAATTCAGTTGCCTTTGAATTTCGGGTGATCCCTCTTGAGCCTGTATGCTTCTGCTACTTGTTCTACATCACACTTTCTTCCGCAAACGGCGAAACACTTTGAGTTGGGGAGTTTCGCGGCATTCCGACTTCGATGCCCCATTTACCGAAATTCAGTTGCCTTTGAATTTCGGGTGATCCCTCTTGAGCATGTATGATTCTGCTACTTGTTCTACATAAGACTTCTTCCGCAAAGGGCGAAACGCTTTGACTCGGTGAGTTTCGCGGCATTCCGGCTTCGATGCCCCGTTTGCCGAAATTCAGTTGCCTTTGAATTTCGGGTGATCCCTCTTGAGCCTGTATGCTTCTGCTACTTGTTCTACATCATACTTTCTTCCGCAAACGGCGAAATGCTTTGACTCGGTGAGTTTTGCAGCATTCCGACTTCGATGCCCCGTTTGCCGAAATTCAGTTGCCGTTGAATTTCGGGTGATCCCTCTTGAGCATGTATGCTTCTGCTACTTGTTCTACATCACACTTTCTTCCGCAAACGGCGAAACACTTTGACTTGGGGAGTTTCGCGGCATTCCGACTTCGATGCCCCGTTTGCTGACATTCAGTTGCCTTTGAATTTCGGGTGATCCCTCTTGAGCATGTATGATTCTGCTACTTGTTCTACATAAGACTTCTTCCGCAAAGGGCGAAATGCTTTGACTCGGTGAGTTTCGCGGCATTCTGGCTTCGATGCCCCGTTTGCCGAAATTCAGTTGCCTTTGAATTTCGGGTGATCCCTATTGAGCCTGTATGCTTCTGCTACTTGTTCTAAATCAGACTTTCTTCCGCAAACGGCGAAACGCTTTGACTTGGTGAGTTTCGCGGCATTCCGACTTCGATGCCCCGTTTGCCAAAATTCAGTTGCCTTTGAATTTCGGGTGATCCCTCTTTAGCCTGTATGGTTGTGCTACTTGTTCTACATTAGACTTCCTTCCGCAAATGGCGAAACGCTTTGTCTCGGTGAGTTTCGCGGCATTCCGACTTCGATGCCCCGTTGCCGAAATTCAGTTGCCTTTGAATTTCGGGTGATCCCTCTTGAGCATGTATGCTTCTGCTACTTGTTCTACATAAGACTTCTTCCGCAAAGGACGAAACGCTTTGACTCGGTGAGTTTCGCGGCATTCCAGCTTCGATGCCCCGTTTGCCGAAATTCAGTTGCCTTTGAATTTCGGGTGATCCCTCTTGAGCCTGTATGCTTCTGCTACTTGTTCTACATCACACTTTCTTCCGCAAACGGCGAAACACTTTGACTTGGGGAGTTTCGCGGCATTCCGACTTCGATGCCCCGTTTGCCGACATTCAGTTGCCTTTGAATTTCGGGTGATCCCTCTTGAGCATGTATGATTCTGCTACTTGTTCTACACCACACTTTCTTCCGCAAACGGAGCATCCCATTGACTTGGTGAGTTTCGCGGCATTCCAACTTCGATTCCCCGGTTGCCGAAATTCAGTTGCCGTTGAATTTCGGGTGATCCCTCTTGAGCATGTATGTTTCTGATACTTGTTCTACATCAGACTTTCTTCCGCAAACGACGAAACGCTTTGACTCGGTGAGTTTCGCGGCATTCCGACTTCGATGCCCCGTTTGACAAAATTCAGTTGCTTTTGAATTTCGGGTGATCCCTCTTGAGCCTATATGCTTCTGCTACTTGTTCTACATCATACTTTCTTCCGCAAACGGCGAAACGCTTTGACTCGGTGAGTTTCGCAGCATTCCGACTTCGATGCCCCGATTGCCGAAATTCAGTTGCCGTTTAATTTCGGGTGATCCCTCTTGAGCATGTATGCTTCTGCTACTTGTTCTACATCACACTTTCTTCCACAAACGGCGAAACACTTTGACTTGGGGAGTTTCGCGGCATTCCGAATTCGATGCCCCGTTTGCCGACATTCAGTTGCCTTTGAATTTCGGGTGATCCCTCTTGAGCATGTATGATTCTGCTACTTGTTCTACATCACACTTTCTTCTGCAAACTGCAAAACACTTTGAGTTGGGGAGGTTCGCGGCATTCCGACTTCGATGCCCCATTTACCGAAATTCAGTTGCCTTTGAATTTCGGGTGATCCCTCTTGAGCATGTATGATTCTGCTACTTGTTCTACATAAGACTTCTTCCGCAAAGGGCGAAACGCTTTGACTCGGTGAGTTTCGCGGCATTCCGGCTTCGATGGCTCGTTTGCCGAAATTCAGTTGCCTTTGAATTTCGGGTGATCCCTCTTGAGCCTGTATGCTTTTGGTACTTGTTCTACATCATACTTTCTTCCGCAAACGGCAAAATGCTTTGACTCGGTGAGTTTCCCAGCATTCCGCCTTCGATGCCCCGTTTGCCGAAATTCAGTTGCCGTTGAATTTCGGGTAATCCCTCTTGAGCATGTATGCTTCTGCTACTTGTTCTACATCACACTTTCTTCCGCAAACGGCGAAACACTTTGAGTTGGGGAGTTTCGCGGCATTCCGACTTCGATGCCCCGTTTGCCGACATTCAGTTGCCTTTGAATTTCGGGTGATCCCTCTTGAGCATGTATGATTCTGCTACTTGTTCTACATAAGACTTCTTCCGCAAAGGGCAAAACGCTTTGAATCGGTGAGTTTCGCGGCATTCCGGCTTCGATGCCCCGTTTGCCGAAATTCAGTTGCCTTTGAATTTCGGGTGATCCCTATTGAGCCTGTATGCTTCTGCTACTTGTTCTAAATCAGACTTTCTTCCGCAAACGGCGAAACGCTTTGACTTGGTGAGTTTCGCGGCATTCCGACTTCGATGCCCCGTTTGCCAAAATTCAATTGCCTTTGAATTTCGGGTGATCCCTCTTTAGCCTGTATGGTTCTGCTACTTGTTCTACATTAGACTTCCTTCCGCAAATGGCGAAACGCTTTGTCTCGGTGAGTTTCGCGGCATTCCGACTTCGATGCCCCGTTGCCGAAATTCAGTTGCCTTTGAATTTCGGGTGATCCCTCTTGAGCATGTATGCTTCTGCTACTTGTTCTACATAAGGCCTCTTCCGCAAAGGGCGAAACGCTTTGACTCGGTGAGTTTCGCGGCATTCCGGCTTCGATGCCCCGTTTGCCGAAATTCAGTTGCCTTTGAATTTCGGGTGATCCCTATTGAGCCTGTATGCTTCTGCTACTTGTTCTACATCAGACTTTGTTCCGTAAACGGCGAAACGCTTTGACTCGGTGAGTTTCGTGACATTCCGACTTTGATGCCCCGTTTGCCAAAATTCAGTTGCCTTTGAATTTCGGGTGATCCCTCTTGAGCCTATATGCTTCTGCTACTTGTTCTACATCACACTTTCTTCCGCAAACGGCGAAACACTTTGACTTGGGGACTTCCGCGGCATTCCGACTTCGATGCACCTTTTGCCGAAATTTAGTTGCCTTTGAATTTCGGGTGATCCCTCTTGAGCATGTATGATTCTGCTACTTGTTCTACATAAGACTTCTTCCGCAAAGGGCGAAACGCTTTGACTCGGTAAGTTTCGCGGCATTCCGGCTTCGATGCCCCATTTGCCGAAATTCAGTTGCCTTTGAATTTCGGGTGATCCCTCTTGAGCCTGTATGCTTCTGCTACTTGTTCTACATTAGACTTTCTTCCGCAAACGGCGCATCACTTTGACTCGGTGAGTTTCGCGGCATTCCGGGTTCGATGCCCCTGTTGCCGAAATTCAGTTGCCGTTGAATTTCGGGTGATCCCTCTTGAGCATGTATGCTTCTGCTACTTGTTCTAAATCAGACTTTCTTCCGCAATGGCGAAACGCTTTGACTTGGTTAGTTTCGCGGCATTCCGACTTCGGTGCCCCGGTTGCCAAAATTCAGTTGCCTTTGAATTTCGGGCGATCCTGCTTGATCCTGTATGCTTCTGCTACTTGTTCTACATCACACTTTCTTCCGCAAACGGCGAAACACTTTGACTCTATGAGTTTCGCGGCATTCCGGCTTCCATGCCCCGTTTGCCGAAATTGAGTTGCGTTTGAATTTCGGGTGATCCCTCTTGAGCCTGTATGCTTCTGCTACTTGTTCTACATCACACTTCCATCCGCAAAGGGCGAAACGCTTTGACTCGGTGAGTTTCGCGGCATTCCGACTTCGATGCCCCGTTTGCCGAAATTCAGTTGCCTTTGAATTTCGGGTGATCCCTCTTGAGCATGTATGCTTCTGCTACTTGTTCTACATAAGACTTCTTCCGCAAAGGGCGAAACGCTTTGACTCGGTGAGTTTCGCGGCATTCCGACTTCGATTCCCCGTTTGCCGAAATTTAGTTGCCTTTGAATTTCGTGTGATCGCTCTTGAGCATGTATGCTTCTGCTACTTGTTCTACATAAGACTTCTTCCGCAAAGGGCGAAACGCTTTGACTCGGTGAGTTTCGCGGCATTCCGACTTCGATTCCCCGGTTGCCAAAATTCAGTTGCCTTTGAATTTCGGTGATCCCTATTGAGCCTGTATGCTTCTGCTACTTGTTCTACATCAGACTTTGTTCCGTAAACGGCGAAACGCTTTGACTCGGTGAGTTTCGTGACATTCCGACTTTGATGCCCCGTTTGCCAAAATTCAGTTGCCTTTGAATTTCGGGTGATCCCTCTTGAGCCTATATGCTTCTGCTACTTGTTCTACATCACACTTTCTTCCGCAAACGGCGAAACACTTTGACTTGGGGACTTCCGCGGCATTCCGACTTCGATGCACCTTTTGCCGAAATTTAGTTGCCTTTGAATTTCGGGTGATCCCTCTTGAGCATGTATGATTCTGCTACTTGTTCTACATAAGACTTCTTCCGCAAAGGGCGAAACGCTTTGACTCGGTAAGTTTCGCGGCATTCCGGCTTCGATGCCCCATTTGCCGAAATTCAGTTGCCTTTGAATTTCGGGTGATCCCTCTTGAGCCTGTATGCTTCTGCTACTTGTTCTACATTAGACTTTCTTCCGCAAACGGCGCATCACTTTGACTCGGTGAGTTTCGCGGCATTCCGGGTTCGATGCCCCTGTTGCCGAAATTCAGTTGCCGTTGAATTTCGGGTGATCCCTCTTGAGCATGTATGCTTCTGCTACTTGTTCTAAATCAGACTTTCTTCCGCAATGGCGAAACGCTTTGACTTGGTTAGTTTCGCGGCATTCCGACTTCGGTGCCCCGGTTGCCAAAATTCAGTTGCCTTTGAATTTCGGGCGATCCTGCTTGATCCTGTATGCTTCTGCTACTTGTTCTACATCACACTTTCTTCCGCAAACGGCGAAACACTTTGACTCTATGAGTTTCGCGGCATTCCGGCTTCCATGCCCCGTTTGCCGAAATTGAGTTGCGTTTGAATTTCGGGTGATCCCTCTTGAGCCTGTATGCTTCTGCTACTTGTTCTACATCACACTTCCATCCGCAAAGGGCGAAACGCTTTGACTCGGTGAGTTTCGCGGCATTCCGACTTCGATGCCCCGTTTGCCGAAATTCAGTTGCCTTTGAATTTCGGGTGATCCCTCTTGAGCATGTATGCTTCTGCTACTTGTTCTACATAAGACTTCTTCCGCAAAGGGCGAAACGCTTTGACTCGGTGAGTTTCGCGGCATTCCGACTTCGATTCCCCGTTTGCCGAAATTTAGTTGCCTTTGAATTTCGTGTGATCGCTCTTGAGCATGTATGCTTCTGCTACTTGTTCTACATAAGACTTCTTCCGCAAAGGGCGAAACGATTTAACTCTGTGAGTTTCGCGGCATTCCGATTTCGATGCCCCGTTTTCCGAAATTCAGTTGCCTTTGAATTTCGGGTGATCCCTCTTGAGCCTGTATGCTTCTGCTACTTGTTCTACATTAGACTTTCTTCCGCAAACGGCGCATCACTTTGACTCGGTGAGTTTCGCGGAATTCCGACTTCGATGCCCCGGTTGCCGAAATTCAGTTGCCTTTGAATTTCGGGTGATCCCTCTTGAGCCTGTATGCTTCTGCTACTTGTTCTACATTAGACTTTCTTCCGCAAACGGCGAAACAATTTGACTTGGTTAGTTTCGCGGCATTCCGACTTCGTTGCCCCGTTTGCCGAAATTCAATTGGTTTTAAATTTCGGGTGATCCCTCTTGAGCCTGTATGCTTCGGCTACTTGTTCTACTTCAGACTTCTTTCGCAAAAGGCGAAACGCTTTGACTCGGTGAGTTTCGTGGCATTCCGACTTCGATGCCCCGGTTGCTAAAATTCAGTTGCCTTTGCATTTCGAGTGATCCCTCTTCAGCATGTATGCTTCTGCTACTTGTTCTACATCAGACTTCCTTTCGCAAACGGCGAAACGCTTTGACTCGGTGAGTTTTGCGGCATTCCGGCTTCGATGCTCTGGTTGCCGAAATTTAGTTGCCTTTGAATTTCGTGTGATCCCTCTTGATCCTGTATGCTTCTGCTACTTGTTCTACATAAGACTTCTTCCGCAAACGACGCATCATTTTGACTCGGTGAATTTCGCGGTATTCCGCCTTCGATGCCCCGGTTGCCGAAATTCAGTTGCCTTTGAATTTCGGGTGATCCCTCTTGAGCCTGTATGCTTCTGCTACTTGTTCTACATTAGACTTTCTTCCGCAAACGGCGAAACAATTTGACTTGGTTAGTTTCGCGGCATTCCGACTTCGTTGCCCCGTTTGCCGAAATTCAATTGGTTTTAAATTTCGGGTGATCCCTCTTGAGCCTGTATGCTTCGGCTACTTGTTCTACTTCAGACTTCTTTCGCAAAAGGCGAAACGCTTTGACTCGGTGAGTTTCGTGGCATTCCGACTTCGATGCCCCGGTTGCTAAAATTCAGTTGCCTTTGCATTTCGAGTGATCCCTCTTCAGCATGTATGCTTCTGCTACTTGTTCTACATCAGACTTCCTTTCGCAAACGGCGAAACGCTTTGACTCGGTGAGTTTTGCGGCATTCCGGCTTCGATGCTCTGGTTGCCGAAATTTAGTTGCCTTTGAATTTCGTGTGATCCCTCTTGATCCTGTATGCTTCTGCTACTTGTTCTACATAAGACTTCTTCCGCAAACGACGCATCATTTTGACTCGGTGAATTTCGCGGTATTCCGCCTTCGATGCCCTGGTTGCCGAAATTCAGTTGCCGTTGAATTTCGGGTGATCCCTCTTGAGCATGTATGCTTCTGCTATTTGTTCTAAATCAGACTTTCTTCCGCAAACGGCGAAACGATTTAACTCGGTGAGTTTCACGGCATTCGGATTTCGATGCCCCGTTTTCCGAAATTCAGTTGCCTTTGAAATTCTGGTGATTCCTCTAGAGCCTGTATGCTTCTGCTACTTGTTCTACATTAGACTTTCTTCCGCAAACGGCGCATCACTTTGACTCGGTGAGTTTCGCGGCATTCCGGGTTCGATGCCCCTGTTGCCGAAATTCAGTTGCCGTTGAATTTCGGGTGATCCCTCTTGAGCATGTATGCTTCTGCTACTTGTTCTAAATCAGACTTTCTTCCGCAATGGCGAAACGCTTTGACTTGGTTAGTTTCGCGGCATTCCGACTTCGTTGCCCCGTTTGCCGAAATTCAATTGGTTTTAAATTTCGGGTGATCCCTCTTGAACCTGTATGCTTCGGCTACTTGTTCTACATCAGACTTCCTTCCGGAAACGGCGAAACGCTTTGACTCGGTGAGTTTCTCGGCATTCCGACTTCGATGCCCCGGTTGCTGAAATTGAGTTGCCGTTGAATTTCGGGTGATCCATCTTGAGCATGTATGCTTCTGCTACTTGTTCTACATCACACTTTCTTCCGCAAACGGAGAAACACTTTGACTCGGGGAGTTTCTCGGCATTCCGAATTCGATGCCCCGGTTGCCGAAATTGAGTTGCCTTTGAATTTCGGGTGATCCATCTTGAGCATGTATGCTTCTGCTACTTGTTCTACTTCAGACTTCTTTCTGAAACGGCGAAAGGCTTTGACTCGGTGAGTTTCGCGGCATTCCGCCTTCGATGCCCCGTTTGCCGAAATTCAGTTGCCTTTGAATTTCGGGTGATCCCTCTTGAGCCTTTATGCTTCTGCTACTTGTTCTACATCACACTTCCTTCAGCAAACGGCGAAACGCTTTGACTCGGTGAGTTTCGCGGCATTCCGAATTCGATGCCCCGTTTGCCGAAATTCAGTTGCCTTTGAATTTCGTGTGATCTCTCTTGAGCATGTATGCTTCTCCTACTTGTTCTACATAAGACTTCTTCCGCAAAGGGCGAAACGCTTTGGCTCGGTGAGTTTCGCAGCATTCCGGCTTCGATGCCCCGTTTGCCGAAATTGAGTTGCCTTTCAATTTCGGGTGATCCCTCTTGAGCCTGTACGCTTCTGCTACTTGTTCTACATTAGACTTCCTTCCACAAACGGCGAAACGCTTTGACTCGGTGAGTTTCGCGGCATCCCGCCTTCGATGCCCCGTTTGCCGAAATTCAGTTGCCTTTGAATTTCAGGTGATCCCTCTTGAGCCTGTATGCTTCTGCTACTTGTTCTACATCAGACATCCTTCCGCAAACGGCGAAACGCTTTGACTCGGTGAGTTTCGCGGCATTCTGACTTCGATGCCCCGTTTGCCGAAATTCAGTTGCCTTTGAATTTCGGGTGATCCCTCTTGAGCATGTATGCTTCTGCTACTTGTTCTACATAAGACTACTTCCGCAAAGGGCGAAACGCTTTGACTCGGTGAGTTTCACGTCATTCTGTCTTCGATGCCCCGTTTGCCGAAATTCAGTTTCCTTTGAATTTCGGGTGATCCCTCTTGAGCATGTATGCTTCTGCTACTTGTTCTACATCAGACTTCCTTCCGCAAAGGGCGAAACGCTTTGACTTGGTGAGTTTCGCGGCATTCCGACTTCGATGCCCCGGTTGCCGAAATTGAGTTGCCTTTGAATTTTGGGTGATCCATCTTCAGCATGTATGCTTCTGCTACTTGTTCTACTTCAGACTTCTTTCGGAAACGGCGAAACGCTTTGACTCGGTGAGTTTCGCGGCATTCCGACATCGTTGCCCCGTTTGCCGAAATTCAGTTGCCTTTGAATTTCGGGTGATCCCTTGATGTAACCATATTATTCGATAGTTTCACCCGCATTTAGCTAGTGTTTTGCATATGTTATTTATATAAAATGCCTTGATATTCTTTGTTTTATGTTTTAAAGGCATTTTTGGATGAAAGATGCAAAAAGGAGTAAATTGGAGGTAATTGGCAGATTTGATGTTCAGTCGGTATTTTGTGCAGAGCGTGAGTTCCAGAGATCGAAATGAAGTGATTCTAGTGGCATTAAAAAGCTAACATCCATACCTTTTTGGAAATGTAATGCAAGAAAAATAAAAAGAGAAAGATCATGGAAATCACATCCTTCAAAGTCAAATCTCGCAGTCTGCCAATGTTGACCTTTGCCCATTCAAAATTCAATATCTGGAGCTTCAGAAGTCCAATTGATGCAAACTCAATTGGGTTGGATTCCTTACTCAAAGATCTATAAACGCTCCAAATTTCAGCCAAAAACGATGTCATATGAGGGAGATATGATTTTTCAAAGATGACAGCTGAATTCTGCCAGCAAGCAGGTTGCGTGAAGAAACGAATCAAAATTTCATCCAGAAGCATCCAAACCGACCAGCAATTTAGCTCCTCTAGTAAATATTCTAGAAGGTCAAGGAAGGCAGCCACCAACCTCAAGGAAGGCAGCCACCAACCTCATGGCAGCCACCAACCTCAACCCAGCAGCCAGCAGCCAGCAGCCAGCAGCCAGCAGCCTTCACACTACCACCATCTATTGATGTTCACACTTGAGCTTTGATATTTTCTTACTTACAATTTGTGTATAAATAGAGGGTGAGTAGAAGGAGGTAGAAAAAAGAAGAAGAAGAAGAAGAAGGAGGAGGAAACACAAACTCTCCTCTCTACAAATCAGAAATTATGTATTCTTTCATCTTTAGGAGTAGTTGTTCAATAGGTATGCAAGGCTAAGCTCGTTTTCTTGGTTGCAAGGACACAACAAACCTTCGGATTTCGCACTCGTGGAGACTTCTCCAACAAACGAGTAAATGAGGTAAGTATTTCTAACCTTGAAAATAAAGTTAATGATCTTACTTCTCTTGTGCGTTCTTTGGCTTGTGGAAATGTGCAGCAGGTGAAAGTTTGTAGCATATGCTCCTCACAAGGACATGCTTCGAATATGTGCCCAACAATGCAAGAAGATTACATTGAACAAGCTCATGCAATTGATGGAGCATTCAACGGACAACCTCAGCGTAAGTATGATCCTTTTTCCCACACGTACAATCCTGGATGGAGAGATCATCCTAACCTACGATATGGGAACCAACCTCAACAAGGCAATCAAGGCCAACAATTCCATCCCAATGGATTTCAACCCCAACAGAATTATCAAGCAAGACAATCGTCATCCAATGATGATCTTCGTGAGATGATGAAAACTTTGGCTTCTAATACTGTTACCTTGCAACAAAATGTCATGTCTTTTCAACAGGAAACAAGGTCAAGTATTCACAACTTGGAAAAGCAAATGGGGCAAGTTGCTTCAAGTGTGGGGAAATTGGAAGCACAAATGAATGGAAAATTGCCCTCCCAAGCATTGAATCCAATAGAGCATGTTAGTGCGATCATGTTGCGAAGTGGGAAAGAAATTGAAGAGAAAAGGTCAAAAGAAATTGAGATGGAGGAAGAAGAAGAGATAGAAACTGAATTGAGTACAAAGAAGATACATCATCCTTCTCCTCCACAAACTGAAACAAAGACCAACACTCCAAAGGTAACTCCTCACTCAATGAATTCCAGTTTTACAACAATTCCACCCTTTCCCGTGAGTTCTTCTAGGTCAAAGAAAGAGGACAAGGAAAAAGAGATTCTAGAGGTTTTTAAGAAAGTAGAACTCAACATTCCTTTGCTTGATGCTATCAAGCAAATTCCCAAGTATGCCAAATTCTTGAAGGAGTTGTGTACTACCAAGAGAGCTTTCAAACTGAAAGGTCATGAAACGGTAAGTATGGGTGAAGTTGTATCTGCTGTTGTTCAAAAGAATCTGCCTTTGAAACAAAAAGACCCAGGTGCGTTTACTATCCCATGTGTTATTGGTAATGCTAGTTTTAAAAGAGCTTTATGCGATTTAGGTGCATCCATTAGTGTTATGCCTAAACATGTTTATGATTCTCTTAGTCTAGAGCCTTTGAATAAAACTAGTATTGTAATGCAACTTGCGGATCGTAGTTTTGTTTACCCACTTGGTGTGATAGAAGATGTCCTAGTCAAGATTGATAGTTTGGTTATTCCATGTGACTTTTATGTTCTTGATATGGAACATGATTCTTGTGATTCATCAACCAGCACTCCTATATTGTTTGGGAGACCATTCTTGAAAACTGCCAACACAAAGATTGATTGTGGTAAGGATACCTTGTCTATGGAGGTAGGAGATGAAAAAATTGAATTTAATTTTCATGATGCAATGACATATCCTTATAGCAATGTTTATTCTATCACATGTTATGACCAAGTTGATAAGTGTGTGCAGCCAGTTTGTGATTTTGATGATGAGTATGGATTAAGCATGGCTTTGAGCAATGACTATGATTTTACCAAGATAGAAGAGATGGAAAGGCATATATGTGTTCCCCAAAACATGCATGAATCAACATTGGATTTGCAAGCTTTGCAAATTGTCCTTCATGATGCAGGAGTCATTTACCCCATCACGGATAGTGAATGGGTGGCGCCTATCCTTTTGGTGCCTAAAAAGATTGGAATTACGGTGGAAGAGATTCAAAATGATGCTTACGACAATGCAAGGATTTACAAAGAAAAGACTAAGAATCTTCATGACCGAATGCTTACAAGAAAGGAGTTTCATGTTGGAGACAAAGTCCTTCTTTATCATTCGCGTTTGAAACTTTTTCCTGGAAAGTTAAGCTCTCGTTGGATTGGACCATTTGTTGTTTCTAATGTTTTTCCTTATGGTGCAGTTGAAATTACAAGTTTAGAAACGAACAACATACTCAAAGTCAATGGGCATCGTTTGAAACCTTTCTATGAAGGTTGGACGGCAGAACTCACCGCTTCTGTAGAGTTAATTGAACCAATCTATGAAGAATGAGCATGCAACATGTCGAGCCAATGACATAAAACAAAAGCGCTTACTGGGAGGCAACCCAGCACAAAAAAAAAAAAAAAACAAATATCAGATTTGCTTTCTTTTTCCTTATCTTTTATTTTTCGTATTTTACTTTATCTTTGTCATTCTCTTATGTTCCTTTGCTTTTATTTCAACATTGAGGACAATGTTGTGTTTTAAGTGTGGGGGTATTGGGAGAATTTTGGTTTTCTTATTTTCATTTTCTTTGTTGTTTTTTTTTTTAAAAAAAAAAAAAAAAAAAAAAAAAAACATTGTGTTTGATCTTTTTAACTCCTATTGGTTTTTTAGAATATCAGTATTATATATGAGAATTAATTGAGATAGATGAAGATATAAATCAAATGAAGGAGTATGCATGCAAATTTTAAGGTTTAATTGGTTTAGGGATTGACTTTGAGAATATGCCATGTTGACTTTATAGTGTTATACCAATGCAAGCTTTTGAGCCTTCAACATTATATTCTTTGAGTGTGCATTCTTTCAATGATAAGTATCTCTAGAACTTGCTTCATATCTTATTGAGAATATATCCCATTACAAATATACATGAAGATGATAAAGGCATTAGGAATTTTAACCCCTCAAGCCAAAAAGCCAACCTAAAGCATATTATCCTTAGTGAACCCGTTTTGAGCTTGGTTATCTTTTTTTTGCTTTATCCATGTATAAGCCTTAACTTTATATATGTTTTTCTTTTCCCCTGGCCAAGGATTAGTAGAGCATATACTTGTAATATTTAATGGAATTATGGTTGGAAATTATATGAAAAGAAAGAAGTGATGCTTGATGAAAAAATGGGCAAAGTTGCCAAAGAAAAAAAAAAAGAAAAAGAAAAAAAAGAAAAAAAAAAAGTATTCCTTTATGTTCTTAAGGTTTTATGTTGAAAGAGCTTGAAATCAAAAGGAGTTAAGCATTTGTGATTAAAGATGAAAAATTTATGAGCTTTGATGGAATATCTTGTTTGAAGTATCATTTTTCAAAATGCTCTACTTTCATTGGTTTGAACCTTTCCTTTTACTTTCTTTTACCTCACCTTAACCTCAGCCCCATTACAACCGGAAAATAAGACCTTTTGATTCATGTAATACTTGTAATAAGTTGCTAATGGAGATGAGATTGAAAAGCAAGCTTATGGTAAAACATACTCTTTGATTGAATTTGAGAGATTTAAACACATAAACCCTAAACACATGAGTGTTGGAGTGTATATCAATGAGAGGACCTATCACTTTGGCATGGCATAGATTTCATTTAAATCCAGACGATTGATTGAGTTTTGAAGTTTGCATGTAAATAAATTCATGAGAATTATATTATTTATCCTTCATGATTGTATTCTTGTTTATAATGCTTGTACTCTTAGACATTGATGGGAGATTAAGAAATTGATCATAGTTATTTTCAATTTAATTTTATTTATCCTTTCTCGAGGACGAGCAAGAGCTAAGTGTGGGGGTATTTGATGTAACCATATTATTCGATAGTTTCACCCGCATTTAGCTAGTGTTTTGCATATGTTATTTATATAAAATGCCTTGATATTCTTTGTTTTATGTTTTAAAGGCATTTTTGGATGAAAGATGCAAAAAGGAGTAAATTGGAGGTAATTGGCAGATTTGATGTTCAGTCGGTATTTTGTGCAGAGCGTGAGTTCCAGAGATCGAAATGAAGTGATTCTAGTGGCATTAAAAAGCTAACATCCATACCTTTTTGGAAATGTAATGCAAGAAAAATAAAAAGAGAAAGATCATGGAAATCACATCCTTCAAAGTCAAATCTCGCAGTCTGCCAATGTTGACCTTTGCCCATTCAAAATTCAATATCTGGAGCTTCAGAAGTCCAATTGATGCAAACTCAATTGGGTTGGATTCCTTACTCAAAGATCTATAAACGCTCCAAATTTCAGCCAAAAACGATGTCATATGAGGGAGATATGATTTTTCAAAGATGACAGCTGAATTCTGCCAGCAAGCAGGTTGCGTGAAGAAACGAATCAAAATTTCATCCAGAAGCATCCAAACCGACCAGCAATTTAGCTCCTCTAGTAAATATTCTAGAAGGTCAAGGAAGGCAGCCACCAACCTCAAGGAAGGCAGCCACCAACCTCATGGCAGCCACCAACCTCAACCCAGCAGCCAGCAGCCAGCAGCCAGCAGCCAGCAGCCAGCAGCCTTCACACTACCACCATCTATTGATGTTCACACTTGAGCTTTGATATTTTCTTACTTACAATTTGTGTATAAATAGAGGGTGAGTAGAAGGAGGTAGAAAAAAGAAGAAGAAGAAGAAGAAGGAGGAGGAAACACAAACTCTCCTCTCTACAAATCAGAAATTATGTATTCTTTCATCTTTAGGAGTAGTTGTTCAATAGGTATGCAAGGCTAAGCTCGTTTTCTTGGTTGCAAGGACACAACAAACCTTCGGATTTCGCACTCGTGGAGACTTCTCCAACAAACGAGTAAATGAGGTAAGTATTTCTAACCTTGAAAATAAAGTTAATGATCTTACTTCTCTTGTGCGTTCTTTGGCTTGTGGAAATGTGCAGCAGGTGAAAGTTTGTAGCATATGCTCCTCACAAGGACATGCTTCGAATATGTGCCCAACAATGCAAGAAGATTACATTGAACAAGCTCATGCAATTGATGGAGCATTCAACGGACAACCTCAGCGTAAGTATGATCCTTTTTCCCACACGTACAATCCTGGATGGAGAGATCATCCTAACCTACGATATGGGAACCAACCTCAACAAGGCAATCAAGGCCAACAATTCCATCCCAATGGATTTCAACCCCAACAGAATTATCAAGCAAGACAATCGTCATCCAATGATGATCTTCGTGAGATGATGAAAACTTTGGCTTCTAATACTGTTACCTTGCAACAAAATGTCATGTCTTTTCAACAGGAAACAAGGTCAAGTATTCACAACTTGGAAAAGCAAATGGGGCAAGTTGCTTCAAGTGTGGGGAAATTGGAAGCACAAATGAATGGAAAATTGCCCTCCCAAGCATTGAATCCAATAGAGCATGTTAGTGCGATCATGTTGCGAAGTGGGAAAGAAATTGAAGAGAAAAGGTCAAAAGAAATTGAGATGGAGGAAGAAGAAGAGATAGAAACTGAATTGAGTACAAAGAAGATACATCATCCTTCTCCTCCACAAACTGAAACAAAGACCAACACTCCAAAGGTAACTCCTCACTCAATGAATTCCAGTTTTACAACAATTCCACCCTTTCCCGTGAGTTCTTCTAGGTCAAAGAAAGAGGACAAGGAAAAAGAGATTCTAGAGGTTTTTAAGAAAGTAGAACTCAACATTCCTTTGCTTGATGCTATCAAGCAAATTCCCAAGTATGCCAAATTCTTGAAGGAGTTGTGTACTACCAAGAGAGCTTTCAAACTGAAAGGTCATGAAACGGTAAGTATGGGTGAAGTTGTATCTGCTGTTGTTCAAAAGAATCTGCCTTTGAAACAAAAAGACCCAGGTGCGTTTACTATCCCATGTGTTATTGGTAATGCTAGTTTTAAAAGAGCTTTATGCGATTTAGGTGCATCCATTAGTGTTATGCCTAAACATGTTTATGATTCTCTTAGTCTAGAGCCTTTGAATAAAACTAGTATTGTAATGCAACTTGCGGATCGTAGTTTTGTTTACCCACTTGGTGTGATAGAAGATGTCCTAGTCAAGATTGATAGTTTGGTTATTCCATGTGACTTTTATGTTCTTGATATGGAACATGATTCTTGTGATTCATCAACCAGCACTCCTATATTGTTTGGGAGACCATTCTTGAAAACTGCCAACACAAAGATTGATTGTGGTAAGGATACCTTGTCTATGGAGGTAGGAGATGAAAAAATTGAATTTAATTTTCATGATGCAATGACATATCCTTATAGCAATGTTTATTCTATCACATGTTATGACCAAGTTGATAAGTGTGTGCAGCCAGTTTGTGATTTTGATGATGAGTATGGATTAAGCATGGCTTTGAGCAATGACTATGATTTTACCAAGATAGAAGAGATGGAAAGGCATATATGTGTTCCCCAAAACATGCATGAATCAACATTGGATTTGCAAGCTTTGCAAATTGTCCTTCATGATGCAGGAGTCATTTACCCCATCACGGATAGTGAATGGGTGGCGCCTATCCTTTTGGTGCCTAAAAAGATTGGAATTACGGTGGAAGAGATTCAAAATGATGCTTACGACAATGCAAGGATTTACAAAGAAAAGACTAAGAATCTTCATGACCGAATGCTTACAAGAAAGGAGTTTCATGTTGGAGACAAAGTCCTTCTTTATCATTCGCGTTTGAAACTTTTTCCTGGAAAGTTAAGCTCTCGTTGGATTGGACCATTTGTTGTTTCTAATGTTTTTCCTTATGGTGCAGTTGAAATTACAAGTTTAGAAACGAACAACATACTCAAAGTCAATGGGCATCGTTTGAAACCTTTCTATGAAGGTTGGACGGCAGAACTCACCGCTTCTGTAGAGTTAATTGAACCAATCTATGAAGAATGAGCATGCAACATGTCGAGCCAATGACATAAAACAAAAGCGCTTACTGGGAGGCAACCCAGCACAAAAAAAAAAAAAAAACAAATATCAGATTTGCTTTCTTTTTCCTTATCTTTTATTTTTCGTATTTTACTTTATCTTTGTCATTCTCTTATGTTCCTTTGCTTTTATTTCAACATTGAGGACAATGTTGTGTTTTAAGTGTGGGGGTATTGGGAGAATTTTGGTTTTCTTATTTTCATTTTCTTTGTTGTTTTTTTTTTTTTAAAAAAAAAAAAAAAAAAAAAAAAACATTGTGTTTGATCTTTTTAACTCCTATTGGTTTTTTAGAATATCAGTATTATATATGAGAATTAATTGAGATAGATGAAGATATAAATCAAATGAAGGAGTATGCATGCAAATTTTAAGGTTTAATTGGTTTAGGGATTGACTTTGAGAATATGCCATGTTGACTTTATAGTGTTATACCAATGCAAGCTTTTGAGCCTTCAACATTATATTCTTTGAGTGTGCATTCTTTCAATGATAAGTATCTCTAGAACTTGCTTCATATCTTATTGAGAATATATCCCATTACAAATATACATGAAGATGATAAAGGCATTAGGAATTTTAACCCCTCAAGCCAAAAAGCCAACCTAAAGCATATTATCCTTAGTGAACCCGTTTTGAGCTTGGTTATCTTTTTTTTGCTTTATCCATGTATAAGCCTTAACTTTATATATGTTTTTCTTTTCCCCTGGCCAAGGATTAGTAGAGCATATACTTGTAATATTTAATGGAATTATGGTTGGAAATTATATGAAAAGAAAGAAGTGATGCTTGATGAAAAAATGGGCAAAGTTGCCAAAGAAAAAAAAAAAGAAAAAGAAAAAAAAGAAAAAAAAAAGTATTCCTTTATGTTCTTAAGGTTTTATGTTGAAAGAGCTTGAAATCAAAAGGAGTTAAGCATTTGTGATTAAAGATGAAAAATTTATGAGCTTTGATGGAATATCTTGTTTGAAGTATCATTTTTCAAAATGCTCTACTTTCATTGGTTTGAACCTTTCCTTTTACTTTCTTTTACCTCACCTTAACCTCAGCCCCATTACAACCGGAAAATAAGACCTTTTGATTCATGTAATACTTGTAATAAGTTGCTAATGGAGATGAGATTGAAAAGCAAGCTTATGGTAAAACATACTCTTTGATTGAATTTGAGAGATTTAAACACATAAACCCTAAACACATGAGTGTTGGAGTGTATATCAATGAGAGGACCTATCACTTTGGCATGGCATAGATTTCATTTAAATCCAGACGATTGATTGAGTTTTGAAGTTTGCATGTAAATAAATTCATGAGAATTATATTATTTATCCTTCATGATTGTATTCTTGTTTATAATGCTTGTACTCTTAGACATTGATGGGAGATTAAGAAATTGATCATAGTTATTTTCAATTTAATTTTATTTATCCTTTCTCGAGGACGAGCAAGAGCTAAGTGTGGGGGTATTTGATGTAACCATATTATTCGATAGTTTCACCCGCATTTAGCTAGTGTTTTGCATATGTTATTTATATAAAATGCCTTGATATTCTTTGTTTTATGTTTTAAAGGCATTTTTGGATGAAAGATGCAAAAAGGAGTAAATTGGAGGTAATTGGCAGATTTGATGTTCAGTCGGTATTTTGTGCAGAGCGTGAGTTCCAGAGATCGAAATGAAGTGATTCTAGTGGCATTAAAAAGCTAACATCCATACCTTTTTGGAAATGTAATGCAAGAAAAATAAAAAGAGAAAGATCATGGAAATCACATCCTTCAAAGTCAAATCTCGCAGTCTGCCAATGTTGACCTTTGCCCATTCAAAATTCAATATCTGGAGCTTCAGAAGTCCAATTGATGCAAACTCAATTGGGTTGGATTCCTTACTCAAAGATCTATAAACGCTCCAAATTTCAGCCAAAAACGATGTCATATGAGGGAGATATGATTTTTCAAAGATGACAGCTGAATTCTGCCAGCAAGCAGGTTGCGTGAAGAAACGAATCAAAATTTCATCCAGAAGCATCCAAACCGACCAGCAATTTAGCTCCTCTAGTAAATATTCTAGAAGGTCAAGGAAGGCAGCCACCAACCTCAAGGAAGGCAGCCACCAACCTCATGGCAGCCACCAACCTCAACCCAGCAGCCAGCAGCCAGCAGCCAGCAGCCAGCAGCCTTCACACTACCACCATCTATTGATGTTCACACTTGAGCTTTGATATTTTCTTACTTACAATTTGTGTATAAATAGAGGGTGAGTAGAAGGAGGTAGAAAAAAGAAGAAGAAGAAGAAGAAGGAGGAGGAAACACAAACTCTCCTCTCTACAAATCAGAAATTATGTATTCTTTCATCTTTAGGAGTAGTTGTTCAATAGGTATGCAAGGCTAAGCTCGTTTTCTTGGTTGCAAGGACACAACAAACCTTCGGATTTCAAGAACCGTGAGATTTATTCTTCCTTTTATTTTCAGTTTATGTTATGAATGAGTATGTTTGTTTTCCTATGCATATTTCCTATGATTGTTTATCTTAATTGCTAGAGCGGACTCTAAGTTATTATTGTGAACAATCTATTGCTAAGTTTGATATCAAAACCGGAGTTGTGGTATATAAACTTGTGAAGCAACTAAGCTTGATAATTGTAGCGGAACTACGTTATTAAACTTAGGGAGAACATTCGATCATAGCAACACAAATTGACAACTTGGTTGTTAAGATTAATGAATTTATCTGGATCTTAAGGCTGCCATTGGATTAAATCATTAGTGCGGACACTGTGATTGTTTGTTGGTTAGGGATAGTTATACGGCGGATCCGTTAATTAACCAATATTAAGAAAAGATAAAATTCATAATATAAACTGGAGTTTCGTTTCAAGGATCGGTTCTAATTTCCGTTGGTGGATGTGTGCTTGCAACCAAGGTTTGTTTTCTTGATATATTTCAGTTTCAATTGATTTTGTTTGCTAGTTTAATTTCTGCCATAGTTTAAATCATTTCAAATCAATCCCCCCCAATTACATAACGTACAACATAAAAATCTAACTTCAAACTTCCTCGTGGGATCGACCCCTTGCTTGCACTATACTATCTTGTGTGTTTTAAGCTAGGGTAATTAATTTGTGCGACCGCGACATCGCAACATCCCTCTTGAGCATGTATGCTTCTGCTACTTGTTCTACATCAGACTTCCTTCCGCAAAGGGCGAAACGCTTTGACTCGGTGAGTTTCGCGGCATTCCGGCTTCGATGCCCCGTTTGCCGAAATTGAGTTGCCTTTCAATTTTGGGTGATCCCTCTTGAGCCTGTACGCTTCAGCTACTTGTTCTACATTAGACTTCCTTCCGCAAACGGCGAAACGCTTTGACTCGGTGAGTTTCGCGGCATCCCGCCTTCGATGCCCCGTTTGCCGAAATTCAGTTGCCTTTGAATTTCGGGTGATCCCTCTTGAGCCTGTATGCTTCTGCTACTTGTTCTACATCAGACTTCCTTCCGCAAACGGCGAAACGCTTTGACTCGGTGAGTTTCGCGGCATTCTGACTTCGATGCCCCGTTTGCCGAAATTCAGTTGCCTTTGAATTTCGGGTGATCCCTCTTGAGCATGTATGCTTCTGCTACTTGTTCTACATAAGACTTCTTCCGCAAAGGGCGAAACGCTTTGACTCGGTGAGTTTCGCGGCATTCCGGCTTCGATGCCCCGTTTGCCGAAATTCAGTTTCCTTTGAATTTCGGGTGATCCCTCTTGAGCATGTATGCTTCTGCTAGTTGTTCTACATCAGACTTCCTTCCGCAAAGGGCGAAACGCTTTGACTTGGTGAGTTTCGCGGCATTCCGACTTCGATGCCCCGGTTGCCGAAATTGAGTTGCCTTTGAATTTCGGGTGATCCATCTTGAGCATGTATGCTTCTGCTACTTGTTCTACTTCAGACTTCTTTCGGAAACGGCGAAACGCTTTGACTCGGTGAATTTCGCGGCATTCCGACATCGTTGCCCCGTTTGCCGAAATTCAGTTGCCTTTGAATTTCGGGTGATCCCTCTTCAGCCTGTTTGCTTCTGCTACTTGTTCTACATCCGACTTCCTTCCGCAAACGGCGAAACGCTTTGACTCGGTGAGTTTCTCGGCATTCCGACTTCGATGCCCCGGTTGCCGAAATTGAGTTGCCTTTGAATTTCGGGTGATCCATCTTGAGCATGTATGCTTCTGCTACTTGTTCTACTTCAGACTTCTTTCGGAAATGGCGAAACGCTTTGACTCGGTGAGTTTCGCGGCATTCCGACATCGTTACCCCGTTTGCCGAAATTCAGTTGCCTTTGAATTTCGGGTGATCCCTCTTCAGCCTGTTTGCTTCTGCTACTTGTTCTACATGAGACTTCCTTCCGCAAACGTTGAAACGCTTTGACTCGGTGAGTTTCTCGGCATTCCGACTTCGATGCCCCGTTTGCCGAAATTGAGTTGCCTTTGAATTTCGGGTGATCCATCTTGAGCATGTATGCTTCTGCTACTTGTTCTACATAAGACTTCTTCCGCAAAGGGCGAAACGCTTTGACTCGATGAGTTTCGCGGCATTCCGTCTTCGATGCCCCGTTTGCCGAAATTCAGTTGCCTTTGAATTTCGGGTGATCCCTCTTGAGCATGTATGCTTCTGCTACTTGTTCTACATCAGACTTCCTTCCGCAAAGGGCGAAACGCTTTGACTCGGTGAGTTTCGCGGCATTCCGACTTCGATGCCCCGTTTGCCGAAATTTAGTTCCCTTTGAATTTCGGGTGATCCATCTTGAGCATGTATGCTTCTGCTACTTGTTCTACATCAGACTTTCTTCCGCAAACGGCGAAACGCTTTGACTTGGTGAGTTTCACGGCATTCCGACTTCGATGCCCCGGTTGCCGAAATTCAGTTGCCTTTGAATTTCGAGTGATCCATCTTGAGAATGTATGCTTCTGCTACTTGTTCTACATCACACTTTCTTCCGCAAACGGCGAAACGCTTTGACTCGGTGAGTTTCTCGGCATTTCGACTTCGATGCCCCGGTTGCCGAAATTGAGTTGCCTTTGAATTTCGGGTGATCCATCTTGAGCATGTATGCTTCTGCTACTTGTTCTACTTCAGACTTCTTCCGCAAAATACAAAACGCTTTGACTCGGTGGGTTTCGCGGCATTCCGACTTCGATGCCTTGTTTCCCGAAATTCAGTTGCCTTTGAATTTCAAGTGATCCCTCTTGAGCATGTATGCTTCTGCTACTTGTTCTACATCAGACTTCCTTCCGCAAACGGCGAAACTCTTTGACTCGGTGAGTTTCTCGGCATTTCGACTTCGATGCCCCGATTGCCGAAATTGAGTTGCCTTTGAATTTCGGGTGATCCCTCTTGATCCTGTATGCTTCTGCTACTTGTTCTACATCAGACTTTCTTCCGCAAACGGCGAAAAGCTTTAACTCGGTGACTTTCTCGGCATTCCAGCTTCGATGCCCCGGTTACCGAAATTCAGTTGCCTTTGAATTTCGGGTGACCCCTCTTGAGCATGTATGCTTCTGCTACTTGTTCTACATTAGACTTCCTTCCGCAACACGGCGAAACGCTTTGACTCGGTGAGTTTCGCGGCATTCCGCCTTCGATGCCTCGTTTGCCGAAATTCAGTTGCCTTTGAATTTCGGGTGACCCCTCTGGAGCATGTATGCTTCTGCTACTTGTTCTACATTAGACTTCCTTCCGCAAACGGCGAAACGCTTTGACTCGGTGAGTTTCGCGGCATTCCGACATCGTTGCCCCGTTTGCCGAAATTCAGTTGCCTTTGAATTTCGGGTGATCCCTCTTCAGCCTGTTTGCTTCTGCTACTTGTTCTACATCAAACTTCCTTCCGCAAACGGCGAAACGCTTTGACTCGGTGAGTTTCTCGGCATTCCGACTTCGATGCCCCGGTTGCCGAAATTGAGTTGCCTTTGAATTTCGGGTGATCCATCTTGAGCATGTATGCTTCTGCTACTTGTTCTACTTCAGACTTCTTTCGGAAATGGCGAAACGCTTTGACTCGGTGAGTTTCGCGGCATTCCGACATCGTTACCCCGTTTGCCGAAATTCAGTTGCCTTTGAATTTCGGGTGATCCCTCTTCAGCCTGTTTGCTTCTGCTACTTGTTTTACATCAGACTTCCTTCCAGAAACGGCGAAACGCTTTGACTCGGTGAGTTTCTCGGCATTCCGACTTCGATGCCCCGGTTGCCGAAATTGAGTTGCCTTTGAATTTCGAGTGATCCATCTTGAGCATGTATGCTTCTGCTACTTGTTCTACATCACACTTTCTTCCCCAAATGGCGAAACGCTTTGACTCGGTGAGTTTCGCGGCATTCCGACTTCGATGCCCCGTTTGCCGAAATTCAGTTGCCTTTGAATTTCGAGTGATCCATCTTGAGAATGTATGCTTCTGCTACTTGTTCTACATCACACTTTCTTCCGCAAACGGCGAAACGCTTTGACTCGGTGAGTTTCTCGGCATTTCGACTTCGATGCCCCGGTTGCCGAAATTGAGTTGCCTTTGAATTTTGGGTGATCCATCTTGAGCATGTATGCTTCTGCTACTTGTTCTACTTCAGACTTCTTTCGCAAACGGCGAAACGCTGTGACTCGGTGAGTTTCGCGGCAATCCGACATCGTTGCCCTGTTTTCCGAAATTCAGTTGCCTTTGAATTTCGGGTGATCCCTCTTAAGCCTGTACGCTTCGGCTACTTGTTCTACATCAGACTTCCTTCCGCAAACAGCGAAACGCTTTGACTCGGTGAGTTTCGCGGCATTCCGCCTTCGATGCCTCGTTTGCCGAAATTCAGTTGCCTTTGAATTTCGGGGGATCCCTCTTGAGCATGTATGCTTCTGCTACTTGTTCTACATCAGACTTTCTTCCGCAAACGGCGAAACGCTTTGACTCGATGAGTTTCGCGGCATTCCGACTTCGATGCCCCGTTTGCCAAAATTCAGTTGCCTTTGAATTTCGGGCGATCCCTCTTGAGCCTGTATGCTTCTGCTACTTGTTCTACATCACACTTTCTTCCGCGAAGGGCGAAACGCTTTGACTCGGTGAGTTTCGCGGCATTCCGGCTTCGATGCCCCGGTTGCCGAAATTTAGTTGCCTTTGAATTTCGGGTGATCCCTGGCATTCCAGCTTCGATGCCCCGGTAACCGAAATTCAGTTGCCTTTGAATTTCGGGTGATCCCTCTTGAGCATGTATGCTTCTGCTACTTGTTCTACATTAGACTTCCTTCCGCAAAACGGCGAAACGCTTTGACTCGGTGAGTTTCGCGGCATTCTGACTTCGATGCCTCGTTTGCTGAAATTCAGTTGCCTTCAAATTTTGGGTGATCCCTCTTGAGTCTGTACGCTTCTGCTACTTGTTCTACATTAGACTTCCTTCCGCAAACGGCGAAACGCTTTGACTCGGTGAGTTTCGCGGCATTCCGACATCGTTGCCCCGTTTGCCGAAATTCAGTTGCCTTTGAATTTCGGGTGATCCCTCTTCAGCCTGTTTGCTTCTGCTACTTGTTCTACATGAGACTTCCTTCCGCAAACGGCGAAACGCTTTGACTCGGTGAGTTTCTCGGCATTCCGACTTCGATGCCCCGGTTGCCGAAATTGAGTTGCCTTTGAATTTCGAGTGATCCATCTTGAGCATGTATGCTTCTGCTACTTGTTCTTCATCAAACTTTCTTCCACAAACGGCTAAACGCTTTGACTCGGTGAGTTTCGCGGCATTCCGACTTCGATGCCCCGTTTGCCGAAATTCAGTTGCCTTTGAATTTTGGGTGATCCCTCTTGAGCATGTATGCTTCTGCTACTTGTTCTACATAAGACTTCTTCCGCAAAGGGCGAAACGCTTTGACTCAATGAGTTTCGCGGCATTCCGTCTTCGATGCCCCGTTTGCCGAAATTCAGTTGCCTTTGAATTTCGGGTGATCCCTCTTGAGCATGTATGCTTCTGCTACTTGTTCTACATTAGACTTCCTTCCGCAAAACGGCGAAACGCTTTGACTCGGTGAGTTTCGCGGCATTCCGACTTCGATGCCCCGTTTGCCGAAATTTAGTTCCCTTTGAATTTCGGGTGATCCATCTTGAGCATGTACGCTTCTGCTACTTGTTCTACATCAGACTTTCTTCCGCAAACGGATAACGCTTTGACTCGGTGAGTTTCTCGGCATTGCGACTTCGATGCCCAAGTTGCCGAAATTGAGTTGCCTTTGAATTTCGGGTGATCCATCTTGAGCATGTATGCTTCTGCTACTTGTTCTACTTCAGACTTCTTTCGGAAACGGCGAAACGCTTTGACTCGGTGAGTTTCGCGGCATTCCGACATCGTTGCCCCGTTTGCTGAAATTCAGTTGCCTTTGAATTTCGGGTGATCCCTCTTCAGCCTGTTTGCTTATGCTACTTGTTCTACATCAGACTTCCTTCCGCAAACGGCGAAACGCTTTGACTCGGTGAGTTTCTCGGCATTCCGACTTCGATGCCCCGGTTGCCGAAATTGAGTTGCCTTTGAATTTCGGGTGATCCATCTTGAGCATGTATGCTTCTGCTACTTGTTCTACTTCAGACTTCTTCCGCAAACGGCGAAACGCTTTGACTCGGTGAGTTTCGCGGCATTCCGACTTCGATGCCTCGTTTGCCGAAATTCAGTTGCCTTTGAATTTCGGGTGATCCCTCTTGAGCATGTATGCTTCTGCTACTTGTTCTACATAAGACTTCTTCCGCAAAGGGCGAAACGCTTTGACTCGATGAGTTTCGCGGCATTCCTACATCGTTGCCCCGTTTGCCGAAATTCAGTTGCCTTTGAATTTCGGGTGATCCCTCTTGAGCCTGTACGCTTCTGCTACTTGTTCTACATTAGACTTACTTCCGCAAACGGCGCAACGCTTTGACTCGGTGAGTTTCGCGGCATTCCGACATCGTTGCCCCGTTTGCCGAAATTCAGTTGCCTTTGAATTTCGGGTGATCCCTCTTAAGCCTGTTTGCTTCTGCTACTTGTTCTACATCAGACTTCCTTCCGCAAACGGCGAAACGCTTTGACTCGGTGAGTTTCTCGGCATTCCGACTTCGATGCCCCGGTTGCCGAAATTGAGTTGCCTTTGAATTTCGGGTGATCCATCTTGAGCATGTATGCTTCTGCTATTTGTTCTACATCAGACTTTCTTCCACAAACGGCGAAACGCTTTGACTCGGTGAGTTTCGCGGCATTCCGACTTCGATGCCCCGTTTGCCGAAATTCAGTTGCCTTTGAATTTCGGGTGATCCCTCTTGAGCATGTATGCTTCTGCTACTTGTTCTACATAAGACTTCTTCCGCAAAGGGCGAAACGCTTTGACTCGGTGAGTTTCGCGGCATTCCGGCTTCGATGCCCCGTTTGCCGAAATTCAGTTGCCTTTGAATGTCGGGTGATCCCTCTTGAGCATGTATACTTCTGCTACTTGGTCTACATCAGACTTGCTTCCGCAAACGGCGAAACGCTTTGACTTGGTGAGTTTCGCGGCATTCCGACTTCGTTGCCCCGTTTGCCGAAATTCAATTGGTTTTGAATTTCGGGTGATCCTCTTGAGCATGTATGCTTCTGCTAAAAATCAAGTTCCTTTCATAGCTCAGGTGTCGGTTAAACCATACAGTATGGGCTATGAAAGTGCCAAGTATTTGTTGTACCAAATATTATACAACATAAATCTAGATTAACCATTTAACAAGCAAAGTATTAAAAGTGAACAAGATAACAAATATAAAACATGTTAGTATCCAACGTTAAGGTCCATGTAAGTTTATATTATACTTATTCTTACACCATTAGTGTACCCTTTTCACCTTGACATAATTAACTTAGCTGAACATAATGAAAGAAAGAAACATAAATGAGCAAGACAAGAACATAAATGAGAAAGAAGTTAACTAGACAAAGGAAAGGAAATGAAGTGCATAAACTTGATATTAATGAAAGCAAGACATAAGCAATACAAAGAGAGAAAGCAAGAGCATGATCTTGATCTGAACACCAAGATGCCTCAATACATGGTAAGTGCCTCCTTTTATAGGCCAAAATTTGGAACTATTGATTTGTTGACTAATTGATGAGTGGGTGGCCACATCTTGACTAGATAACAATCCTTATCTTCTTGTCTGATCAAGACGTCATTGCTAACATCATAATTTGCCCAGAATCCTCAAGAATTTTCTAGGAAATTGTCTCAGCTTTCCAACAAAAAAAAGATGAGGTCATTTGGACTTCTAGAACTCAAGATATGGGCTGAACACTAAATAGTGTTTGGGCTGCAGGACAGCTTCGGACTTCTTCGTTGTTCCTTCAATTTGGACTTCAAAACGACCTTTTCAAATCTTGGGCTCCTCATGAAAGTTGTAGGCCTTTGTCTTACCTTTCCATCCATATAAAGTGGACCTAAATCCGAAATCTAGAGCTCCAGATATGATCCAATTACCGAGCAATGTTCTGGTTTGGACTGCACCGACATCTCTTTTCTAAGTTTGGCCATCTCTTTGTCCTTTAACTTTCAATGCTTAAACTCATCAATCAATCCTTTTATTTATATGATAGTCCTGCATTTAAAATGAGCATTTACCATAAATTAAGGTATCTTATAATATCAAACTTGTTATTATAAAACATGCTTTAGTTAAGGAGTTATTGATACTTCAAGTGCAAAATGATGATATAAAACCTTGATAAACATGCACTTTTAAGTACTAATCACACCCCCCAACCAGCTTATTACTAGTCCCTAGTAATCTAAAGCGTTAAAATAGAGAAACAATTTGCAAGTTCCACAAAGCAAGGCATTCATCATTCAACTTCCATTAATCTATCCAGATAAACAAACTCTCATTAAATTTATATTCCTGCTTCATACTTCGTAAACAAGATATTAATAAACCTTCTTTTTGTGTGCTCAATGAAAACATAGATGATGGGGCTTTTGTTGGAAGAAAACAATATTATGTTCAAATGTTTAAGGTGAACTTCCTTGGGTTGGGATTAGTATTATTTTTTTTTTTTATTCTTTTCTTTTTTTTTTTCCTTTTTTTTTTTCTTTTTATTTATATACACATACAACTTAAAACACAATGTATCTTTAACCCATGTAACGAGTTTTAGGCTAATGACTCCCAGACCAGTTGGTCTTAGGGCATTAGGTGTTGAGACACCCCTACGAGCTTAACAACTCGGGTTGCAGATACTGATACGTAGATAGTGCAATGTTTGATTCCCTTAAGCTTTTCTCCTTAACCCATGTAGCAAGCTTTGGGCCAATAGCTCCCAAGTCAGTTGACTTTAGGGTATTAGGTGTTAAAACACCCCTTCGGGCTTAATTGCTTAGGTTATGGAGGCTACGAAACCAAACTTATCCACGTTTTATTATCATCAATACTATCTTTAATAATCCAATGTGCAACCCACAACCATATGTTAAAGTGTGTGTGTGAAAATGAAGGTTTAATAATACTTGTTAAATGAGTATATGAGCAGAATCAACTGATAACAATGTGAGAGTTTGTAAACCTGAATATTTCAAGAAGTATTATGATAGACCTTGGTAATGAAACTTACTAAGATGCGTCTCTAGAGTCAATAAAATCGATTCCATACTCTGCCATCCTAATAAAAAATTTTGTCAAATGGTTTTAATAATAGCAAAAACAGTTAGCAAGTTAGTTTTTTTTTTTTTTTTTTTTTTTTTTTTTTTTTTTTGAAGTACTACCCTCTCCCCCCAACCAAAACGAGACATTGTCCTCAATGTCCGAAGGTAGAAAGATAGAGTATAGAAGACATCACCTGAAACAACGAACAATGACAAACCTGAAACACACTTAAACAAACATAAGAAGTAACAAAACAAAATAATATGCTATTAATAAAACCAAAAGACACAAGGTTTCACAGATGAAGGCTCAAATCTAATCTAAGCTTTTTACGGCTTTCCTTAGTTGACCAATCTAGACGACTCATGCAGGGATCAATGACAGGGATGAAAGATTGTAGTTGGTCAATCAATTGTTCAGCAGTAGCAGCAGAGATTATGATTTGTCGTGCCGAAGATGTTAGAAATTCCTGTTCCACAGCTTGATCAAGGAAAGACAGCAACTTATCATAAAAACCATTAACATTTAACAAACCTATAGGTTTATGGTGAATGTGCAGTTGGGCCCAAGATGAAATATGAAAGATCTCTTCCAATGTGCCCAAACCACCTGGTAAGGCAATGAAGGCGTCAGCATGGCTAAACATGGTATTCAGTCGGTCAGACATTGTTGGGACCTGTAGTTCCTCTCCAATTGTTTTTCCAATGATGTCCCCAGTTGCTAAAACTTTGGGGACAACCCCCAAAACTTGACTGCCTCCTAAAAATGCAGCCATTGACACACCTCCCATTAACCCAAGGCTGCCTCCCCCATACACTAAATGAATCTTTCTCTCAGCTAGTACCCGACCAAGATGATTTGCTGATTCTAAAAACTCTTTTTCTTTCCCAGAACTGGATCCACCGAAAACACAAATATTTCTTATCTGATGACTTGAGGAACCTGCCATTTCTACACACTTCTATATATGGGATGAGTAGAAATGAAGGGAAGGAAGAGAAGAATTTATAGATGAAAAAGTGAAAATGCAATCATACCACCTATATGTAGGCCAGCTGTAGTCTCACAAACTCTCTCTCTCTCTCTCTTTATTAATTATTTATTTTGAAAAAGCATGTATGTACAAGTAGTTGTGATTGTGGCTCACATCTTCCCTTGGTTTTACGTCCAAGAACGGCTTAAACGCCCTCTATGGGTCGGGGATAGGCTTCCCATCCAGTTTTCTTAAAAACTGGCAAACAGGGTCTTTTTTAGTCAGATTCCCAAGACTAAGTCGATCATGTTCTTTATGGAATTGTGGCCATAAATCATGAATTACACGATGCACATCTCCACTAGGATGCGTCTCAAGGGTCAACAAAAGATTATCTAAAGACCCCTTACTCAGGCCATCCTTAATGAATTGTATCTTATCTTCACGGTTTACAGATACCATTCCTAAAGAAGGACATGTCGCATTACAAGTCCATCTGGCACATCTGTGACAGACTTTCAGTCGTTTTGCACGACGTTTCTTTGCAAAAGTGCTTTTACCTGTTCCAGGCATGTGTGAAATGAAAGAATTGGATGACTCACCTGATAATCGAACCTTTGCTTCAATTAACCAACGAATATCTTCAGGAATTCCATGATTCATTAACAACCTCAATCTTGCACACCTAGCACGGTAAATTTTATTAATCGCATTTGGAGGCAAAGCGGGAAAATACCTTTTCAACTTTTCAAGAGTGGTGTCCATTTTCAAAAGAGAATTAGAGAAGAGATTCAAAGAAGGAAGAAAGAGCTAAGAATTGTACAAATATATACAGATATCAGTTATTTGGGAAACTGAAAGAACCGACTTAAGTCACGGAGTACCGTTATCCGCCATTTGACCGGGGTGAAAGAGAGACTAGCAAAACAATAGATACAACAAAACACAAAAAAAATGTGAGAAAAAGAATCAATCTTTATATACAGGATCACTCAATTCAATAGAGTCATTTTCAACCAAAAAATTATCAAAATAAACTTTCAAACGATGCCCATTTACCTTGAAAACATTGCCATTCTTTGGATTCTCAATATCACAGGCCCCATATGGATACACATGTTTCACAATAAAAGGACCGCTCCATCTTGATCGTAGTTTTCCAGGAAATAAATGGAGTCGAGAATTATAAAGCAAGACTTTTTGACCAACATTGAATGTTTTTCTCAGTATTTTTTTGTCATGAAACTCTTTAATTCTTGCTTTATGAATTTTCGAATTGTCATATGCATCATTTCTTATTTCCTCAAGCTCATTTATTTGCAATTTTCGCAGCTGACTAGCATCATCAAGGCTTGAATTGAAAGCTTTAATAGCCCAATAAGCTTTATGTTCAATTTCCACAGGCAAGTGACAAGGTTTTCCATAGACTAGTCTATAAGGTGACATACCTAATGATGTTTTATAAGCAGTTCGATAAGCCCAAAGTGCATCATTAAGTCTTAAAGACCAGTCTTTCCTATTAGGGTTCACTGTTTTCTCCAAGATTTGTTTGATCTCCCTATTAGCAAGCTCTACTTGTCCACTTGTCTGAGGATGATAAGGGGTGGCAACTTTGTGTGTGATTCCATATTTCTTCATTAAAGACTCAAATGGCTTGTTGCAAAAGTGTGTTCCACCATCACTTATCATGGCTCGAGGGATTCCAAATCGACTTAAAATGTTTTCTTTCAAAAACTTTATCACTGTTTTGTGATCATTGGTTCGACTTGGAATTGCCTCTATCCATTTTGAAACATAATCTACTGCGACCAATATGTACAAGAAACCAAATGATGGAGGAAATGGACCCATGAAATCTATACCCCAACAGTCAAAGATCTCAATGAAAAGAATAGGATTTAAAGGCATCATGTGACGTTTCGAAATAGATCCCAACTTTTGACAATTTTCACAAATCTTACAGAATGCATGTGAGTCTTTGAACATGGTGGGCCAGTAAAATCCACTTTGTAAGATTTTTGCAGCTGTCTTTCTTGATGAGAAATGACCCCCACATGCCTCAGAATGACAAAATTTAATGACACTACTTACCTCACTGTCAGGAATGCATCTTCGAAATATTTGATCAGGACAATATTTGAATAAATAAGGGTCATCCCAATAAAAGTTCTTCACTTCGTTCAAGAACTTTCTTTTGTCTTGGGTATTCCAATGAGCTGGCAATTGTCCTGAAACAAGAAAATTAACAATATTAGCAAACCAAGGCATCGTAGAGACAGAAAATAAAGATTCATCAGGAAAGTAGTCATCGATTGGTGTAATGTCAGATCTCGAATCGGTTGTCAATCTTGACAAATGATCCGCGACAACATTTTCGGTGCCTTTCTTGTCTTTGATTGTGATATCAAATTCTTGAAGTAACAAAATCCACCGCACCAATCTAGCCTTAGAATCTTTCTTAGAAAGAAGATATTTCAATGCTGCATGATCACTAAAAACAACAACAGGTGAGCCAACAAGATAAGATCTGAATTTGTCACATGCAAATACTACTGCAAGTAATTCTTTTTCAGTGGTAGTGTAATTCATTTGAGCACTATTTAAAGTTTTACTTGCATAGTAAATCACATAAGGTTTCTTATCTTTTCTTTGTCCCAAGACAGCACCCACGGCATAATCACTAGCATCACACATTATTTCAAAAGGTAATGACCAATCAGGAGGTTGAATGACAGGAGCAGAAGTAAGCAAGTTTTTAAGTTTAACAAAGGCTTCCTCACAATGTTCAGTCCATTCAAATAAATTATCCTTTGTTAGAAGGTTACTCAAGGGCTTAGATATTACACTAAAATCTTTGATGAACCTTCTATAAAAACCAGCATGTCCTAAGAATGATCTAACATCCTTAACAGATTTTGGTGTTGGTAAGTTGGCAATTAACTCGATTTTAGATTTATCAACCTCAATTCCTTTCGATGAAACAATGTGACCAAGTACAATGCCGTTTGTTACCATAAAGTGACATTTTTCCCAATTCAGTACAAGATTCTTCTCTTCACACCTGCTCAAAACCTTTTCTAAGTTAGTCAAACAATCATCAAATGAATCACCAAAAATAGAAAAATCATCCATAAAAATCTCAAGAAAACGTTCAACCATATCACTGAATATGCTAAGCATGCATCTTTGAAACGTGGCTGGTGCATTACATAATCCAAAAGGCATCCTTCGATATGCAAAAGTACCAAATGGACATGTGAAAGTAGTCTTCTCTTGATCTTCCAATGCAATTTCAATTTGATTGTAACCTGAATAGCCATCTAGGAAACAATAAAATTCATGACCTGCAACTCTTTCTAGGATTTGATCCATGAAAGGTAAAGGGAAATGATCTTTTCTAGTCATTGAATTAAGTTTCCTATAGTCAATGCACATGCGCCAACCCGTAACAGTCCTAGTTGGAATTAACTCATTTTTCTCATTCGTTATCACAGTGACTCCAGACTTTTTGGGTACAACTTGGGTAGGACTTACCCATTTGCTGTCAGAAATAGGATAAATGATTCCATTATCTAGAAGCTTAATGACTTCATTTTTCACTACTTCTTTCATATTAGGATTAAGCCTTCGTTGCATTTCTCTAGAGGGTTTAGCATTTTCCTCCAAATAAATCCTGTGTGTGCAAATCAAAGGGCTAATTCCTTTTATGTCAGCTATGGTCCATCCTAATGCATTTTTGTGCATTTTTAGAGTCTGTAATAACTTACCTTCTTGATGTGCATTAAGTTTGGAAGAGATTATTACCGGAAAAGTTTCATTTTCTCCCAAAAATGAGTATTTGAGATTAAATGGTAACGGCTTCAATTCAGGTTTTGGTGGTTGAACACTTGAAGGTATGGGCTCAATTGATCGTGATGGCAATTCTTCAATTTGTGGTCTCCAATTGCATGCCTTTGATTCCTGAAAGTAGACCATTTGCAAATCATCAGATTCATCAATCTCAGTTTCACTAGAAGTGGTTTGAAATTGATCATGAACTAATTTTTCAATAAAGTCCACTTCCTGTAAATCATTATCATCTCCAGGTTGCTTGTAAATGTTGAAAATATTCATCTCCAATGTCATGTTTCCAAATGATAGCTTCATCAGTCCATTCCTACAATTAATCAATGCATTAGAAGTGGCAAGAAATGGACGTCCTAAAATGACAGGAATTGAATTACATGCTTCAACAGGTTGCGTGTCCAAGACAACAAAATCCACAGGATAAATGAATTTATCAACTTGTACCAACACATCTTCAATTATTCCTCTAGGCACTTTTACAGATCTATCGGCGAGTAAAAGAGTTACAGAGGTTGGTTTTAACTCACCTAGATTGAGACTCTGAAAAACTGAATATGGAAGTAAATTCACACTAGCTCCAAGATCAAGTAAGGCTCTTTCAATTTTATGTTCTCCAATAAAGCAAGAAATTGTAGGACAACCAGGGTCTTTATATTTCAAAGCATTATTGTTCTGAAGAATGGCACTTACTTGTTCGGCTAAAAATGCTTTCTTTTTCACATTCAATTTTCTCTTCACAGTGCACAGATCTTTCAAAAATTTAGCATAGGAAGGAACCTGTTTAATAGCATCCAACAAAGGTATATTGATCCTTACCTGTTTGAAAGTTTCAAAGATTTCAGAGTTGTGATTGACTTTCCTTTGTTTGGTCATGGCATGAGGAAATGGAAGTGCTGGCGGGGAATCAGCCTTCTCTTTGCAATGTTCAGATTCAACCCCTTCCTTACCCTCAGAGATAGACTCATCATCTTTCTCACAAGGTTCAAGAATAGGTTTTTCAATAACCTTACCACTACGAAGAGTGATGACTGATTTGACTTGATCCATGTGTTGGCTTCCAGAACTACTTGCATTTGCATTGTATTGCCCCTTTGGATTTTGCTGTGGTTGAGAAGGAAACTTACCTTTCTCTTGGAAACTGAGAGCAGATGTTAATTTTTCAAGAGCATCTTTAAAATCGGTCATGCTTTGAGCAAGTTGAGTGTTGATTGTCTCCTGCTTTTCAATGAATGCATGCAATGTTTCCTCAAAATTTCTTCTAGGAGGTGGAGCATAAGGAGGTGCATATCCATGAGAATTTTGGAAATTATGGTGTGCTTGAAACGGTGGATGTGAAGTTTGTGCATTGTTGCTATCACTTTTCCAACTGAAATTTGGGTGATTTCTCCAACCAGGGTTATACGTTTGTGAGTATGGGTTATGGTTGGGTCTTTGGAAACTGTTTAAAGCATGGGCTTGTTCATGGAGGCATTCCCTAAAAGAAGGCAAAGTTGGACAATCATTTGTTGAGTGTTCATTGGTTTCACAGATTTGACACACAATGTCTTGAACAGATTTTAATTGACCACTCTTTTTCAATTCAAGTGCTTCGACCTTTCTAGCTAAAGATGCCAACTTGGCTTGGAGGTCATGATCTTCCCTAAGGTTGTGCATACCTCCACTAGATGTATGAGGTTGAGTTTTACCTGGTGCCTCATAAGTACCTGTGGTGTCCCAATTTTGAGCATTTTCGGCTAGCAAGTCTAGGTACTCCATTGCTTCATTAGGGTCTTTATCTTCAAAGGTTCCATTGCACATCAATTCAACCATTTGCCTATCTCTAGGTGTCAAACCTTCATAAAAATGTGAAACCAATCTCCATGTTTCAAAACCATGATGTGGGCAAGTATTAAGCAAATCTCGATACCTATCCCAACATTGGTAAAATGTTTCTCCTGGCTTTTGAGTGAAAGTGATGATTTGTCTTTTGAAAGAGTTTGTTCTGTGAGATGGAAAAAACTTCTTTAAAAATTGTTGTTGCATATCATCCCAAGCACGAATGGATCCTGGTCTCAAATTTTGTAGCCATGTTTTAGCTTTATCTTTTAATGAAAAAGGAAAAAGCTTTAATCGAATGGTGTTCATGCTACAATTTGAGTCATTATAGGTATTACAGACCTCCTCAAATTCCCTTAAATGCAAGTATGGATTTTCTAGGTCTAAACCATGAAAAGAAGGTAGGAGTTGAATAATGCCTGGCTTAAAATTAAAATGAGATGCATCAGGAGGGAAAACTATGCATAAGGGTGCACTTGTTCTTGTGGGATTCATATGGTCTCTAAGTGTTCTCATACGGTTATTCTCATTATTCTCATTATGAAGTGATTGATTATCTTCTTCGGCCATATTTTCTGAAAATGATGAGGATACCCTACAAAGTCGACCACTTAATGTACGTGACCAAACTCTCATGCACGTGTAAGAAGAGAATAAAAGCAAGAAAAGAAAAGAGAAGAAAACGAAACAAAAGAAAAGAAATGAAGCAAAATTAAATAAAATAAAAAATGAAAAGAGAAAATAAAATAAGTATTATAATTTATACAAGAATTTACCTCCCCGGCAACGGCGCCAAAAACTTGACACGACCAAAAGATTGATGTCTTTTCCCAAGTGCAGGAGTGTCGAAGTAATAAATAACCCGGCAAGACCGGGGTCGAACCACAGAGAGGTTAATTGTATAAATTATAAATAACAATACAACAACAACAACAACAACAATAACAACAATAATAACAATAATAATACTCAGTACGTGGCGTTGTTATACCTGAGAATGATCTAAAAGATCGGGTCACAGGTTTCCAGCCTATATACTGAGTTTATGAAAAGATCAAAGATATATATTATATAATATAGACAGAATGTAAATAATAACAATAATAATAATAATAAAAGCAGAAGATGAAGAAATTAATGAGAACTTTGAGATGAAAGATTAACGTAAGGATTAAACAATGATAAAAACAAATGTCAAGGTTAGAGGATCCACTAATGGTACTTCAAACAAGTATAATATAAACTCTTATTACTCAATTGGAAACCACACATAAAGGAGGTTCCAATCAGATTATAAATTGTTAACATGATTACATTAATTATCTTATTCGAATAAAGCTAATACTTGTAAATGTTGGCAGGCATTCATGATTATAACTTATGTTAACAACAAATCAAGTTCCTTTCATAGCTCAGGTGTCGGTTAAACCATACAGTATGGGCTATGAAAGTGCCAAGTATTTGTTGTACCAAATATTATACAACATAAATCTAGATTAACCATTTAACAAGCAAAGTATTAAAAGTGAACAAGATAACAAATATAAAACATGTTAGTATCCAACGTTAAGGTTCATGTAAGTTTATATTATACTTATTCTTACACCATTAGTGTACCCTTTTCACCTTGACATAATTAACTTAGCTGAACATAATGAAAGAAAGAAACATAAATGAACAAGATAAGAACATAAATGAACAAGATAAGAACATAAATGAGAAAGAGGTTAACTAAGTAAAGGAAAGGAAATGAAGTGCATAAACTTGATATTAATAAAAGCAAGACATAAGCAATACAAAGAGAGAAAGCAATAGCATGATCTTGATCTGAACACCAAGATGCCTCAATACATGGTAAGTGCCTCCTTTTATAGGCCAAAATTTGGAACTATTGATTTGTTGACTAATTGATGAGTGGGTGGCCACATCTTGACTTGATAACAATCCTTATCTTCTTGTCTGGTCAAGACGTCATTGCTAACATCATAATTTGCCCAGAATCCTCAGGAATGTTCTAGGAAATTGTCTCAGCTTTCCAACAAAAAAAAGATGAGGTCATTTGGACTTCTAGAACTCAAGATATGGGCTGAACACTAAATAGTGTTTGGGCTGCAGGACAGCTTCGGACTTCTTCGTTGTTCCTTCAATTTGGACTTCAAAACGACCTTTTCAAATCTTGGGCTCCTCATGAAAGTTGTAGGCTTTTGTCTTACCTTTCCATCCATATAAAATGGACCTAAATCCGAAATCTAGAGCTCCAGATATGATCCAATTACCGAGCAATGTTCCGGTTTGGACTGCACCGACATCTCTTTTCTAAGTTTGGCCATCTCTTTGTCCTTTCACTTTCAATACTTAAACTCATCAATCAATCCTTTTATTTATGTGATAGGCCTGCATATAAGATGAGCATTTACCATAAATTAAGGTATCTTATAGTATCAAACTTGTTATTATAAAACATGCTTTGGTTAAGGAGTTATTGATACTTCAAGTGCAAAATGATGATATAAAACCTTGATAAACATGCACTTTTAAGTACTAATCACACCCCCCAACCAGCTTATTACTAGTCCCTAGTAATCTAAAGCGTTAAAATAGAAAAACAATTTGCAAGTTCCACAAAGCAAGGCATTCATCATTCAACTTCCATTAATCTATCCAGATAAACAAACTCTCATTAAATTTATATTCCTGCTTCATACTTCTTAAACAAGATATTAATAAACCTTCTTTTTGTGTGCTCAATGAAAGCATAGATGATGGGGCTTTTGTTGGAAGAAAACAATATTATGTTCAAATGTTTAAGGTGAACTTCCTTGGGTTGGGATTAGTATTATTCTTTTTTATTCTTTTTTTTTCTTTTTTTTTCTTTTTTTTCCTTCTTTTTTTTCTTTTTATTTATATACACATACAACTTAAAACACAATGTATCTTTAACCCATGTAACGAGTTTTAGGCTAATGACTCCCAGACCAGTTGGTCTTAGGGCATTAGGTGTTGAGACACCCTTACGAGCTTAACAACTCGGGTTGCAGATACTGATACGTAGATAGTGCAATGTTTGATTCCCTTAAGCTTTTCTCCTTAACCCATGTAACAAGCTTTGGGCCAATAGCTCCCAAGTCAGTTGACTTTAGGGTATTAGGTGTTAAAACACCCCTTCGGGCTTAATTGCTTAGGTTATGGAGGCTACGAAACCAAACTTATCCACGTTTTATTATCATCAATACTATCTTTTTTCTTTTTTTCTCTTTTTTTTTTTTTTTTTTTTTTTTTTTTTTTTTTTTTTTGCAAATTATATACTATCCTTTTCCCTTAGTTGTTACCTTCAACAAAAGAACATAATTACTGTAATAATCCAATGTGCAACCCACAACCATATGTTAAAAGTGTGTGTGTGAAAATGAAGGTTTAATAATACTTGTTAAATGAGTATATGAGCAGAATCAACTGATAACAATGTGAGAGTTTGTAAACCTGAATATTTCAAGAAGTATTATGATAGACCTTGGTAATGAAACTTACTAAGATGCGTCTCTAGAGTCAATAAAATCGATTCCATACTCTGCCATCCTAATAAAAAATTTTGTCAAATGGTTTTAATAATAGCAAAAACAGTTAGCAAGTTAGTTTTTTTTTTTTTTTTTTTTTTTTTTTTTTTTTTTTTTTTGAAGTACTACCCTCTCCCCCCAACCAAAACGAGACATTGTCCTCAATGTCCGAAGGTAGAAAGATAGAGTATAGAAGACATCACCTGAAACAACGAACAATGACAAACCTGAAACACACTTAAACAAACATAAGAAGTAACAAAACAAAATAATATGCTATTAATAAAACCAAAAGACACAAGGTTTCACAGATGAAGGCTCAAATCTAATCTAAGCTTTTTACGGCTTTCCTTAGTTGACCAATCTAGACGACTCATGCAGGGATCAATGACAGGGATGAAAGATTGTAGTTGGTCAATCAATTGTTCAGCAGTAGCAGCAGAGATTATGATTTGTCGTGCCGAAGATGTTAGAAATTCCTGTTCCACAGCTTGATCAAGGAAAGACAGCAACTTATCATAAAAACCATTAACATTTAACAAACCTATAGGTTTATGGTGAATGTGCAGTTGGGCCCAAGATGAAATATGAAAGATCTCTTCCAATGTGCCCAAACCACCTGGTAAGGCAATGAAGGCGTCAGCATGGCTAAACATGGTATTCAGTCGGTCAGACATTGTTGGGACCTGTAGTTCCTCTCCAATTGTTTTTCCAATGATGTCCCCAGTTGCTAAAGCTTTGGGGACAACCCCCAAAACTTGACTGCCTCCTAAAAATGCAGCCATTGACACACCTCCCATTAACCCAAGGCTGCCTCCCCCATACACTAAATGAATCTTTCTCTCAGCTAGTACCCGACCAAGATGATTTGCTGATTCTAAAAACTCTTTTTCTTTCCCAGAACTGGATCCACCGAAAACACAAATATTTCTTATCTGATGACTTGAGGAACCTGCCATTTCTACACACTTCTATATTTGATGAATATATGGGATGAGTAGAAATGAAGGGAAGGAAGAGAAGAATTTATAGATGAAAAAGTAAAAATGCAATCATACCACCTATATGTAGGCCAGCTGTAGTCTCACAAACTCTCTCTCTCTCTCTCTCTTTATTAATTATTTATTTTGAAAAAGCATGTATGTACAAGTAGTTGTGATTGTGGCTCACATCTTCCCTTGGTTTTACGTCCAAGAACGGCTTAAACGCCCTCTATGGGTCGGGGATAGGCTTCCCATCCAGTTTTCTTAAAAACTGGCAAACAGGGTCTTTTTTAGTCAGATTCCCAAGACTAAGTCGATCATGTTCTTTATGGAATTGTGGCCATAAATCATGAATTACACGATGCACATCTCCACTAGGATGCGTCTCAAGGGTCAACAAAAGATTATCTAAAGACCCCTTACTCAGGCCATCCTTAATGAATTGTATCTTATCTTCACGGTTTACAGATACCATTCCTAAAGAACGACATGTCGCATTACAAGTCCATCTGGCACATCTGTGACAGACTTTCAGTCGTTTTGCACGACGTTTCTTTGCAAAAGTGCTTTTACCTGTTCCAGGCATGTGTGAAATGAAAGAATTGGATGACTCACCTGATAATCGAACCTTTGCTTCAATTAACCAACGAATATCTTCAGGAATTCCATGATTCATTAACAACCTCAATCTTGCACACCTAGCACGGTAAATTTTATTAATCGCATTTGGAGGCAAAGCGGGAAAATACCTTTTCAACTTTTCAAGAGTGGTGTCCATTTTCAAAAGAGAATTACAGAAGAGATTCAAAGAAGGAAGAAAGAGCTAAGAATTGTACAAATATATACAGATATCAGTTATTTGGGAAACTGAAAGAACCGACTTAAGTCACGGAGTACCGTTATCCGCCATTTGACTGGGGTGAAAGAGAGACTAGCAAAACAATAGATACAACAAAACACAAAAAAAAATGTGAGAAAAAGAATCAATCTTTATATACAGGATCACTCAATTCAATAGAGTCATTTTCAACCGAAAAATTATCAAAATAAACTTTCAAACGATGCCCATTTACCTTGAAAACATTGCCATTCTTTGGATTCTCAATATCACAGGCCCCATATGGATACACATGTTTCACAATAAAAGGACCGCTCCATCTTGATCGTAGTTTTCCAGGAAATAAATGGAGTCGAGAATTATAAAGCAAGACTTTTTGACCAACATTAAATGTTTTTCTCAGTATTTTTTTGTCATGAAACTCTTTAATTCTTGCTTTATGAATTTTCGAATTGTCATATGCATCATTTCTTATTTCCTCAAGCTCATTTATTTGCAATTTTCGCAGCTGACTAGCATCATCAAGGCTTGAATTGAAAGCTTTAATAGCCCAATAAGCTTTATGTTCAATTTCCACAGGCAAGTGACAAGGTTTTCCATAGACTAGTCTATAAGGTGACATACCTAATGATGTTTTATAAGCAGTTCGATAAGCCCAAAGTGCATCATTAAGTCTTAAAGACCAGTCTTTCCTATTAGGGTTCACTGTTTTCTCCAAGATTTGTTTGATCTCCCTATTAGCAAGCTCTACTTGTCCACTTGTCTGAGGATGATAAGGGGTGGCAACTTTGTGTGTGATTCCATATTTCTTCATTAAAGACTCAAATGGCTTGTTGCAAAAGTGTGTTCCACCATCACTTATCATGGCTCGAGGGATTCCAAATCGACTTAAAATGTTTTCTTTCAAAAACTTTATCACTGTTTTGTGATCATTGGTTCGACTTGGAATTGCCTCTATCCATTTTGAAACATAATCTACTGCGACCAATATGTACAAGAAACCAAATGATGGAGGAAATGGACCCATGAAATCTATACCCCAACAATCAAAGATCTCAATGACAAGAATAGGATTTAAAGGCATCATGTGACGTTTCGAAATAGATCCCAACTTTTGACAATTTTCACAAATCTTACAGAATGCATGTGAGTCTTTGAACATGGTGGGCCAGTAAAATCCACTTTGTAAGATTTTTGCAGCTGTCTTTCTTGATGAGAAATGACCCCCACATGCCTCAGAATGACAAAATTTAATGACACTACTTACCTCACTGTCAGGAATGCATCTTCGAAATATTTGATCAGGACAATATTTGAATAAATAAGGGTCATCCCAATAAAAGTTCTTCACTTCGTTCAAGAACTTTCTTTTGTCTTGGGTATTCCAATGAGCTGGCAATTGTCCTGAAACAAGAAAATTAACAATATTAGCAAACCAAGGCATCGTAGAGACAGAAAATAAAGATTCATCAGGAAAGTAGTCATCGATTGGTGTAATGTCAGATCTCGAATCGGTTGTCAATCTTGACAAATGATCCGCGACAACATTTTCGGTGCCTTTCTTGTCTTTGATTGTGATATCAAATTCTTGAAGTAACAAAATCCACCGCACCAATCTAGCCTTAGAATCTTTCTTAGAAAGAAGATATTTCAATGCTGCATGATCACTAAAAACAACAACAGGTGAGCCAACAAGATAAGATCTGAATTTGTCACATGCAAATACTACTGCAAGTAATTCTTTTTCAGTGGTAGTGTAATTCATTTGAGCACTATTTAAAGTTTTACTTGCATAGTAAATCACATAAGGTTTCTTATCTTTTCTTTGTCCCAAGACAGCACCCACGGCATAATCACTAGCATCACACATTATTTCAAAAGGTAATGACCAATCAGGAGGTTGAATGACAGGAGCAGAAGTAAGCAAGTTTTTAAGTTTAACAAAGGCTTCCTCACAATGTTCAGTCCATTCAAATAAATTATCCTTTGTTAGAAGGTTACTCAAGGGCTTAGATATTACACTAAAATCTTTGATGAACCTTCTATAAAAACCAGCATGTCCTAAGAATGATCTAACATCCTTAACAGATTTTGGTGTTGGTAAGTTGGCAATTAACTCGATTTTAGATTTATCAACCTCAATTCCTTTCGATGAAACAATGTGACCAAGTACAATGCCGTTTGTTACCATAAAGTGACATTTTTCCCAATTCAGTACAAGATTCTTCTCTTCACACCTGCTCAAAACCTTTTCTAAGTTAGTCAAACAATCATCAAATGAATCACCAAAAATAGAAAAATCATCCATAAAAATCTCAAGAAAACGTTCAACCATATCACTGAATATGCTAAGCATGCATCTTTGAAACGTGGCTGGTGCATTACATAATCCAAAAGGCATCCTTCGATATGCAAAAGTACCAAATGGACATGTGAAAGTAGTCTTCTCTTGATCTTCCAATGCAATTTCAATTTGATTGTAACCTGAATAGCCATCTAGGAAACAATAAAATTCATGACCTGCAACTCTTTCTAGGATTTGATCCATGAAAGGTAAAGGGAAATGATCTTTTCTAGTCATTGAATTAAGTTTCCTATAGTCAATGCACATGCGCCAACCCGTAACAGTCCTAGTTGGAATTAACTCATTTTTCTCATTCGTTATCACAGTGACTCCAGACTTTTTGGGTACAACTTGGGTAGGACTTACCCATTTGCTGTCAGAAATAGGATAAATGATTCCATTATCTAGAAGCTTAATGACTTCATTTTTCACTACTTCTTTCATATTAGGATTAAGCCTTCGTTGCATTTCTCTAGAGGGTTTAGCATTTTCCTCCAAATAAATCCTGTGTGTGCAAATCAAAGGGCTAATTCCTTTTATGTCAGCTATGGTCCATCCTAATGCATTTTTGTGCATTTTTAGAGTCTGTAATAACTTACCTTCTTGATGTGCATTAAGTTTGGAAGAGATTATTACCGGAAAAGTTTCATTTTCTCCCAAAAATGAGTATTTGAGATTAAATGGTAACGGCTTCAATTCAGGTTTTGGTGGTTGAACACTTGAAGGTATGGGCTCAATTGATCGTGATGGCAATTCTTCAATTTGTGGTCTCCAATTGCATGCCTTTGATTCCTGAAAGTAGACCATTTGCAAATCATCAGATTCATCAATCTCAGTTTCACTAGAAGTGGTTTGAAATTGATCATGAACTAATTTTTCAATAAAGTCCACTTCCTGTAAATCATTATCATCTCCAGGTTGCTTGTAAATGTTGAAAATATTCATCTCCAATGTCATGTTTCCAAATGATAGCTTCATCAGTCCATTCCTACAATTAATCAATGCATTAGAAGTGGCAAGAAATGGACGTCCTAAAATGACAGGAATTGAATTACATGCTTCAACAGGTTGCGTGTCCAAGACAACAAAATCCACAGGATAAATGAATTTATCAACTTGTACCAACACATCTTCAATTATTCCTCTAGGCACTTTTACAGATCTATCGGCGAGTAAAAGAGTTACAGAGGTTGGTTTTAACTCACCTAGATTGAGACTCTGAAAAACTGAATATGGAAGTAAATTCACACTAGCTCCAAGATCAAGTAAGGCTCTTTCAATTTTATGTTCTCCAATAAAGCAAGAAATTGTAGGACAACCAGGGTCTTTATATTTCAAAGCATTATTGTTCTGAAGAATGGCACTTACTTGTTCGGCTAAAAATGCTTTCTTTTTCACATTCAATTTTCTCTTCACAGTGCACAGATCTTTCAAAAATTTAGCATAGGAAGGAACCTGTTTAATAGCATCCAACAAAGGTATATTGATCCTTACCTGTTTGAAAGTTTCAAAGATTTCAGAGTTGTGATTGACTTTCCTTTGTTTGGTCATGGCATGAGGAAATGGAAGTGCTGGCGGGGAATCAGCCTTCTCTTTGCAATGTTCAGATTCAACCCCTTCCTTACCCTCAGAGATAGACTCATCATCTTTCTCACAAGGTTCAAGAATAGGTTTTTCAATAACCTTACCACTACGAAGAGTGATGACTGATTTGACTTGATCCATGTGTTGGCTTCCAGAACTACTTGCATTTGCATTGTATTGCCCCTTTGGATTTTGCTGTGGTTGAGAAGGAAACTTACCTTTCTCTTGGAAACTGAGAGCAGATGTTAATTTTTCAAGAGCATCTTTAAAATCGGTCATGCTTTGAGCAAGTTGAGTGTTGATTGTCTCCTGCTTTTCAATGAATGCATGCAATGTTTCCTCAAAATTTCTTCTAGGAGGTGGAGCATAAGGAGGTGCATATCCATGAGAATTTTGGAAATTATGGTGTGCTTGAAACGGTGGATGTGAAGTTTGTGCATTGTTGCTATCACTTTTCCAACTGAAATTTGGGTGATTTCTCCAACCAGGGTTATACGTTTGTGAGTATGGGTTATGGTTGGGTCTTTGGAAACTGTTTAAAGCATGGGCTTGTTCATGGAGGCATTCCCTAAAAGAAGGCAAAGTTGGACAATCATTTGTTGAGTGTTCATTGGTTTCACAGATTTGACACACAATGTCTTGAACAGATTTTAATTGACCACTCTTTTTCAATTCAAGTGCTTCGACCTTTCTAGCTAAAGATGCCAACTTGGCTTGGAGGTCATGATCTTCCCTAAGGTTGTGCATACCTCCACTAGATGTATGAGGTTGAGTTTTACCTGGTGCCTCATAAGTACCTGTGGTGTCCCAATTTTGAGCATTTTCGGCTAGCAAGTCTAGGTACTCCATTGCTTCATTAGGGTCTTTATCTTCAAAGGTTCCATTGCACATCAATTCAACCATTTGCCTATCTCTAGGTGTCAAACCTTCATAAAAATGTGAAACCAATCTCCATGTTTCAAAACCATGATGTGGGCAAGTATTAAGCAAATCTCGATACCTATCCCAACATTGGTAAAATGTTTCTCCTGGCTTTTGAGTGAAAGTGATGATTTGTCTTTTGAAAGAGTTTGTTCTGTGAGATGGAAAAAACTTCTTTAAAAATTGTTGTTGCATATCATCCCAAGCACGAATGGATCCTGGTCTCAAATTTTGTAGCCATGTTTTAGCTTTATCTTTTAATGAAAAAGGAAAAAGCTTTAATCGAATGGTGTTCATGCTACAATTTGAGTCATTATAGGTATTACAGACCTCCTCAAATTCCCTTAAATGCAAGTATGGATTTTCTAGGTCTAAACCATGAAAAGAAGGTAGGAGTTGAATAATGCCTGGCTTAAAATTAAAATGAGATGCATCAGGAGGGAAAACTATGCATAAGGGTGCACTTGTTCTTGTGGGATTCATATGGTCTCTAAGTGTTCTCATACGGTTATTCTCATTATTCTCATTATGAAGTGATTGATTATCTTCTTCGGCCATATTTTCTGAAAATGATGAGGATACCCTACAAAGTCGACCACTTAATGTACGTGACCAAACTCTCATGCACGTGTAAGAAGAGAATAAAAGTAAGAAAAGAAAAGAGAAGAAAACGAAACAAAAGAAAAGAAATGAAGCAAAATTAAATAAAATAAAAAATGAAAAGAGAAAATAAAATAAGTATTATAATTTATACAAGAATTTACCTCCCCGGCAACGGCGCCAAAAACTTGACACGACCAAAAGATTGATGTCTTTTCCCAAGTGCAGGAGTGTCGAAGTAATAAATAACCCGGCAAGACCGGGGTCGAACCACAGAGAGGTTAATTGTATAAATTATAAATAACAATACAACAACAACAACAACAACAATAACAACAATAATAACAATAATAATACTCAGTACGTGGCGTTGTTATACCTGAGAATGATCTAAAAGATCGGGTCACAGGTTTCCAGCCTATATACTGAGTTTATGAAAAGATCAAAGATATATATTATATAATATAGACAGAATGTAAATAATAACAATAATAATAATAATAAAAGCAGAAGATGAAGAAATTAATGAGAACTTTGAGATGAAAGATTAACGTAAGGATTAAACAATGATAAAAACAAATGTCAAGGTTAGAGGATCCACTAATGGTACTTCAAACAAGTATAATATAAACTCTTATTACTCAATTGGAAACCACACATAAAGGAGGTTCCAATCAGATTATAAATTGTTAACATGATTACATTAATTATCTTATTCGAATAAAGCTAATACTTGTAAATGTTGGCAGGCATTCATGATTATAACTTATGTTAACAACAAATCAAGTTCCTTTCATAGCTCAGGTGTCGGTTAAACCATACAATATGGGCTATGAAAGTGCCAAGTATTTGTTGTACCAAATATTATACAACATAAATCTAGATTAACCATTTAACAAGCAAAGTATTAAAAGTGAACAAGATAACAAATATAAAACATGTTAGTATCCAACGTTAAGGTTCATGTAAGTTTATATTATACTTATTCTTACACCATTAGTGTACCCTTTTCACCTTGACATAATTAACTTAGCTGAACATAATGAAAGAAAGAAACATAAATGAACAAGATAAGAACATAAATGAACAAGATAAGAACATAAATGAGAAAGAGGTTAACTAAGTAAAGGAAAGGAAATGAAGTGCATAAACTTGATATTAATAAAAGCAAGACATAAGCAATACAAAGAGAGAAAGCAATAGCATGATCTTGATCTGAACACCAAGATGCCTCAATACATGGTAAGTGCCTCCTTTTATAGGCCAAAATTTGGAACTATTGATTTGTTGACTAATTGATGAGTGGGTGGCCACATCTTGACTTGATAACAATCCTTATCTTCTTGTCTGGTCAAGACGTCATTGCTAACATCATAATTTGCCCAGAATCCTCAGGAATGTTCTAGGAAATTGTCTCAGCTTTCCAACAAAAAAAAGATGAGGTCATTTGGACTTCTAGAACTCAAGATATGGGCTGAACACTAAATAGTGTTTGGGCTGCAGGACAGCTTCGGACTTCTTCGTTGTTCCTTCAATTTGGACTTCAAAACGACCTTTTCAAATCTTGGGCTCCTCATGAAAGTTGTAGGCTTTTGTCTTACCTTTCCATCCATATAAAATGGACCTAAATCCGAAATCTAGAGCTCCAGATATGATCCAATTACCGAGCAATGTTCCGGTTTGGACTGCACCGACATCTCTTTTCTAAGTTTGGCCATCTCTTTGTCCTTTCACTTTCAATACTTAAACTCATCAATCAATCCTTTTATTTATGTGATAGGCCTGCATATAAGATGAGCATTTACCATAAATTAAGGTATCTTATAGTATCAAACTTGTTATTATAAAACATGCTTTGGTTAAGGAGTTATTGATACTTCAAGTGCAAAATGATGATATAAAACCTTGATAAACATGCACTTTTAAGTACTAATCATTCCGCAAAGGGCGAAACGCTTTGACTCGGTGAGTTTCGCGGCATTCCGCCTTCGATGCCTCGTTTGCCGAAATTCAGTTGCCTTTGAATTTCGGGTGATCCCTCTTGAGCCTGTATGCTTCTGCTACTTGTTCTACATCAGACTTCCTTCCGCAAACGGCGCATCACTTTGACTCGGTGAGTTTCGCGGCATTCCGACTTCGATGCCCCGTTTGCCGAAATTCAGTTGCCTTTGAATTTCGGGTAGTCCCTCTTGAGCATGTATGCTTCTGCTACTTGTTCTACATAAGACTTCTTCCGCAAAGGGCGAAACGCTTTGACTCGGTGAGTTTCGCGGCATTCCGACTTCGATGCCTCGTTTGCCGAAATTCAGTTGCCTTTGAATTTCGGGTGATCCCTCTTGAGCATGTATGCTTCTGCTACTTGTTCTACATAAGACTTCTTCTCCAAAGGGCGAAACGCTTTGACTCGGTGAGTTTCGCGACATTCCGGCTTCGATGCCTCGTTTGCCGAAATTCAATTGCCTTTGAATTTCCGGTGATCCCTCTTGAGCCTGTATGCTTCTGCTACTTGTTCTACATCAGACTTTCGTCCGCAAATGGCGCATCACTTTGACTCGGTGAATTTCGCGGCATTCCGACTTCGATGCCCCGGTTGCCGAAATTCAGTTGCCTTTGAATTTCGGGTGATCCCTCTTGAGCATGTATGCTCCTGCTACTTGTTCTACATCAGACTTCTTCTCCAAAGGGCGAAACGCTTTGACTCGGTGAGTTTCGCGACATTCCGGCTTCGATGCCTCGTTTGCCGAAATTCAATTGCCTTTGAATTTCCGGTGATCCCTCTTGAGCCTGTATGCTTCTGCTACTTGTTCTACATCAGACTTTCGTCCGCAAATGGCGCATCACTTTGACTCGGTGAATTTCGCGGCATTCCGACTTCGATGCCCCGGTTGCCGAAATTCAGTTGCCTTTGAATTTCGGGTGATCCCTCTTGAGCATGTATGCTCCTGCTACTTGTTCTACATCAGACTTTCTTCCGCAAACGGCGAAATGCTTTGACTCGATGAGTTTCGCGGCATTCCGGCTTCGAATCCCCGTTTGCCGAAATTTAGTTGCCTTTGAATTTTGGGTGATCCCTCTTGAGCCTGTATTCTTCTGCTACTTGTTCTACATCAGACTTCCTTCCGCAAACGGCGAAACGATTTGACTCGTTGAGTTTCGCAGCATTCCAACTTCGATGCCGCGTTTGTCGAAATTCAGTTGCCTTCGAATTTCGGGTGATCCCTCTTGAGCATGTATGCTTCTGCTACTTGTTCTACATCAGACTTCCTTCCGCAAACGGCGAAACGCTTTGACTAGTTGAGTTTCGCGGCATTCCGAATTCGATGCCCCGTTTGCCGAAATTCAGTTGCCTTTGAATTTCGGGTGATCCTTCTTGAGCATGTATGCTTCTGCTACTTGTTCTACATAAGACTTCTTCCGCAAAGGGCGAAACGCTTTGACTCGGTGAGTTTCGCGGTATTCCGACTTCGATGCCCCGTTTGCCGAAATTCAGTTGCCTTTGAATTTCGGGTGATCCCTCTTGAGCATGTATGCTTCTGCTACTTGTTCTACATAAGACTTCTTCGGCAAAGGGCGAAACGCTTTGACTCGGTGAGTTTCGCGGCATTCTGACTTCGATGCCCCGTTTGCCGAAATTCAGTTGCCTTTGAATTTTGGGTGATCCCTCTTGAGCATGTATGCTTCTGCTACTTGTTCTACATAAGACTTCTTCGGCAAAGGGCGAAACGCTTTGACTCGGTGAGTTTCGCGGCATTCCGACTTCGATGCCTCCTTTGCCGAAATTCAGTTGCCTTTGAATTTCGGGTGATCCTTCTTGAGCATGTATGCTTCTGCTACTTGTTCTACATAAGACTTCTTCCGCAAAGGGCGAAACGCTTTGACTCGGTGAGTTTCGCGGCATTCCGACTTCGATGCCTCCTTTGCCGAAATTCAGTTGCCTTTGAATTTCGGGTGATCCTTCTTGAGCATGTATGCTTCTGCTACTTGTTCTACATAAGACTTCTTCCGCAAAGGGCGAAACGCTTTGACTCGGTGAGTTTCGCGGTATTCCGACTTCGATGCCCCGTTTGCCGAAATTCAGTTGCCTTTGAATTTCGGGTGATCCCTCTTGAGCATGTATGCTTCTGCTACTTGTTCTACATAAGACTTCTTCGGCAAAGGGCGAAACGCTTTGACTCGGTGAGTTTCGCGGCATTCCGACTTCGATGCCCCGTTTGCCGAAATTCAGTTGCCTTTGAATTTCGGGTGATCCCTCTTGAGCATGTATGCTTCTGCTACTTGTTCTACATAAGACTTCTTCGGCAAAGGGCGAAACGCTTTGACTCGGTGAGTTTCGCGGCATTCCGACTTCGATGCCTCATTTGCCGAAATTCAGTTGCCTTTGAATTTCGGGTGATCCCTCTTGAGCATGTATGCTTCTGCTAGTTGTTCTACATAAGACTTCTTCGGCAAAGGGCGAAACGCTTTGACTCGGTGAGTTTCGCGGCATTCCGACTTTGATGCCTCATTTGCAAAAATTCAGTTGCCTTTGAATTTCGGGTGATCCCTGTTGAGCCTGTATGCTTCTGCTACTTGTTCTACATCAGACTTCCTTCCGCAAACGGCGATACGATTTGACTCGGTGAGTTTCGCGGCATTCCGGCTTCGAATCCCCGTTTGCCGAAATTTAGTTGCCTTTGAATTTTGGGTGATCCCTCTTGAGCCTGTATTCTTCTGCTACTTGTTCTACATCAGACTTCCTTCCGCAAACGGCGAAACGATTTGACTCGTTGAGTTTCGCGGCATTCCGACTTCGATGCCGCGTTTGCCGAAATTCAGTTGCCTTCGAATTTCGGGTGATCCCTCTTGAGCATGTATGCTTCTGCTACTTGTTCTACATCAGACTTCCTTCCGCAAACGGCGAAACGCTTTGACTAGTTGAGTTTCGCGGCATTCCGAATTCGATGCCCTGTTTGCCGAAATTCAGTTGCCTTTGAATTTCGGGTGATCCTTCTTGAGCATGTAAGCTTCTGCTACTTGTTCTACATAAGACTTCTTCCGCAAAGGGCGAAACGCTTTGACTCGGTGAGTTTCGCGGTATTCCGACTTCGATGCCTCGTTTGCCGAAATTTAGTTGCCTTTGAATTTCAGGTGATCCCTCTTGAGCATGTATGCTTCTGCTACTTGTTCTACATCATACTTTCTTCCGCAAACGGCGCATCACTTTGACTAGGTGAGTTTCGCGGCATTCCGACTTTGATGCCCTGGTTGCCGAAATTCAGTTGCCGTTGAATTTCGGGTGATCCCTCTTGAGCATGTATGCTTCTGCTACTTGTTCTACATCAGACTTCCTTCCGCAAACAGCGAAACGCTTTGACTAGTTGAGTTTCGCCGCATTCCGACTTCGATGCCCCGTTTGCCAAAATTCAGTTGCCTTTGAATTTCGGGTGATCCCTCTTGACCTTGTATGCTTCTGCTACATGTTCTACATAAGACTTCTTTGGCAAAGGTCGAAACGCTTTGACTCGGTGAGTTTCGCGGCATTCTGACTTCGATGCCCCGTTTGCCGAAATTCAGTTGCCTTTGAATTTTGGGTGATCCCTCTTGAGCATGTATGCTTCTGCTACTTGTTCTACATAAGACTTCTTCGGCAAAGGGGGAAACGCTTTGACTCGGTGAGTTTCGCGGCATTCCGACTTCGATGCCTCATTTGCCGAAATTCAGTTGCCTTTGAATTTCGGGTGATCCTTCTTGAGCATGTATGCTTCTGCTACTTGTTCTACATAAGACTTCTTCCGCAAAGGGCGAAACGCTTTGACTCGGTGAGTTTCGCGGTATTCCGACTTCGATGCCCCGTTTGCCGAAATTCAGTTGCCTTTGAATTTCGGGTGATCCCTCTTGAGCATGTATGCTTCTGCTACTTGTTCTACATAAGACTTCTTCGGCAAAGGGCGAAACGCTTTGACTCGGTGAGTTTCGCGGCATTCCGACTTCGATGCCTCATTTGCCGAAATTCAGTTGCCTTTGAATTTCGGGTGATCCCTCTTGAGCATGTATGCTTCTGCTAGTTGTTCTACATAAGACTTCTTCGGCAAAGGGCGAAACGCTTTGACTCGGTGAGTTTCGCGGCATTCCGACTTTGATGCCTCATTTGCAAAAATTCAGTTGCCTTTGAATTTCGGGTGATCCCTGTTGAGCCTGTATGCTTCTGCTACTTGTTCTACATCAGACTTCCTTCTGCAAACGGCGATACGATTTGACTCGGTGAGTTTCGCGGCATTCCGGCTTCGAATCCCCGTTTGCCGAAATTTAGTTGCCTTTGAATTTTGGGTGATCCCTCTTGAGCCTGTATTCTTCTACTACTTGTTCTACATCAGACTTCCTTCCGCAAACGGCGAAACGATTTGACTCGTTGAGTTTCGCGGCATTCCGACTTCGATGCCGCGTTTGCCGAAATTCAGTTGCCTTCGAATTTCGGGTGATCCCTCTTGAGCATGTATGCTTCTGCTACTTGTTCTACATCAGACTTCCTTCCGCAAACGGCGAAACGCTTTGACTAGTTGAGTTTCGCGGCATTCCGAATTCGATGCCCTGTTTGCCGAAATTCAGTTGCCTTTGAATTTCGGGTGATCCTTCTTGAGCATGTAAGCTTCTGCTACTTGTTCTACATAAGACTTCTTCCGCAAAGGGCGAAACGCTTTGACTCGGTGAGTTTCGCGGTATTCCGACTTCGATGCCTCGTTTGCCGAAATTTAGTTGCCTTTGAATTTCAGGTGATCCCTCTTGAGCATGTATGCTTCTGCTACTTGTTCTACATCATACTTTCTTCCGCAAACGGCGCATCACTTTGACTAGGTGAGTTTCGCGGCATTCCGACTTTGATGCCCTGGTTGCCGAAATTCAGTTGCCGTTGAATTTCGGGTGATCCCTCTTGAGCATGTATGCTTCTGCTACTTGTTCTACATCAGACTTCCTTCCGCAAACAGCGAAACGCTTTGACTAGTTGAGTTTCGCCGCATTCCGACTTCGATGCCCCGTTTGCCAAAATTCAGTTGCCTTTGAATTTCGGGTGATCCCTCTTGACCTTGTATGCTTCTGCTACATGTTCTACATAAGACTTCTTTGGCAAAGGTCGAAACGCTTTGACTCGGTGAGTTTCGCGGCATTCTGACTTCGATGCCCCGTTTGTCGAAATTCAGTTGCCTTTGAATTTTGGGTGATCCCTCTTGAGCATGTATGCTTCTGCTACTTGTTCTACATAAGACTTCTTCGGCAAAGGGCGAAACGCTTTGACTCGGTGAGTTTCGCGGCATTCCGACTTCGATGCCTCATTTGCCGAAATTCAGTTGCCTTTGAATTTCGGGTGATCCTTCTTGAGCATGTATGCTTCTGCTACTTGTTCTACTTAAGACTTCTTCCGCAAAGGGCGAAACGCTTTGACTCGGTGAGTTTCGCGGTATTCCGACTTCGATGCCCCGTTTGCCGAAATTCAGTTGCCTTTGAATTTCGGGTGATCCCTCTTGAGCATGTATGCTTCTGCTACTTGTTCTACATAAGACTTCTTCGGCAAAGGGCGAAACGCTTTGACTCGGTGAGTTTCGCGGCATTCCGACTTCGATGCCCCGTTTGCCGAAATTCAGTTGCCTTTGAATTTCGGGTGATCCCTCTTGAGCATGTATGCTTCTGCTACTTGTTCTACATAAGACTTCTTCGGCAAAGGGCGAAACGCTTTGACTCGGTGAGTTTCGCGGCATTCCGACTTCGATGCCTCATTTGCCGAAATTCAGTTGCCTTTGAATTTCGGGTGATCCCTCTTGAGCATGTATGCTTCTGCTAGTTGTTCTACATAAGACTTCTTCGGCAAAGGGCGAAACGCTTTGACTCGGTGAGTTTCGCGGCATTCCGACTTTGATGCCTCATTTGCAAAAATTCAGTTGCCTTTGAATTTCGGGTGATCCCTGTTGAGCCTGTATGCTTCTGCTACTTGTTCTACATCATACTTTCTTCCGCAAACGGCGATACGATTTGACTCGGTGAGTTTCGCGGCATTCCGGCTTCGAATCCCCGTTTGCCGAAATTTAGTTGCCTTTGAATTTTGGGTGATCCCTCTTGAGCCTGTATTCTTCTGCTACTTGTTCTACATCAGACTTCCTTCCGCAAACGGCGAAACGATTTGACTCGTTGAGTTTCGCGGCATTCCGACTTCGATGCCGCGTTTGCCGAAATTCAGTTGCCTTCGAATTTCGGGTGATCCCTCTTGAGCATGTATGCTTCTGCTACTTGTTCTACATCAGACTTCCTTCCGCAAACGGCGAAACGCTTTGACTAGTTGAGTTTCGCGGCATTCCGAATTCGATGCCCTGTTTGCCGAAATTCAGTTGCCTTTGAATTTCGGGTGATCCTTCTTGAGCATGTAAGCTTCTGCTACTTGTTCTACATAAGACTTCTTCCGCAAAGGGCGAAACGCTTTGACTCGGTGAGTTTCGCGGTATTCCGACTTCGATGCCTCGTTTGCCGAAATTTAGTTGCCTTTGAATTTCAGGTGATCCCTCTTGAGCATGTATGCTTCTGCTACTTGTTCTACATCATACTTTCTTCCGCAAACGGCGCATCACTTTGACTAGGTGAGTTTCGCGGCATTCCGACTTTGATGCCCTGGTTGCCGAAATTCAGTTGCCGTTGAATTTCGGGTGATCCCTCTTGAGCATGTATGCTTCTGCTACTTGTTCTACATCAGACTTCCTTCCGCAAACAACGAAACGCTTTGACTAGTTGAGTTTCGCCGCATTCCGACTTCGATGCCCCGTTTGCCAAAATTCAGTTGCCATTGAATTTCGGGTGATCCCTCTTGACCTTGTATGCTTTTGCTACATGTTCTACATAAGACTTCTTCAGCAAAGGTCGAAACGCTTTGACTCGGTGAGTTTCGCGGCATTCCGGCTTCGATGCCCCGTTTGCCGAAATTCAGTTGCCTTTGAATTTCGGGTGATCCCTCTTGAGCATGTATGCTTATGCTACTTGTTCTACATCAGACTTCCTTCCGCAAACAGCGAAACGCTTTGACTAGTTGAGTTTCGCGGCATTCCGACTTCGATGCCCCGTTTGCCGAAATTCAGTTGCCTTTGAATTTCGGGTGATCCCTTTTGAGCTTGTATGCTTCTGCTACTTGTTCTACATAAGACTTCTTCGGCAAAGGGCGAAACGCTTTGACTCGGTGAGTTTCGCGGCATTCCGGCTTCGATGCCCCGTTTGCCAAAATTCAGTTGCCTTTAAATTTCAGGTGATCCCTCTTGATCATGTATGCTTCTGCTACTTGTTCTACATAAGACTTCTTCCGCAAAGGGCGAAACGCTTTGACTCGGTGAGTTTCGCGGCATTCTGGCCTCGATCCCCCGTTTGCCGAAATTCAGTTGCCTTTGATATTCAGGTGATCCCTCTTGAGCCTGTATGCTTATGCTACTTGTTCTACATCAGACTTCCTTCCGCAAACAGCGAAATGCTTTGACTAGTTGAGTTTCGCGGCATTCCGACTTTGATGCCCCGTTTGCCGAAATTCTGTTGCCTTTGATTTTCGGGTGATCCCTCTTGAGCTTGTATGCTTCTGCTACTTGTTCTACATAAGAGTTCTTCGGCAAAGGGCGAAACGCTTTGACTCGGTGAGTTTCGCGGCATTCCGGCCTCAATGCCCCGTTTGCCGAAATTCAGTTGCCTTTGAATTTCAGGTGATCCCTCTAGAGCATGTATGCTTCTGCCACTTGTTCTACATAAGACTTCTTCCGCAAAGGGCGAAACGCTTTGATTCAGTGAGTTTCGCGGTATTCCGACTTCGATGCCCCGTTTGCCGAAATTCAGTTGCCTTTGAATTTCGGGTGATCCCTCTTGAGCCTGTATGCTTCTGCTACTTGTTCTACATCACACTTTCTTCCGCAAACGGCGAAACACTTTGACTTTGGGAGTTTCGCGGCATTCCGACTTCGATGCCCCGTTTGCTGAAATTCAGTTGCCTTTGAATTTCGGGTGATCCTTCTTGATCATGTATGCTTCTGCTACTTGTTCTACATAAGACTTCTTCCGCAAAGGGCGAAACGCTTTGATTCAGTGAGTTTCGCGGTGTTCCGACTTCGATGCCCCGTTTGCCGAAATTCAGTTGCCTTTGAATTTCGGGTGATCCCTTGATGCAATCATATTATTTGATAGTTTCACCCACATTTAACTAGTGTTTTGCCTATGTTTTATATATAAAATGCCTTGATATTCTTTGTTTTATGTTTTGAAGGCACTTTTGGATGAAAGATGCAAAAAGGAGTAAATTGAAGGTAATTGGCAGATTTGACGTTCAGTCGATGTTTTGTGCAGAACATGAGCTCTAAAGGTCGAAATGAAGTGATTCCAGTGGCATTAAAAAGCTAACATCCATACCTTTCTGGAAATCTAAGGCAAGACAATAAAATAAGGAAGAGCATGGAAATCGCAGCTTTCAAAGTCAAATCTCGCAATCTGCCAATACTGACCTTCGGTCAGTCCGACTTGAATATCTAGAGCTACAAAAGTCCAATTGATGCAAACTCAATTGTTTTGGATTCCTGACTCAAAGGCCTATAAACGCTCCAAATTTTAGAAAAACAAGATGTCATATGAGGGAGATATGATTTTTCAAAGATGACAACTAAATTTTGCCAGCAAACAGGTTTCGTGAAGAAACGAGTCCAGATTACATTCCGAAGCATATAAACCGACATCCAAGTTTTTATTTCAGCAATGTAGCTCCTCTAAGTCAAAGCTTGAAGATTTCATGCAAAGCTATTTCTCTTTTTTTTAGGAAAATAGTTATTGAACTACTTAAATGTAAATTGTCTACTTAAAGGAGGACTATTTTGTAAAATAGAGATTAGGGTTTCCTAGCATATAAAAAGAATAAGAGAAGAGAAGGGGGGCAGCCACCCAAGAGGAAAAAAAACGCCCCCCTACTCTAAGAAACCCTAAATCATGCATTCTTCCATCTTTTTGATTAGTTGTTCAATAAACATGCAAGGCTAAACTCATTTTCTTGGTTGCAAGGACACAGAAACCTTCGGATTTCAAGAACTGTGAGATCTATTTTACCTTTTCTTTTCAGTTTATATGATGAATATGTTTGTTCTCCTATGCTTATTTTTCCTATGATTGTTTATTTTAATTGCTAGAGCGGACTCTAAGTTTTTATTATAGACAATTTATTGCTAAGTTTGATATCAAAACCGGAGTTGTGGTATATGAACTTGTGAAGCAACTGAGTTTAATAATTGTAGCGGATCTACGTTATTAATCTTAGGGAGAACATTCGATCAAAGCAACATAAGCAGACAACTTAGTTGTTAAGATAATGAATTTATCTAGATCTTAAGGCTGCCATTGGATTAAATCATTAGTGCGGACACTGTGATTATTTGTTGGTTAGGGTTAGTTATACGGCGGATCCGTTAATTAACCAACGTTAAGAAAAGATAAAAATTCAGAATATAAACTGGAATTTCGTTTCAAGGATCGGTTCTGATTTCTATAGGTGGATGTGTGATTGCGACCAAGGTTTGTTCTCTTGATAATTTTCTGATTTTATTAAATTTTGTTTGATAGTTTTCTGTTTTATTTTTCTTTAGCCTATATAACATCCAACCCCCCCCAAATTGCATAACGTATAGCATAAAAATCTGAACTAAATCTTCCTCGTGGGATCGACCCCTTGCTTGCTCTATACTATCTTGTGTGTTGTGTTTGAAGCTAGGGTAATTAATTTGTGCGACCGCGACATCGCAACAAATTTTGGCGCCGTTGCCGGGGAAGTAATTGTAGTTGATTTTTGTGCTTTTACTGTTATTTTTAGTTGCTGTTATTGTTATTTATATTTCTGAAAAAAAAAAAAAAAAAGAGAAACAGAATTTTTGCATGCGGCGGTACTGTTCACTTGCGGCAACGGTACTGTTCAAAACAGATTTTTTGGTGGAATTAGGTTTTGGTCTTTTGGTTCTTGAAGGGAAACGACGTTCTAAACAAAACTTGTGGTAAACCACTAGCCCCACTCTATCGAGGCCAAATTCTGCTGTTTTCTAGGGTTTTAAGGCAGTTTTAGTTTTCTAACGTAAGATTTTCGTACAATTTGCATTGTTTTCGATCTCTTGCATGGTTGGTTTCTTTTGAGTTTTCTTGATGCTTTATGCTAGTAACCCGTTCTACTAATCAAAGTCAAGTGCAGTTAGATCTCGAAATAGAAAAAACTTTACGCAGGTTACGAAAGGAAGCTCGCCTTAACACCATGGCTAATGCACGACAACAAACACTCAAGGAGCTTGTTGCTCCTAACGTGGAAAATCAGCCATTGTGCATAAACATCAACAATAGTGTAAACTTTGAGCTCAAATCTGGTTTTATACATTTGCTACCAACATTTAATGGTCTTGCAGGAGAAGATCCTCATACTCATCTCAAGGAGTTCCATATGGTTTGTGTTGGCATGAAACCGAATGGAGTTGACGAAGAACAGGTTAAGTTGAAAGCTTTCCCTTTCTCTTTAAAAGGGGCAGCAAAGACATGGTTTTTCTCCATTCTCCCAGGTTCAATTGGAACTTGGAATGGCATGAAAAAGATCTTCCTTGAGAAGTATTTCCCAGCATCTCGAGTTGCCAACATAAGGAAAGAAATATGTGGGATTCAACAATCTCATGGAGAGACACTTTCCGAGTATTGGGAAAGATTTGAGCAACTGTGTATTCAATGCCCTCATCATCAAATACCCGATCAGCTGCTCATTCAATATTTCTATGAAGGATTGATACCTACTGACCGTAGTATCATTGATGCTGCAAGTGGAGGGGCATTGGTAGATAAGACACCCGAGGCTGCACGCCAATTAATCTCAAACATGGCAGCCAACTCGAAACAGTTTGGCACTCGTGGAGACTTCGCAAACAAACGAGTAAATGAGGTAAGTATTTCTAACCTTGAGAATAAAGTTAATGATCTTACTTCTCTTGTGCGTTCTTTGGCTTGTGGCAATGTACAACAGGTGAAAGCTTGTAGTATATGCTCTTTACAAGGACATGCTTCAAATATGTGCCCAACAATGCAAGAAGATTACATTGAACAAGCTAATGCAGTTGATGGAGCATTTAATGGACAGCCTCAGCGTAAGTATGATCCTTTTTCCCACACGTACAATCCTGGATGGAGAGATCATCCTAACCTACGGTATGGGAACCAACCTCAACAAGGCAATCAAGGCCGACAATTCCATCCCAGTGGATTTCAATCCCAACAGAATTATCAAGCAAGACAGCCCCCTCCATTCACAAACTCCAATGTTATGGGGTCTTCATCCAATGATGATCTTCGTGAGATGATGAAAACTTTGGCTTCTAACACTGTGACTTTGCAACAAAACGTCATGTCTTTTCAACAGGAAACAAGGTCAAATATTCACAACTTGGAGAAGCAAATGGGGCAAGTAGCTTCAAGTGTGGGGAAATTGGAAGCACAAATGAATGGAAAATTGCCCTCCCAAGCATTGAATCCAAAAGAGAATGTTAGTGCGATCATGCTGCGAAGTGGGAAAGAACTTGAAGAGAAAAGGTTAAAACAAATTGAGATGGAGGAAGAAGAAGAGATAGAAACTGAATTGAGTACAAAGAAGGAACATCCTCCTTCTCCACAAACTGAAACAAAGACCAACACTCCAAAGGTAACTCCTCACTTAATGAATTCCAGTTTTAAAACAATTCCACCCTTTCCTATGAGTTCTTCTAGGTCAAAGAAAGAGGACAAAGAAAAAGAGATTTTAGCGGTCTTCAAGAAAGTAGAACTCAACATTCCTTTACTTGATGCTATCAAACAAATTCCTAAGTATGCCAAATTTTTGAAAGAGTTGTGTACTACCAAGAGAGCTTTCAAACTGAAAGGTCATGAAATGGTAAGTATGGGTGAAGTTGTATCTGCTGTTGTTCAAAAGAATATGCCTTTGAAGCAAAAGGACCCAGGTGCGTTTACTATCCCATGTGTTATTGGTAATGCTAGTTTTAAAAGGGCCTTGTGTGATTTAGGTGCATCTATTAGTGTTATGCCCAAACATGTTTATGATTCTCTTAGTCTTGAGCCTTTGAATAAAACTAGCATTGTAATACAACTTGCGGATCGAAGTTTTGTTTACCCACTTGGTGTGATAGAAGATGTCCTAGTCAAGATTGATAGTTTGATCATTCCATGTGATTTTTATATTCTTGATATGGAACATGACTCTTGTGATTCATCAAACAACACTCCTATATTGTTTGGGAGACCATTCTTGAAAACTGCCAATACAAAGATTGATTGTGGTAAGGATACTTTGTCTATGGAAGTAGGAGATGAAAAGATTGAATTTAATTTTCATGATGCAATGAAATATCCTTATAGCAATGTTTATTCTATCACATGCTATGACCAAGTTGATAAGTATGTGCAGCAAGTTTTTGATTTTGAGTGTGAGGATGGATTAAGTGTAGCCTTGAGCTATGGCTATGATTTTACCGAGATAGAAAAGATGGAGAGGCACATATGTGTTCCCCAAAATGTGCACGAATCAGCATTGGCTTTGCAATCTTTGCAAACTGTTCCCCATGGTAATGTCTTTGTTGATTTAATACTTTCACACAAAAAGCTTTTGCCATCTATTTTACAGGCCCCCGAGTTAGAATTGAAACCTTTGCCCGATAATTTGAAGTATGTATTCATTGGTGAAAACAATACACTTCCCGTTATTATAGCAACAGGTTTGACAAATACGCAAGAGGAAAAACTTGTGAAGTTGTTGTGTGATCACAAGACGGCCATTGGATGGACTTTAGCTGACATCAAGGGCATTAGTCCCTCAATGTGTATGCATCACATACTATTGGAGGACAATGCGAAACCAAGAAGGGAAATGCAACGGAGGTTGAACCCGCCTATGATGGAGGTAGTGAAAGCTGAAATTTTGAAACTGTTAGATGCAGGAGTCATTTATCCCATCACGGATAGTAAATGGGTAGCGCCAATCCATATGGTGCCCAAAAAGACCGGAATCACGTTGGTGAAAAACAAAAAGGATGAGCTCATTCCTGCTCGCATCTCGAGTGGATGGAGAATGTGTGTTGATTATAGAAAGCTAAATCTTGCTACACGCAAAGATCATTTCCCATTACCATTCATGGATCAAATGCTTGAACGTCTAGCAGGTAAGTCTTTTTATTGCTTTCTTGATGGATATAGTGGATACAATCAGATTGTTATTAATCCTGAGGATCAAGAAAAGACTACATTTACATGTCCATTTGGTACATATGCATATAGGAGAATGCCCTTTGGTCTCTGTAATGCACCTGCAACTTTTCAAAGATGCATGATGAGTATTTTTTCTGATTATGTTGAAAGAATAATTGAGGTTTTCATGGATGATTTCACAGTGTATGGTGATTCTTTTGATAAATGTCTAGAAAATTTATCTTTGATCTTGAAAAGGTGCATTGAAACGAACCTTGTCTTAAACTATGAAAAGTGTTATTTTATGGAATAACAAGGAATAGTTCTTGGGCATGTTGTGTCTTCACATGGATTAGAGGTTGATAAAGCTAAAATAGACGTTATTTCATCATTGCCTTACCCCTCCTGCGTGAGGGAAATTCGTTCTTTTCTTGGCCATGCAGGTTTCTATCGACGTTTTATCATGTTTGATCAAGCATGTTGTCGATACACGACGTCGGGCGACGGCTCCGCTCATTTTTGTTTATTTAACAAAAAAGATTTGTTTAATTGGGGGAAATGAAAATTTTATTGGAGTCGCCATCTAGTAATTTGAGGGAACTAGAAATCCCAAATTAGACACTGGTCCCAGAGATTCGGGTACTGGGTTAGTTATGATTAAGGGAAGGTAGACACCACCCTTAAAACATCCTTTCAAAAGAAAGGTTACCCTTACTTGTGTGTTTTTTTATTTGTTTCAAATGATATTATATTTTGAGTTTATTTGCAATTTTTTTATGGTTAACGTCGGTCCCTAAAAAATAGGAGACACGTTAAAAATGACATCAGTCCTTAAAAATAGGAGACTTGTCTAAAATATTGACGTTTAACCCTAAAAAGGAGAAGTACGTCTGAATTACTAAAAAAAACTATGGACATAATCCATATTTGGTATTTAAACTTTTGACATCGGTCCTTTTATGAAAAAGAGACGTGTCGATAAAATATTCGTTTATAAAATAAAACTATTTTAATATCGTTGAGATATGGGTATAACTATATTTGAAAATTGGGCTTTGGACCCACGAATGATGACATAATAGGATGGGTGTTGGACCCGCGTTGTTATTTTTTTGTTTTACAACATGCAAGAAAATTTATATACAAAATAAAAAAAAATATTAACAATCTAAATAAAATTTACATGAGTGACACAGTATAGATAAAAGACTGAAATACCCTCGGATTTCTTGAAAATTTACGAAAATGCCCCTGGCGGCGCGTGTGTCTCACGCGCTGTCACTGTTGACGATGGCGAAATTTTCCGGCGAGATTTCTGGCCAACCGATGGTCGGTTCTGGTAGATCTGAGGTCGAGGATTCTGTTGGTGGTGGTCTCGACGGCCGTTGATGTCTGACGAGGGAGAATCGACGACTTGAAGCTTCGGTGGCCGGCGACGATCGCGGCCTTTTTCCGGCCAGATGAGGCGGTGAAAACGATGAAAACCACCGGGGTTTTACTTTACGGCATGTGAGGAACCTTTCTGTGGTGGTTCGGAGACTTTATCTGGCCGGAAAGTGGAGATCTGAGGAGAGAGAGAGAGTCGCCGGCGAGAGGAGAGAGATGCTCCGAGATTTGCTACGGTGCGGGCGCGTGTATGGTGTACCGGTGCCGCGGAAGGATGTTAACCGTTGGATCTTGGATGAAACGATCGGATGGCTAGGATTGGCTAGATCAGCAGGTTGATCGGACGGACCAGATTGTCTGGTGTTTGATTGTGTGTGGCGCGGTGCACCGAAAGCTCGGTGCACCGGATGACGTGGCGCAACGGGATTAAATCCTGGAATATGTTAACGGCTGAGATGTGTTGGGATATGTTTGGTATTTTTTTAAATTGTTTTTTTTAAAAGACAATATCCTACTCTCCTGAAGAAAAACTAAAAAAATTAACAATTCTATCAATCGATTCTTTCTTTTTTTTTTCTTTTCTCTTCCTCCTCCTCTTTTTTTTTTTGCTTCTGCCCCCTCTCGTGGCTATTTATAGCCACGGGACAACAACCATAAAATCATATTTTATTATATATAATAAGAAATAATGCACACAACTACCATAATTTTGTTTTATTATATATAATAATAAATATTGCACACAACTACCATAATTTTGTTTTATTATATATAATAATAAATATTTACATGGGTAAAACTAAAAATTCAAATCAGTATTAGAAAAAATCCCGTTTCAACCGCCAAAAAATGGAATACCAAAAAAAACATTTGATGGGTATCGACCCGATGAACCGAAAAATGACGGTTTTGACCCAAGACAGCCCGAAACTCATTTTTTACCCTGGTCGACATGGTATGACCCGTATTGACCCGGTGAACACGGTTTTGGTCGAAAATGATGTTTTTGACCCGAAACAGCCCGAAACTCATTTTTTACCCTGGTCAACATGGTATGACCCGTATTGACCCGGTGAACCCGATTTTGGTTGAAAATGATGTTTTTGACCCGAAACTCATTTTTTACCCTTTTCGACATGGTTTGAGTGAAGAGATGCGGTTGACTCGAGAGAGAAAAAAAATATTTTAAAATTTTAAAATTTTTCTTAATGTTTTTTTTTTGGATTTTTTGAAAATATATAAAAAAATGGGTCAAAAATTGGGTAGCAACAGATGCCCCCTCTTTACAATGCTTACGAAGCAAAAATCCTCGATGTTTTGCATAGTAAGCTTTGTAAAGAAATGTGAAAAAGCGGTCTCGTTGTGATGGGCGACCTACCCAAAATGGAAAAAAATGTGAAGTGTGGTCTCATTGTAATGGGTGACCTACCCAGATGGAAAAAAATATGATGAAGTGGTCTCGTTGTGATGGGCGACCTACCCAAATAGAAAGAATGTGAAGTGCGGTCTCATTGTAATGGGTGACCTACCCAAAAATGGAAAAAATATGAAGTGTGGTCTCATTGTAATGGGTGACCTACCCAGATGGAAAAAATATGATGAAGTGGTCTCGTTGTGATGGGCGACCTACCCAAATAGAAAGAATGTGAAGTGCGGTCTCATTGTAATGGGTGACCTACCCAAAAATGGAAAACATATGAAGTGTGGTCTCATTGTAATGGGTGACCTACCCAGATGGAAAAAATATGATGAAGTGGTCTCGTTGTGATGGGCGACCTACCCAAATAGAAAGAATGTGAAGTAAAGAAATTTGTGAGTGGTCTAATTGTTCCAGGCGACCTGCCCGATGATAAAATGCGAGGAAAATCGCAAGTGGTCAAATTGTTCCAGGCGACCTGCCCGATAAATAAAAAAAAATGCGAGAAAACTCGCAAGTGGTCTAATTGTTCCAGGCGACCTGCCCGTTGATAAAATGCGAGGAAACTCGCAAGTGGTCTAATTGTTCCAGGCGACCTGCCCGATGATAAAATGCGATGAAAATCGCAAGTGGTCTAATTGTTCCAGGCGACCTGCCCGATAAATGAAAAAAAATGCGAGGAAACTCGCAAGTGGTCTAATTGTTCCAGGCGACCTGCCCGATGAATGAAAAAAAAAATGCGAGGAAACTCGCAAGTGGTCTAATTGTTCCAGGCGACCTGCCCGATGATAAAATGCGATGAAAATCGCAAGTGGTCTAATTGTTCCAGGCGACCTGCCCGTTGATAAAATGCGAGGAAACTCGCAAGTGGTCTAATTGTTCCAGGCGACCTGCCCGATTGATAAAATGCGATGAAAATCGCAAGTGGTCTAATTGTTCCAGGCGACCTGCCCGATGATAAAATGCGATGCAAATCGCAAGTGGTCTAATTGTTCCAGGCGACCTGCCCGATGATAAAATGCTTGAAAGTGAATGAGCTTCAGGGTTGATGAAAACTTCTAAAGGAAGTCATACCTGTACGGTTGAGATTTGATCTGTAAATCGATCTCAAAGATGATGTAAGCTTTTCACGAAAGTCGTATATGTAAAGCTGAGATCTGATTTGCAAATCAAATCTCAAAGATAACACTCAAGAAAGTCTTACATGTACAGTTGAGACCTGATTTGCAAATCAATCTCAAAGGCGACGCTCAAGAAAGTCTTACATGTACAGTTGAGACCTGATTTGCAAATCAATCTCAAAGACGACGCTCAAGAAAGTCTTGAATGTACGGTTGGGATTTGATTTGTAAATGGATCCCAAAAGATGAGGAAAGCTTCCCAAGGAAGTCTTGTATCTACGGCTAAGATCTGATCTTCTATTGAAAATGATGGCCGGAGGAAATTCCCTATAAATCACGCAATATTGGGCAAAAGACATCATCCACTTCTCACATTTTCAATACTCTCAAAGTTCTTAACTTTTGAAGTTTTAACCATGTCTTCCTCTTCTTCCAATGCTAATCCAAACCTTGTTCCTGCGGCAGAGCCTGTAGTTTGGCGTACTACCTTTGAAGTGAATGGTCGTCCAGTTACAATAGAGGATACTGTAATGGACGATGAAGATACCGCTGTAGCCGTGGCTAGAGACATGATCCTTCCTCGTGATGAAATGATGCTGGCAGCGAGGACCGATATTGAAGCAGTGAATCAGTCACTTGCTCTCAGTATCAGAGCTACTTCGTCTTTGGTGAACGTTGCAGAGCGTCTTCATGCCAAAAGACTTGAGTTGAATACTCAAATTCCTGAGCTCCATAACCAGATTGAGAATTTAAGGAAAAGGCTCCATGATGAGAGACGTTACAGGAACGAATTGGAGAGGAGAAACCAAGAGCTCAATGCACGTGTTGACTTTTGGAGGGACTATGTTAACACTCGACACCTCGAGTTCGAGGAAGAGATGGAGCGCATGCATAAGCAATTTGAGGAATTCCGAGGCATGATTGGCCATCAAGATGAAAATATCCCTAATCGTCCTCGCAGTGTTTAACATTTGTACTTGTAAACCATTATGCCTATGAATAAAAATCCATGTTTCTCGTCTTTATTCATGAATTTTGCTTTTATGGAATTGCCACATTTGATATGATTTAAAAGAACTTCAATTCATCTTTGTCTCATTGGATCCCATGAGGAGTTTTGTTTCGAGAGATATCTGCAAAACAAATATGCGATGCTTGTGAAGTGAGATGATATGCAATGCATCTTACCTGTTTTTGAAATATAGATCCTCGTTCATCTTGTTTGAGGGTTTTGACTTTGAGTGAGCTCTTTTGATTTACGCGTACTTCAAGTCTACTCAAGCTGACCCATGTTGTCCATTTTTTGAGTTTCCCAATAGTCACTGCACGTTTCTCTATTGGTAACTTCACTAAGAGAATCAGCTTCTCCATGGCCCGACATTGTCCTGAGATTTCATCTGCATTTCTCTTACTGAAGATGTATCAGTTATCTTGTTGTCTAACTGATCATATTGTAAGAGTCAACAATCTCCTTTCATAGATACTGAAAATCATACTATTTCAGTCTGCATGCTAGAAGAAGTCCACAGTTTTATCATGTGTATTTTCCACTAGGAAAGCAAATTTCTTTGCTGTTAAGGATCTGGTAACTGCTTCTCTGCCCCCTGGGAGAATTAACTGCCTCATTTCATTTCCTCCTTTGCTCTTGTTGTCATTAGAATCTCTGATTTTCTAATGGTGCCTCATAACGTGTTATATGCTCATTTTTCTTACAAAGAAAACCTTTTTCCAAAAATGATTTTTTAAAAGATCTGTTTTGTTCCAGAAAATTGAAACTCTCAATGTCTGTTTATAACAATGCTCAGGCAATTCTGGGGCTTTATGTCAAATCTCTTGGTAAAAGTAATCTAAGATGAAGGTAAGTGATGAGATGACCTTCTGCTTTGGTTTTCAAAGTGTTCAAGCGATTGCTTGAAGGTATTTTGAGAGAAAAGAAACAATTTGCCTTTTATCTTTAGAAACACTCTTTTTAACAGCATGAATAATAATGAGTAATTATTTGTTATGCTATGACTCTTTGTGGAAAAGTCTCTTACATTTTGAGAACGCCATTTATTGATCCAGGTCGCTTACTTGATTAGAAAGGACTTCAAAGGCACATAATGTAGTTTATGGCTCAAGGCTATAAAAGAAAGAGTATTCCATAAGCTCAAAAAGTGTTTAAGGGCTTATAAACTATAGATCACTATTATCTTGGCATTTTCTTTTGCTACCTTGACAACAAAAATGATGATGATATTCCAAATGAGGAACTTTTGTGTTTTTTTTTTTTTGTTATTCCTATATTTGTTAGGAATTCTCTCAATTGTTTGGAATTTAATTGAATTCTTTGTTGTCAGACTTTCTTTATAAGCTCACATGCCTTCAAGATATTTCCTTAATCATATTTCTCTTTTTGCCCCCTAGTGTAGGGTGTGATCTTAGTTAAGGTTCTCATGAAAGAAAATAGACTCAGCTCAAATTGGGACTGCAAAGGATAATTTTAAAGAAAGTGAAAGGAATATCAAAGATGGCCTTTCCTCATTTCAAGTAAGATCAGTTAAAACCAATAAACTTTATATCCAACGTAATGCTTTGGATTTGTAAGATACCATGTTTTGCGAGTCCATGACAAACTAATGTACTACCAACCATTATTCATGCTGATAAAATGTGGATCCAAGACATAATTTGGGTGATAGTTGTTCCAATTGCATGTTTTTTTTTTGGTTATCTCTTTCAAGGGAATTGCTCTGAACATTATTCCAAACAAATCATTGATTTATTTCATTGAAATCACAAACAAAATCAGTTCTTTTAAAACCTCATTTAAGAAGAATGGATTCTCCTAGTAAAAAAAGTTTGAAAGATCAAATTGTTGAGCCATTGAGATCATGCATGGGCTTTTTGGTGAGGTATAATGCAAAGAGAATTTCCTGGCCAAAACTTTATTGATTTGATTGGATGAAACCATCATACATAATACTTTTTCACAGAATCAGAGTTCACAGGCCTAGGTAAATCATCTCCATCCATCCTACTTAACAACAGAGCTCCTCCAGATAGTGTTTTCTTCACTACATATGGGCCTTCATAGTTTGGTGCCCACTTGCTTCGGTCTTCACTTGGTAATGGCAAGATTTTCATAGTACAAGATCCCCTTCTTTGAATTCTCTTGCATGATTGGGCAAAGGGTTGGACTTCACATTTGGTGCATCATCAAAAGATATCCATCCAGCTTTTATCAATTGCAAAAGCTTGTTCTTAAATGCATTACAACTTTCAATGTTATGCCCAGCAGCGCCAGCATGATACTCACATTTTAGATCTGTCTTATACCAATTTGGGTATGGAGGTTGCAGTGGGGTTAAGGGAATAGGGGCTATTTGCCCAATACTCAACAACTTCGAGTACATTTCTCCTAAGGGAAGTGGTAATGGTGGCAGTCGTTCTTGGGTTCTTTGAAAATTCCTTCTTGGAGGATTAACAATCTGGTTACTTTCTTGGTTATTTGGTTGATTTTGTTGGTTGGTAGGGAAATGTTTAGTGAAGTTTACACTTGCAACTTGTTGGGTAGGTGTTTGGAAGTTATAATGATAGTAATTCTTTTTCATACCCTTATACACTTCTTCCACATTGTTCACATCGGCATCTTTTTTTCCAGTAAAGCCTTTCTTCTCAGTAGGCTCTGACATTCTCCCCGCTCTTATCGCTTGTTCTATTCTCTCAGCGATAGTTACAGCATCATAGAAATGCTGAGCTGAACTACCCACCAGGTGTTCAAAGTATGGAGATTTAAAAGTGTTAGAAAACAGAGTGACCATTTCTTTTTCTAACAAAGAGGGTTGCACATGCGATGCTTTTTCACGCCATCTCAAAGCGTATTCTCTTACAGTCTCTTTGCTGCCCTTCTCCATGACTAACAAGCTTGACCTGTCCGGGGCTACCTCCATGTTGAATTTATACTGCTCCACAAAGGCTTTTACCAAATCTTTCCACTTTCTGATCTTGGTGTTATCCAGCCTTGTATACCAGCTTAATGTCGATCCAGAAAGACTGTCTTGAAAGAAATGGATGAGAAGTTTCTCATCATTCACTACTTCTGCCATCTTATTGCAGTAAGATTTAAGATGAGTGATCGGGCATTCAGTTCCAGTATACTTGATGAATTCTGGTACCCTAAATTCTTTGGGTACAACTACATTTGGAACTAAATACATTTCTGCAGCATAAACAGGATCATATAAGTCTGCCCCTTCTACTGCCTTCAATCTCTCTTCCAGAGCGGTCAATTTATCATAATCGATATTTTCAGAGAATTTCATCCTTTGTGGGTCATCAGTTGCCAGGTTTACATTAACTGGCACTTGTGCTGGTGGAACATTGGCAGTGAACTGTTGTTCAAATGAAGAGGGATTTGCCCCTAAATTTTGAGGCGGGATAACAAAGGGAGCTGATGGCATAGATATAGATGGAGTTGCAACTGCCGGCTGAGTAGAGGTGCCTTCCCCAGACTTGGATACTAGGGCCTGCTCGAGTAGACTTGTAAGTCGTGCTATATCATTTTTCATGTTCTCCAACTCTCTTTGATAATGAGCCTCCAGGTGTGCCCTTTCTTCGTTCTCCATTATCTTTCTTCGTAGTCGAGTGTAATGAATTTTACAGCCTTTTGGGGGACCTATATTTCACCCTGAATGAATGCAAGTAAACTAAATGAAATGCACAAATGGATGCAAAAAGTCATATGGTGTATGCATGATTGTTATTGGTTTCAAAATTGTTTTTTTAAATTGACGAGGAACAGACCAGATCAAATTCTCTTAAAAAAAGTTCTCACTGAGGACTCCAAACCTACAGGGACTTGAACCGATTTAGGGGAGAAATTTGATGTCATATTCTGATGGCAAACAATACCCTTCATCATGTTGGTTCAAATCTGATCTGGTCAAAAATTCCTCAATAGTAATGGTTTTTTTAATCTCACACTTCCTATGAGGATCGGTGGAGATTTAATGAGAATATGAAATATATATGAACATGTATGTTAATGCATTGATATTTGTTTGTGTCCTAAAGGTATATCCTAATTGATAGGATCTAGCTCATAGGGTTTGGCTCAGTTGATTCTAATCGTAAAGATTTTCTTTGGTTCTTAGATTGCCCGAATTACCCATGGGGTAGTCGGCCTCTTAACCTTATACAACATGAGTATGGGAAGAAAATTCCACAATACCCGTTGCATAGGGTGAGTTACAATCCAAGCGAAAGTCCAAATGAGCATCAGTGGACGTAAGTCACACTTGCCACCTGAATCTTTCTTTTCTAATCTTAAAAAGGACGAGCTCGGGTCCAGAGCTTTTATGGGTTCACTGTGAAGTGTGTGAATACACAAATAAATAACATGCATGCATGTGTAATAAAAAAAATGAAATGATTTACAATTGATATTGCATAAAATAAATAGTGCAAATAAAATAAATACTCAAAAAATAAATAGCAATAAAAAAAATGAAAAGCACACACAAGCAGTTGGTAATTCTGTCCCCAGTGGAGTCGCCATTCTGTCGATACACGACGTCGGGCGACGGCTCCGCTCATTTTTGTTTATTTAACAAAAAAGATTTGTTTAATTGGGGGAAATGAAAATTTTATTGGAGTCGCCATCTAGTAATTTGAGGGAACTAGAAATCCCAAATTAGACACTGGTCCCAGAGATTCGGGTACTGGGTTAGTTATGATTAAGGGAAGGTAGACACCACCCTTAAAACATCCTTTCAAAAGAAAGGTTACCCTTACTTGTGTGTTTTTTTATTTGTTTCAAATGATATTATATTTTGAGTTTATTTGCAATTTTTTTATGGTTAACGTCGGTCCCTAAAAAATAGGAGACACGTTAAAAATGACATCAGTCCTTAAAAATAGGAGACTTGTCTAAAATATTGACGTTTAACCCTAAAAAGGAGAAGTACGTCTGAATTACTAAAAAAAACTATGGACATAATCCATATTTGGTATTTAAACTTTTGACATCGGTCCTTTTATGAAAAAGAGACGTGTCGATAAAATATTCGTTTATAAAATAAAACTATTTTAATATCGTTGAGATATGGGTATAACTATATTTGAAAATTGGGCTTTGGACCCACGAATGATGACATAATAGGATGGGTGTTGGACCCGCGTTGTTATTTTTTTGTTTTACAACATGCAAGAAAATTTATATACAAAATAAAAAAAAATATTAACAATCTAAATAAAATTTACATGAGTGACACAGTATAGATAAAAGACTGAAATACCCTCGGATTTCTTGAAAATTTACGAAAATGCCCCTGGCGGCGCGTGTGTCTCACGCGCTGTCACTGTTGACGATGGCGAAATTTTCCGGCGAGATTTCTGGCCAACCGATGGTCGGTTCTGGTAGATCTGAGGTCGAGGATTCTGTTGGTGGTGGTCTCGACGGCCGTTGATGTCTGACGAGGGAGAATCGACGACTTGAAGCTTCGGTGGCCGGCGACGATCGCGGCCTTTTTCCGGCCAGATGAGGCGGTGAAAACGATGAAAACCACCGGGGTTTTACTTTACGGCATGTGAGGAACCTTTCTGTGGTGGTTCGGAGACTTTATCTGGCCGGAAAGTGGAGATCTGAGGAGAGAGAGAGAGTCGCCGGCGAGAGGAGAGAGATGCTCCGAGATTTGCTACGGTGCGGGCGCGTGTATGGTGTACCGGTGCCGCGGAAGGATGTTAACCGTTGGATCTTGGATGAAACGATCGGATGGCTAGGATTGGCTAGATCAGCAGGTTGATCGGACGGACCAGATTGTCTGGTGTTTGATTGTGTGTGGCGCGGTGCACCGAAAGCTCGGTGCACCGGATGACGTGGCGCAACGGGATTAAATCCTGGAATATGTTAACGGCTGAGATGTGTTGGGATATGTTTGGTATTTTTTTAAATTGTTTTTTTTAAAAGACAATATCCTACTCTCCTGAAGAAAAACTAAAAAAATTAACAATTCTATCAATCGATTCTTTCTTTTTTTTTTCTTTTCTCTTCCTCCTCCTCTTTTTTTTTTTGCTTCTGCCCCCTCTCGTGGCTATTTATAGCCACGGGACAACAACCATAAAATCATATTTTATTATATATAATAAGAAATAATGCACACAACTACCATAATTTTGTTTTATTATATATAATAATAAATATTGCACACAACTACCATAATTTTGTTTTATTATATATAATAATAAATATTTACATGGGTAAAACTAAAAATTCAAATCAGTATTAGAAAAAATCCCGTTTCAACCGCCAAAAAATGGAATACCAAAAAAAACATTTGATGGGTATCGACCCGATGAACCGAAAAATGACGGTTTTGACCCAAGACAGCCCGAAACTCATTTTTTACCCTGGTCGACATGGTATGACCCGTATTGACCCGGTGAACACGGTTTTGGTCGAAAATGATGTTTTTGACCCGAAACAGCCCGAAACTCATTTTTTACCCTAGTCAACATGGTATGACCCGTATTGACCCGGTGAACCCGATTTTGGTTGAAAATGATGTTTTTGACCCGAAACTCATTTTTTACCCTTTTCGACATGGTTTGAGTGAAGAGATGCGGTTGACTCGAGAGAGAAAAAAAATATTTTAAAATTTTAAAATTTTTCTTAATGTTTTTTTTTTGGATTTTTTGAAAATATATAAAAAAAATGGGTCAAAAATTGGGTAGCAACACATGTAAAGATGCCTATGATGAGCTTAAAAAGCGTGTCACATCTGCACCTATCATCCAACCACCAAATTGGGATGAGCCTTTTGAGATAATGTGTGATGCGAGTGACTATGCGATAGGGGCTGTCCTTGGGCAAAGAATAGGGAAGAATTTGCATGTTATCGCTTATGCTTCCCGCATGTTGGACGGAGCACAATGCAATTACCATACAACTGAAAAGGAACTTTTTGCAGTAGTGTTTGCTCTTGAAAAATTCAGGTCATATCTACTTGGTACAAAAGTCATTGTTTTTACTGACCATGCAGCTTTAAGGTATCTTTTGAAGAAAAAGGAGTCCAAACCAAGATTGATTAGGTGGATCTTGCTTTTACAAGAATTTGATCTTGAGATTAAAGATAAAAAAAGTGCCGAAAACCATGTGGCTGATCACTTGAGCCGACTAAGGACTAAGGATATACAAACCGAAACAATACGAGAGACATTCCCTGATGAGCAGTTGTATGTGTTACATTCCTCTACAAGACCATGGTATGCTGATTTGGTGAACTATTTAGTCACCAAAGAATTCCCTCTAGGTTTGTCTACATCCCAAAAAGACAAGTTACGAGCTAATGCTAAATATTATTTTTGGGATACTCCTTATCTGTGGAAATTTTGTGTGGATCAAGTAGTTAGGAGATGTGTAGTACAAGATGAATTTCATTCCATTCTTACCTTTTGTCATTCTCATTCTTGTGGTGGGCATTTTGGAGCAAAAAGAACGGCCCACAAGGTACTTGAAAGTGGTTTTTATTGGCCTTCTATTTTTAAGGATGCATATCATTTTTGCAAATCATGTGAAAAATGCCAAAAAACAGGTAATATCACTCATAAGAATCAAATGCCTTTAATGAATATTATTGTAAGTGAAATTTTTGATGTTTGGGGTATTGATTTTATGGGTCCATTTCCTTCTTCTTTAGGCAATCTTTATATCCTTCTTGCTGTTGATTATGTGTCCAAATGGATTGAGGCAAAAGCCACATGAGCTAACGATGCTAAGGTTGTTTTAGATTTTATCAGGACTCATATATTTGACAGGTTTGGAATCCCTAAAGCTATCATTAGTGATCGTGGTACTCATTTTTGCAATCGTTCAATGGAAGCATTGTTACGCAAATATCATGTGACTCATCGGACTTCCACAGCATACCATCCTCAAACAAATGGCCAAGCTGAAATTTCAAATCGAGAAATCAAGTCCATTTTGGAGAAGACAGTGCAACCCAACCGGCGAGATTGGAGTCTACGACTTGGTGATGCACTTTGGGCTTATCGGACTGCTTACAAATCACCTATAGGAATGTCACCTTATAGGATGATTTATGGAAAAGCATGTCATCTACCGGTGGAGCTTGAACACAAAGCTTTCTGGGCCGTTAAAAAATGTAACATGGATTATGATGCTGCCGGGATTGCAAGAAAGTTGCAATTGCAAGAGTTGGAAGAGATTCGAAATGATGCTTATGAGAATGCAAGGATTTACAAAGAAAAGACTAAGAGTCTCCATGACCGAATGATTATAAGAAAAGAATTTAATGTTGGGGACAAAGTCCTTCTTTATCATTCGCGTTTGAAACTTTTTCCTGGAAAGTTGCGCTCCCGTTGGATTGGACCCTTTGTTGTTTCTAATGTTTTTCCTTATGGTGCAGTTGAAATTACAAGTTTAGAAACCAACAAAGTACTCAAGGTAAATGGGCATCGTTTGAAACCTTTCTATGAAGGTTGGAAGATAGAACTCACCGCTTCTGTAGAGTTAGCTGAACCAATCTATGAAGAATGAGCATGCCACATGTCAAGCCAATGACATAAAACAAAAGCGCTTACTGGGAGGCAACCCAGCACAAAAAGAAAAAAAAATCAGATTTGCTTTCTTTTTCGTTATCTTTTATTTTTTCGCATTTTAATTTATTTTCTGTCATTCTCTTATGTTCCTTTGCTTTTATTTCAATATTGAGGACAATGTTGTGTTTTAAGTGTGGGGGTATTGAGAGAATTTTGGTTTTCTTATTTTAGTTTTCTTTGTTGTTTTTTTTTTAAAAAAATTATGTTTGATCTTTTTAACTCCCATTGGTTTTTGAGAATATGAGTATTATGTATGAGAGTTAATTGAGATAGATGAAGATATAAATCAAATGAAGGAATATGCATGCAAATTTTAAGGTTTAATTGGTTTAGGGATTGACTTTGAGAATATGCCATGTTGACTTTATAGTGTTATACCAATGTAAGCTTTTGAGCCTTCAACATTATATTCTTTGAGTGTGCATTCTTTCAATGATATGTATCTCTAGAACTTGCTTCATATCTTGTTGAGATTACATTCGCATTACATATATACATGAAGATGATAAAGGCATTAGGAATTTTAACCATTTGAGCCAAAAAGCCAACCTAAAGCATATTATCCTTAGTAAGCCCCTTTTGAGCTTGTTTATCTTTTCTTTGCTTTATCCATGTATAAGCCTTAACTTTATATATGTTTTCCTTTCCCCTGGCCAAGGATTAGTAGAGCATATACTTGTGATATCTTATGGAATTATGGTTGGAAATTATGTGAAAAGAAAGAAGAAGTGATGCTTGATGAAAATATGGGCAAGTTTCCAAAGGTGAAAAACAAAAAAAAAAAAAAAAAGAGAAAGAAAGAAAGAAAGAAATAAGTGTTCCTTTATATTCTTAAGATTTTATGTTGAAAGAGCTTGAAATAAAAAAAAAAAAAAAAAAAGGTTAAGCATTGGTGATTAAAGATGGAAAATTTATGTGCTTTGATGGAATATCTTGTTAGAAATATCATTTTTTAGAATGCTCTACTTTCTTTGGTTTGAACCTTCTCTTTTACTCTCTTTTACCTCACCTTAACCTTAGCCCCATTACAACCGGAAATAAGACCTTTTGATTCATGCATTGCTTGTAATATGTTAGTAATGGAGATGAGATTGAAGAGCAAGCTTATGGTAGAACATATTCATTGATTGAATTTGAGAGATTTAAACACATAAGCCCTAAACACGTGAGTGTTGGAGTGTATATCAATGAGAGGACCTATCACTTTGGCATGGCATAGATTTCATTTAAATCCCGACAATTAATTGAGTTTTGAAGTTTGCATGTAAATAAATTCATGAAAATTTATATTATTTATCCTTCTTAATTGTGTTCTTGTTTATAATGCACATTTTCTTGGATATTGATGGGAGATTAGGAGATTGGTCATAATGATTTGATTTAATTTAACTTTGATTTGATTTTACCTATCCTTTCTCGAGGACAAGCAAGAGCTAAGTGTGGGGGTATTTGATGCAACCATATTATTTGATAGTTTCACCCACATTTAACTAGTGTTTAGCCTATGTTTTATATATAAAATGCCTTGATATTCTTTGTTTTATGTTTTGAAGGCACTTTTGGATGAAAGATGCAAAAAGGAGTAAATTGAAGGTAATTGGCAGATTTGACGTTCAGTCGATGTTTTGTGCAGAACATGAGCTCTAAAGGTCGAAATGAAGTGATTCCAGTGGCATTGAAAAGCTAACATCCATACCTTTCTGGACATCTAAGGCAAGACAATAAAATAAGGAAGAGCATGGAAATCGCAGCTTTCAAAGTCAAATCTCGCAATCTGCCAATGCTGACATTCGGTCATTCCGACTTGAATATCTAGAGCTACAAAAGTCCAATTGATGCAAACTCAATTGTTTTGGATTCCTGACTCAAAGGCCTATAAACGCTCCAAATTTCAGAAAAAAAAGATGTCATATGAGGGAGATATGAGTTTTCAAAGATGACAACTAAATTCTGCCAGCAAACAGGTTTCGTGAAGAAACGAGTCCAGATTACGTTCCGAAGCATCTAAACCGACATCCAAGTTTTTATTTCAGCAATGTAGCTCCTCTAAGTCAAATCTTGAAGATTTCATGCAAAGCTATTTCTCTTTTTTTTAGGAAAATAGTTATTGAACTACTTAAATGTAAATTGTCTACTTAAAGGAGAACTATTTTGTAAAATAGAGATTAGGGTTTCCTAGCATATAAAAAGAATAAGAGAAGAGAAGGGGGGCAGCCACCCAAGAGGAGAAAAACGCCCCCCTACTCTAAGAAACCCTAAATCATGCATTCTTCCATCTTTTTGATTAGTTGTTCAATAAACATGCAAGGCTAAACTCATTTTCTTGGTTGCAAGGACACGGAAACCTTCGGATTTCAAGAACTGTGAGATCTATTTTACCTTTTCTTTTCAGTTTATATGATGAATATGTTTGTTCTCCTATGCTTATTTTTCCTATGATTGTTTATTTTAATTGCTAGAGCGGACTCTAAGTTTTTATTATAGACAATTTATTGCTAAGTTTGATATCAAAACCGGAGTTGTGGTATATGAACTTGTGAAGCAACTGAGTTTAATAATTGTAGCGGATCTACGTTATTAATCTTAGGGAGAACATTCGATCAAAGCAACATAAGCAGACAACTTAGTTGTTAAGATAATGAATTTATCTAGATCTTAAGGCTGCCATTGGATTAAATCATTAATGCGGACACTGTGATTATTTGTTGGTTAGGGTTAGTTATACGGCGGATCCGTTAATTAACCAACGTTAAGAAAAGATAAAAATTCAGAATATAAACTGGAATTTCGTTTCAAGGATCGGTTCTGATTTCTATAGGTGGATGTGTGATTGCGACCAAGGTTTGTTCTCTTGATAATTTTCTGATTTTATTAAATTTTGTTTGATAGTTTTCTGTTTTATTTTTCTTTAGCCTATATAACATCCAACCCCCCCCCCAAATTGCATAACGTATAGCATAAAAATCTGAACTAAATCTTCCTCGTGGGATCGACCCCTTGCTTGCTCTATACTATCTTGTGTGTTGTGTTTGAAGCTAGGGTAATTAATTTGTGCGACCGCGACATCGCAACAAATTTTGGCGCGGTTTGGAGGAATTTCAAACCGATATACATCCCGGAGGATATATGGCCGCACTATCTTGAGCACGTGACGTCTGAGCGGTTCACACGACGCTCACAGTCCGGTGCTGGAAACCGGAATCGGCCAATTCATGGCTCCGTGACAACGCACACCGGCGGCTCCGTTTCGTTTGCTGCACATGCGAAACGGATGGTAAGATTAATTTAAATGAAATATATCGTTCAATTAATTTGTTGTTAATAAATTTTTTTCATTATAGGCTACGTCTCTTGGACGTGAGCCGAGCCCTATGGAGCTGTTTGTGGAGACGCACGTGCGGAGTCAAGACCGCCAAAAGGGGGTGCAACAGTTCGTTGACAACCGCTCTCAATATTTTATGGTATGTTTATTCAACCATTTTATTTTGTAAGTTATTATTATGTTTATTGAATTGAATATGATGATTACTTTTTAATTTTATTTTCAGGAGACCTATAATAATCGGTTGAGGGAGACATACGGGAACGATCCTTTGACCCATCCGGAATTCGATCCGGATTTGTGGATAGAGGCTGGATCGTCAGGTGGACCCGATAAGAATCGGGTTTACGGGCTCTCCAACACTAGGGCCGACACCTTGCGGACGACCCGTACTGCTTCAACCGTCGGGAGCTCCTAATCAGTATCGAGCTCCCAATCTAAGGAGTTCGTGGCCTTGCAGCAAAGGTGCGACCAGATATCAGAGGCGTACACATAACTCAGAGAACAATACACAGCAGATTCTGCACAACAAAGAGCGGCGTATGAAGAGCTTCGTCAAATGGTCATAAACATGTCACAAGGTGGAACATGTGCACCCAATCCAAGTTGGCCGCATAACAGCCAGCCTTCTTCTCCTCCTCCTGATCCTCCTCAACTTTCTTTATATTAATTTTTTATAAACATTATTTAAATTTAAAATTTCATTTAATGTTTTTTTGAAACACTTCATTTTGTAATGAATATTATTTATCTTTCATTTTTTGTTTTTGATGCTTAATATAAATTTCATTTGCATAATTGGTTTTTATTACCATTAATTTATATAATTTTATATTATGTATTCTAAATAATTATAAAAAAAACAAAAAAAAAACTTACAAAGGGATTTACCGACGGAATATATCTGTCGGAATTAGATAGTAGCCGCGACCATCACCGACACATTTCCAGACGGATAAATTTGGTCGGTGACTCACCAACAGATTCACCGACGGATTAATTCCATCGGTAATGTTTAATACCGACGAATTTACAGACGGTTCATTCTGTCGGTATTTCAATAGTTCATCGACTATTATACCGACGGACATAAATCGTCGGTGAATTGTGATTTCACCGACGGAATAACAATCCGTCGGTATTATCGAAGCGGGAAAATATTTTTTTTGGCGCGCATATTCCGTCTGTAAAAGCGTCGGTAAATGGTTTTTTTGTTTTTCCGACCGATATAGCGACGGAATGGAAAATCACCGACGAAAGGTAAGCCGACGGACGTATTCCATCGGTAATGTAGTCGGTAATTATTTTACCGACATACTATCAATCACATACCGACGGAATGTGTCCGTCGGTAAAACTGTGAATTCTTGTTGTGGTCTTACCATACTGTGATGGGATTATGAACCACCTTGTCAGCAATCTCCAAAGTGCTGAACTCCACCGGTCAGTTAAGCCTCCAATATTTGCCTGCTTTGGTGATACTGCTCTTGCAATAGGTGAGCAGTTCTCTAAGTATGTTGAGCCTACAGTAGCAATGATGCGGAGCGCTGCTGAGGTCTGTGCTCAGATGGACAATTGTGATGAGGAGTTGATGGATTATGGCAACCAGCTAAAGCGTAGCATATTCTGGTATTCTTCAGGGATTCAAAGATTCCAAGCCTGAGTTGATGCTGCCACATGCTGGTCATCTTTTCCAGTTCATAGAAGTGGTTTTCAGAGAGAAATATAGGTATCCTTTCCTCTTTCATTTCTTAGTTCACCCTGATATAACCAGCACTGCATTTGTTTTCTCGTATCCAATGTGCTGTTCCTTGTTTTGCAGGGATGAGAGTGTCACAAAAGCAGCAGTTGCCGTGATGGGCGATCTGGCAGATGCTCTTGGTCCTAACACGAAGATACTGTTCAAAGACAACGCATTCTGCATTCAATTTCTCGGCGAGTGTCTTCAATCCGACGACGAACATCTCAAAGAGACTGCAAACTGGACCCAAGTGATGATCGCTCGCGTTGTTTCATGAGATGGAGCTCAGCTTTCAGAGTAGAAGTTGTTTATGGTCATTGGTTACTACATCTAGAATAGGCACCATCTAGTTTGGGTAGGCTGTGAGGGAACCCGGAAAGAAAAAGGAGGTCGTAAAGGATATGAAATCTTGACGATTTTTGATAATCCGTCCGCTGTGAGTGGGGATAGGAGAGAATGTCGTCAAATGCAAGCGCCGTAGTACTCTGGTTCGTTTTAATGTATCCACTAATCGGTGGTCATTTTTAAGGTACCATCTCCTTTCATGCTCAGTCGTGGTCATCTTGGATGATATAATTATAAAATCTCAATTTTATTTTGCTCTAATTGAAAATGATCACGAGGAAAAAATATGTTTTAACTCAAACAAAGAAAATCTTTTATATTAGATTTATAATAAACAAATAATTTTAATATTTTATATTGTTCAAAGGTACTCGCGTATTATACACACGAGTACCTTTGGTATCCGGATTGAGAGAGAGAGCGAAGTGAGTGAGGAGAGCCGAGAGAGTTGACAGAGGGAAAATGTTTTACTTCCCTTCTTTTAATTTTAAAGTAGACTGAAAATATTTTCCTTTTAACATGTTTTTCACCGAGAAACAAATACCGTAAAACACTTAAAATATTTATGGTTATTGAGTATTTATTAGGTGATTTTGGGCGCTGAGAAAGCGTGTTCTATAAGTGCAGAAATAGTATGCGACAACTTATATTCCAGTTCCTCTCCTCTTGAAGAAGACAGAGTAAGCTTGTCGGAGAAAGAAAGTGGCAAGAATGATGCTGATCGACCATTGCAGAGAAAAAGAAGCAAAAACCCGTACACGAGGAAGAGGAATAAATATTACATCATTACTTAAGAGCCCTGATCCTTATCCTTATTTTATAAGGGGAGTAAATTAATTTTTTTTTTGGTTTTTATAAACCCGTAAACTTGATCAATGAGTTTTCTAATTTGACCGAATTTAATTGAGTTTATAAATTTTTAACTTATTTTATATATTATATATGATTTTATAAGTTAGCTCGTGATTTTAACAATTTTAAATATATACATACTAAAATTTTTGTTATGGATGATTTTAAGCTCTTTTGTTTTTAAATAAAAAACTTCATAAAGAAAAACTATTGAAAATCTGTGTTTTCCAAACCCAATATAAATTTATTTTTCAGTATTTTAGACCAAGAACTATTGCATTTTACTCAATAAAATATTATTCTATTTATAATCTGGTCATATATATTTTATTTTCAGTGTGACTTCCAATTCAACATAAAATTCTGGCAAAATACAGAAGCAATTATTGTGATTATTAAAATAAGGGACTAAGGGTCTTCGCTTGAGTCATGAACTTAAATCGGTAAAGATAGGATTATAGTATTTATTAATTTTTAAAATAATTTTATTTGAAAATGTATTAAAATAATATTTTTATATTTTTTAAAAATTATTTTTAATATTAGTAAATTAAAATGATATAAAAATACTAAAAAAAGATATTTTGTAATTTTTTTTAATTTTTAAAATATAAAAACTAAGAGGATAAATATTTAACTGTACTAGGATAACCACGTGTTGGCGCTTTTGGTAAACCCATGTAAGTTGAGTTCAGACAAAAAATCACGGTGACAAAGTCAAGAATCAATGTACTGTTCTGCATTATTGGGAGGGAATAAATAGTTAATGATGGAACCAGTACAAGACTTGAATATTAACCCTTGTCAACGTACATAAAACTGTAATCTAAAAAGGCTGTTGACGAGGAAGAAACAGGAGGAAGATGGATTCTGCTATCTGCCGGCATCCATGGAATTTGTGATCATTTCAATGGAAACCTCTCCCATATGTCTTGAGCTCCTACATGGAGAATCAGAAGAGCCCAGATCATCAATCACTGGGAGCTTGTCTTCCCAGTTGAGATACCGTATGACTTCTCTCATGGTTGGCCTGGCTTTAGGCTTGTGATGAGAACACAGAAGACCCAACCCCAGCACCACCTCCATTTCCTTGACCACGAAGGCGGAGTTCAGCTTTGGATCAGCTGCATCAAGAACTCTACCCTTTTGATGGCATTCAATCACCGAATCTGTCAGGATGAAGTTACTCGTTTCAATGGGCTTTCTGCCACAAGCCACTTCAAGGAGCAAAATACCGTATGCGTACACATCGGAACTGGTAGAAGCCTGACCGGTCCGTGTCAATTCAGGTGCGATATACCCTACCGTACCGACAATATTTGTGGTGTGCGACATGGTTCCATGATCATACAACCTGGCTAGACCAAAGTCTCCTAACCGCCCGTTCATTCCAGCGTCTATCAGGACATTGCTTGACTTGACATCTCTGTGAATCACCACTTGCTCCCATTCCTCATGCAGATACAAAAGCCCCGCCGCAATGCCTTTAACAATATTGAATCTTTGCTCCCAGCTCAGTACAAAGTTGTTTCCCCGACTGAAAAGGAGACCGGCGAGGGATCCATTTGGGATGTAGTCATAAACCACGAGGAGGTCATTATTTCTCTTACACCATCCTTGGAGATTCACCAAGTTCTTGTGCCTTAAACGTCCCAGGCTCTCGATCTCCGCAGTGAATCCTCTCAAACCCTGGACTGAATTGGTAGTGATCCTCTTAACAGCAACTTCATTTCCGTTTGTAGGCAATCTACCTCTGTACACCGCACCAAACCCACCAGCCCCAATTATCTCACTCGTTTTAAAACCCTTGGTTGCCGTATGTAGATCCTGATAGCGAAACCTGTGTGGACAATCCACTTCCCAGTCTTCAAGAGCCTCAGACCGAGGCCACTTTCTGTACACAGAATGGAAGAACAGTATTGCAAACAGAATAGTGGTCACACCGCATAAAGAAGCGATAATAGCAATCACTGAGGGTTGGAAAGAGGATGAACTTTCCTCAAATTTTGGTGCGATGGGAAGTAGAGAAAGATTGAGCGGAGGGGCAGCTCCTTCAGTGGAAAAACTCCATCCCAGTATGTAATGAGAGCTTGTCTTTTTACCAGTAGAGGAAGAGAAACCAGCATACATGTTATCCTTAACAAGTGTGCTTAGATCTACGGGAAAAGTAATCAGTGGTCGAATCGGTCTGCTTTGCCACATGGAACGTATTGTTACATTAACAAGTTTAGCCGCACCATCATATTCTATCCAGGCTTGAATAGGTTCGCCACTCTCCAACGTCAATTCTTCAAACCGGTCTGGGTTGTCATCCTCTCTATAGGAAGCTCCCTTCGATGATTTCGAACGCATGCCGTTAATGTTGACTCCAACATGATTTCCTTCAGAGTCTGAATTATCGTTGAACCCATTAACCGTGTCAAATTCAACAGCGAAAATATGGTTCGAGCTATTACCATCATTTGAAGAGTTGAAAAGACCAAGGTAATGCTCCGCGGCAGCCCCGGGAAGCTGGTTGGAGGGAGCTAAGGCGAAAGCAAGGCCGTGGCCTCCTTTTCCTTTTGGAGAGACTATCTGAAAGACAAAGGTTGTGCTGAAAGATGAAGCATTTGGATATGAATTTGAACTTGTGTCAAGCATCTGTATTGGTTTGGAATAAAATGCATGCCCTACAGCGTTTTGTGTTTTGTTGGTGAGCCTTAGTAAACCACTAGGCGTGATAATAGAAGCTCCATCAATTGAGAGGTTTTTTTCACTTTCATTGAATCCTTCGAAGATGAAGTCTACACTTTGAGCCCCAACAATCATAGAAGAGAACAAGAACAACACAAACAAACAAATCGTGGAGGCCATGGAATCTTGATAGTTAAGATCAACTTGCAACTGGGAAACTAACTTTTGAGACAAGAATAGTGTTTAAGCAAAAAGATGGATCTCGTGAGAACCCCCCAAGATGACTGGGAAGATATAAAGAATTTAAATTGTCCAAGCCTATCTCAAGAACACGTGGTGTAGGACAGGCAAAGAATAATCAAATATCAAAGCTGGCTAAACAAAAGGATATTGGAATGTATGAGCACAACCAAAGAAGATTATTCGGCGATGGAGTGTAGGAAATTCAAAGTGATTTTGACACTTGTGAAGAAGCAAAAACCTTTCAAGCAAGATTGACAACAAGAACCACACGTAAGATTGCCCAACAACCAACTTCTCTAACTCTTCCTTCTTTTCCTACAAGAAAAGTCATTGATTCTACTGGTTCTAGAACTGCAATATTAGGGTTCCATTAAATGCATAAAGTCTTGAAGGGAATAAATGAAGGGAGGAGGGTATGTTCCTGTTAGCCCATTTGACCGCTATTGCAAATATTTTTGTCCTGCGCAATCAATGATTCCAACTTCTTTCCAATTCAATTGATTGTTTAGTTATCAGGAATCACATGCATCTCTTTCATACGCGTGATCGAGTAGATGGGATATTATTTTCTAGCTTGCACAACCCTATTCCCATCTTGATTTTAAGAGGTTTTTGAAAATTACGATACATTGTAATGCTTTTGACAAGATATTAATTCATTTTCAACGGTTTTGATGTTTGAATATTAAAAATGAAAAAAATCTATAAAAAATTATTTTAATATTATACTGGAATCTCATACATATATGCACATTCAATATATATATATATATATATATGAAATAATATAAATTTAAAAAAATATCAATATATAATCATGCTAATGTAATTTGAAAAGATGAGATTTGCAAATAAAAAGGAGCTAACATATTATTATTAAATCTAATTCTGCCAAAATCATTAGATGGATGAATAATCCTTATAATAGGTTTAGGATTTATCATAAACTCTTCTCTTCAGCTAAGAGACTAACTTCATGTTTTGATTCAATCATTTGCACTTACACTACTAAAAACAGGTGTCGTTAGCATCAGAATTTAGCAACGGATAATTCCGTTGCTAAATTCAGTAACGGATTTGCAACGGATTACACATATATTATTTTTTTAATATTAGCAACGGATAATCCGTTGCAAAATTTATGTTGAATTTAGCAACGGATTTTCCGTTGCTAATTGAAAAAAAAAAAGTTAATATAAAACTAAAATTATATAGACCGTTGATTACATTAAATCCGGACCGTTTATTTCAATCTCTCGATCCCTACCCCACACCGAACAGATCCAACAAAACCAAAATGTACATTCACTCTTCCACTCTTCCAACAGATCCTTCGTTCGAACAAAATCATCGATCCATCACCCTCATCAAAAATCACCATAACTGTTCAACAGATCCGAAACTGTTCATCATCTTCTTCTTCGTGTTCATCATCTTCTTCTTCCACTCTTCCACTCTTCCAACAGATTCTTCGTTCGAACAAAATCATCGATCCATCACCCTCATCAAAAATCACCATAACTGTTCAACAGATCCGAAACTGTTCATCATCTTCTTCTTCCACTCTTCCACTCTTCCAACAGATCCTTTGTTCGAACAAAATCATCGATCCATCACCCTCATAAAAAATCACCATAACTGTTCAACAGATCCGAAACTGTTCATCATCTTCTTCTTCGTGTTCATCATCTTCTTCTCCTTTGTGTTCATCATCTTCTCCTTCGTGTTCATCATCTTCTTCTCCTTCATTTTAAACCAAAAAAAACAGAGACCCATGACAACATCGCACCAGACCCATCATCATCACCATCAAACATCCTGTTTTGCCCCTTCTCTGTAAACGGGTTAGGTTTTGCACTGTTTTCTTCAATAGCTCAGGTAATTAATTTATGGTTTTTGTTTTCTTTGTTGCAATTTAAGTTACACTAAACAGTTCTAACCTAACTTACCCAATCTCAGGTGTGATTCTATTGTGTTGATCCATCTCCCTCACCTGTAACCGAAGAACACAGGTAAGAATTTTTTTTCCCGAAACTTTGAATAATGGTTTTAGGCTATTAATTCGATAATATAATGTTTATGATATGTTTTTACCATGATTTATAACATAATGATGCTCGTTTAAATGTAAATTTATGAAAACCCCCAAATTAATTTTTAGGGTTACGGTTCATAAATTGAATGATTTTATTCAACCTGACCAATGCTGGCAATTCTTGTGTCTGGAAGAGAGTGATTGATGGAAATTATGCATGTTTAATTGAAAATTTATCAAAACCCCCAATTTAATTTTTAACAATTAGTATTATTGATGCTGTGTGTTCTTTGATGTCTGCAAATTGTCCTCCTGTGCACCGAAACCTAGGTGTTTTGAATGTATTCATATGCTTATATATATATATATAAGGAAACTTGATTGTTGTTGTTGTGTTTCGTTAATAAGATTGCTGTTTTATTTTTGTTTCTTCATTAATTATTATTTTTCTTGCTGTTTTACTTGTTATATATATAATTAGCAGAATTGTGTAGTGAAAGAGGTTAGAATTCATGGTTGCCTCCTCCTTGCATGGTGATAAGTTAATTTCCCACATTAGCTATATATGTTGTCTATTTTCATTTGATTGTCCTGTCTTGAGGTCAGCATGCATGATTTGGAAATTAACTATTAGTCTCTTGGATGAGGATTTGTTTTTGTATTAAAGAGTTCTACAGCTCTTTTGGCTTTTTTTATAGTTACTGTGTTGCATGAACTAAGTAGCAATTTTTTTGGAGCCAACTTGTGTAATTGCAGAAACAATCGCATGTTTTTTAGCATGTTTGTATGTAATGATACATGTAAAATGCACCAGTATTGTGCAATGGTTCATTTTTTAGTCATTTCTATATGAATTAAGCAAATTGATGCTGAAAATCTTTGCTTGCTTAGCCATTATCAGTGGATATAGGATCAGTTAACAAACTACAAGCAATCGAATGGGCTTGTTAGAATTATTTGTGGAAAAGGCTAGGGTCAAGTGCTGTGAGGTCACTGGACTTGACCCTTTAAATTGTGAAATTGGAAATATTAGACACTCTTTTGCTGTTTTTGGTTCACAAGGTTGATGTTTACACTGTGAAGTCAGTTCTAGCAAAGCACTAATTTGTTTTAAAGACTAGCAATTGTTATAACTTGATGGGTGTAACATACTGTTTATGTTTTTTTATTTTTCCAGCAATATGAATGGCTTATTGGATCACAACATAATCAAATAGAGTTGGCTAAATCTGATTGGGTTGCAATAAGAAAACCTCCACCTTGTGCCATTGATTTTTGGGGCTTTGGTAAGTCTATTTTGCTCCATTTTTACATGGTTGCGTAATTATATGGTGTGTATTTTTTCTGTTTGGCATGCATATTGTAATCCTTTGAAGTAGTTGGAACTTTGCCTTTCATTGGGATAACATTTTGTATAAGAAAACTAATGGAATGATTTTCTTTCATTAAATGTGATCTTGAGTACATTTAGGTTACATTACAATGATGGACAAGTTGATTCCTTTTACTATATGCCCAACATAATTGATAAAATAAGAAAAAGAAACCCCAGCAGTAAAAAGAGCTTGAAATCTATTGAATTTGATATTGAATTCTGTTGATCGGATTTTGAGGGAGAGATGGGAGAAATGGGTGAGAGATATTGAATTCTGTTGATCGGATTTTCAACACTTTGGAAAATGCAAAACCACTTTTAGGTGTTTTATGGAAAAGTAAGTATTCTTTAAATTCGGTGATTGCAATTATAATTACGCGTGGAAAACATGTATCCACACGCAAATTAAATAATGTCGTGTAATTTTTAATTGAAATTATATTAAAATAAATTTTTATAATTTTTTTAACATTGTTATATTAAAATTATTTAAAAATATAAAAAAATTAATTTGATATTTTTTAAAAAAATATGTCATAATACAAAAACAAATTCTCATCCAAGAGACTAATAGTTAATATACATGTTTAACTATAAACTTTGATTACACAACAAAATATAAATAATAAGTATTTCATAGAAAGAGGTTTAACATAAATATATTAACACCTCCATTACCTTAACCATAAATATTAACAATAATTATTGCTCGTCCGTGTAGAACTTGTAATCAACTAAATTGGATTGTGCCTAAAGAATTTATAAAACAAATGTATTTATATTTGCATCCACCAATATTATAATTATTATTTAATTATTATTTAACTACGACATAAAAGATATATACAATGTATATGACAAGAGACAAAGATACAAATGTGAGTAACTATTGTAACCCATAATAAATTATGTTTTTTTTTTATATTGCATTTTAATCTTTTTAAAAAAATTAAAAAAATTCTTTAATCTTGTATTACCTCGCATGTTTATGATTTCATTTACCATTTCTTAGTTGAGCAAAAAAATATCCGAATAAAAATAAAAAGTTTGATGAATCCAATAAAAATAAAAGGATCCAAATTTTAAAAAAAAAATTATTTGAGGTGGTAACAAAAGTTAGAAGGTCCAATAAAAAAAATGAACTCTAAAACTATTATAAAGATAAATTTATTTAAAATTTGTTCAACTAAATTTTTTTTTTTCTTTATCCATTTATTCTGTATAAAATTTTAACCGAACATAATCTAAAAGTCTACTTTTGTCACTAGTTAGAAAATATAAATGAAAATATAAAATACTAACCGAACATATTTTATTTTAAAAGATTGTTTAAGTTCTAGTAGTTAAAGAAGTATGCTTATTTTAAAAATGCTTATTGGTGTTGTCATGTTAATTAGATTAACATGGATGATCGATCGTGGATGTATCGTCGTCTTATGGATGGTCGCATTCGTCCTGAATACATTACGGGTGTTAGAAGATTTATCAATTTTGCATTTTCAATTGATAAAAATATATCTGGGGGAAAAATTAGATGTCCTTGTGTGAGGTGCAAAAATCAAAAGTTTTTAAAGGAAGATGATGTTTGTAAACATCTATTAACAAAAGGTTTTTTACCTTGTTATGAAAATTGGACTGTACATGGGGAGCCTTATGTCGCAGAACCAATATTGGCTGGACCTTCATCGATTGGAATGAGTCATGTTGTGAATGATGTTTGTCTAGAGAATCCATATAGGAATCTGGTTATGGATGCAATGGGGGTTGGTGATGCATTCTACAATGATTATGTGTCTAGTCCTGTGGTAGCAGGGGAAATTCCAAACCCGGAGGCAACTAAATTTTTTAAGCTTTTGAAAGCTGCGGAGGAGCCGTTGTGGGATGGGTGTACCAAGTAATCCAAATTATCTGCTTGTGTACAATTGCTTAATATGAAGTCAACTTTAAATTTGACTCAGAATGCCTTCAACAATTTTATTGACTTTACAAAAAGTTGCATGCCTAATGATGAAAATTTGGTTTAAAATTTTTATGATGCCAAGAAATTTATGCGGCCACTTGGACTTGGTTATGAGAAATATGATGTGTGTCCTAATTACTGTATGTTGTACTATGGGGCAGATACAATGAAAATAAATTGTGATTTTTATGGAAGTTCACGATACAAACCTAGAAATCCAACTAGTAAAGGTTCTAATAAGGCGGAGAAGCAACTCCGATACTTTCCCTTGACACCAAGGCTTCAGAGACTGTTCATGTCTCCATATCATGCCAAAGATATGACATGGCATCATTTTCATAATTCTGATAATGGGGTTATGGTGCACCCATCTGATGGGGAGGCATGGAAGGAGTTTAATCGTGTCCACTTAAGTTTTGCATTAGATCCGAGAAATATTCGGTTAGGGTTGTGCACTGATGGGTTTTGTCCATTTGACATGTCTTCAAATACATACTCTTGTTGGCCAGTAATTGTGACTGTTTATAATTTGCCTCCGTGGAAGTGCATGACTAGACCATTCATGTTTTTGACAATGATGATTCCTGGGCCAAAGAATCCGGGTAAAAAGCTTGATGTTTTCCTAAGACCTTTGATTGATGAGTTAAAGAATTTGTGGTATGTTGGTGTTGAAACATATGATGTATATAGAAAGGAAAATTTTCAATTAAGGGCAGCTTTAATGTGGACTATTAGTGACTTTCCAGCATATGGCATGTTATTGGGGTGGAGTACTCATGGAAATCTGTCTTGTCCTTAGTGTATGGAGCATAGCAAGGCTTTTAGATTAAAAAATGGAGGGAAAACTACATTTTTTTATTGTCATCGACGATTCCTACCTATGAACCATCCATATAGATTTCAATCTGATAAGTTTTTGAAAGGAGTAATTGAAAGGCTCCCTCCTTTACCTCGTCCATCTGGTTTGGAAATGTTGAACGAAGTGTTGAAGTATACTGAGGGACATAATGGAGGGTCATCATATAATGATAAAATTCCTGGCTTTGGTGTTAAGCACAATTGGGTGAAAAAGAGCATTTTCTGGGAGCTTCCATATTGGCATACAAATTTGATTCGTCATAATCTTGATGTCATGCATGTTGAGAAAAATGTCTTTGACAATATTTTTGATACAGTTATGGATTGTCCGAATAGAAACAAGGACAATTTAAAGGCTAGGTTGGATATTCAATTGTATTGTCAGAAGCCAAATTTGTATTTGCAACAAGATATGAGTGGTCGGGTTTACAAACCTAAAGGCACTTATTGTCTACACAAGAAACAACAACAAAAAGTCTTGTAATGGATGAAGGAATTATCATTTCCTGATGGTTATGCTTCAAGCATTTCAAGATGTGTGAAAGAGGCACAATGTAAGGTTTCGGGGATGAAGAGCCATGATTGCCATGTCTTCATTCAAAGACTTCTTCCAACCGCTTTCTGACCTTACTTACCTAGGCCACTGTGGGAGGCATTAACTGAACTGTCCGTATTTTTTTGAGATATTTGTTTAACAAATTTAAATGCCCAGCACATGGAGTTAATGCAGATGAATATAATTGAAATAATTTGCAAACTTGAAAGGATTTTTCCTCCATCATTCTTTGACTCCATGGAACACTTGACGATACATCTACCTTACGAGGCAAAAGTTGGTGGACCAGTTCAATATCGATGGATGTATCCATTTGAACGGTATGTTTTCATACTATGTTAATTTTATTAACTTTTGATTTTTAAAAAATATACTAATTGACATAAATGATATAGGTATATGTTTTATTTGAAGAAGAAAGTGACCAATAAAGCTAAAGTTGAGGGTTCCATATGTGAAGCATACTTGATTGATGAAATTACCAATTTTGCATCTCATTATTTTGGTGATGACGTGCAAACAATTTGGAATCGAGTTCCATGGAATGATGATGGTGGCCTTAGAAGTGTAGATGGATGTCTCTCTATTTTTTCCTATCCAGGAAAAAAATTATCCAAAAGATTTTATAAAAGGTAGTTGTCACATGCTGAAATGCAAATTGCGCATAACTATGTGATATTCAATTGTCAAGAACTGAAGCCTTATTTAGAGTAAGTATGAAATATTATTTTGTGCTAAATTTATAATAATTTGTTATTAACTTTAACATTTTAAAATTTTAGGCAATGTCGACAAGAGCTAAAGTCACAACAACCACATGCGAGTGATGGTGAAATTGAAAAATTATGCGAAACGATCTTTCCAAATTGGTTAAAAAATAATGTAAGTATTTTAATAAAATCATATTATATTTTATGTCAATTAGCTACTTTAAAAATATTATTAGGGGCTTTTAAATTATTATTTCTTATGGAGTTAACTATTATGCTAGGTGGAATACCAATCTAATGGAATTGAAAATCAGCTCTTTGGACTTGCTATGGGCCCTTCAACTTCAGTGAAATGTTATAATGGGTATTATGTCAATGGTTTTAAATTTCATACTCAACGTTATGGTCGTTTTAAAAAGACAATGAATAGTGGAGTTTGTGTGAAAGGAAGTTGTTATGATGATGATGAACGTGATTATTATGGAATGCTTAAAGAAGTTGTTCGGCTAAAATACTTGGGGAGTAAGTGCAAGTTATTTATGTTTAAATGTAATTGGTATGATACAAGATGAGGGATTAGAGTGCATCCTTCGAATGGTTTGGTTGAAATCAAGCATACATCTCGACTACATGAAAATGAAGATTTTGTGTTAGCACAACAATGTCAACAAGTCTACTATACATATCCACCTGGTAATAAATCATCTGAATGGTGGACGGTTATTAAGACAACTGCTAAAAGTCGTTATAATGTTGATATGGGTGAATTTATTGAAGATGCAAACAATGTGAGATCATTTGATGTTGATCAATCAGATGAGATTTCTCAACCATCTCTTGTCCTTCCTACTCAAACACTTGATGATCCAAATATACTTGTTCAATCATCTTATTATAAAGAAATCGGGCAACATGAATTGATTCAACTTGATATAAATTGGGGAAACAAAGATGAAGAAGTAGAAGAAGAAGAAGAAGATGGTGATGGTGATGCTGAAGAAGAAGAAGAAGAAGAAGAAGAAGAAGATGATGATGATGATGAGGATGATTGTTATGGTGGTGATTGTTGTAACCCATTTTTGGGTCCCCATGAAAAAATAAAATAAATAGCCAAAAAAGGTTAGAAAAATAACAGGAGGCAGAAGCGCGCAGGAAACAGTCAGAAAATTGGTCAAGAAATTCAAAAATACAAGGATTAAATTTTTGACAGTATATTCTTGAAGGATGAAAGCCCTATTGAGAAGGAAAATTTGAATTTTGAGGAGAAAAGCCCAAATTTGGATGTTTATGGACTTAATTGGATTTTTATGGATTTAATTGGATTTTTATTTGAATTTATAAAGGATTTGATTGCAAGAAAAATTGATTTTTAAGTCAATTTGGGCTTTAATTTGGAGAAATTTAAGTTCTGGGGCCAAAATATATTTTTTAGGAATTTATTGGGTCAAATCAGGGGCTCAATTGCATAAATATTGAAGTTTAAGGGCCAATTAGGGACTTAATTGTGAAAATCCGAAACCAGGGACCAATTTGGAGAAGGCGCAAAGATAGAAGGGGCTGTTTGGATTTGTTTCAGGGGCTTAATTGAAGAAATTGGAAGTTTATTGATCAATTAGGGGCTCAATTGCATAAATCAGAGGCCAAGGACCAAAGTGAAAAAGGCGGCCAACAAGAGGGGCGGGGACCGAATTTGGGGGACTGATTTGAAGTTTAACCATTTAAATGAAATGGCGCGTTTTACCCAAAACGACGCCGTTTCATATAAAAAAAAAAAAAAAAAAAAAAAAAACGAGGAAAATCAGAACGGTGTCGTTTTGAACGACACTGTTCATCTTCCTCCTCCCCCCCTTTTAACAGAACAGAAGACAAAAAATTTCGAAAATCTTCCCGCTCCTCTCTCTCTCCTCGCCCCCACCACCTTTAGCATTGGCCGACCAACCGTTGCACCGCACTAACGTTGGTCCCCCACGGTTCGGCCCCTATAAATAGAGAAGAAAACCGAAGTTGCAAGGGACGGAAAAAAAAAAAACCGAAGGGAGGAGAGAGAGAGGAGGCCGAAGAGAGAGAGAGAACCGAACACCGAAGAGAGAAGGAGCCGCAGCGCCGCCCGGGAAGCCACGCCACCGCAGCACCGCCTCCTCCACGCCAGGTCACCTCTTCTCCCCCCTCTCGTTAGTTTTTTTCATTTTTTTTCCCTGCATGCAGAATGAACATTCTGCATGCAGGGAGGAGGGGGGAATTAATTCCCCCCCCTCTGTTGATGTGTAGCTGGGCCAGGTGGATCCTGGCCCAGCACATTTTTTTTCTTTTTTTGGGCCAGACTAAGTCTGGCCCGGCCTTGTATCTGACGGGCCAGACCAGGTCTGGCCCATACCAGCTCTCTAGGCCAAGTCCGGCCCAGATATGTGGGCCGGCCCAGCCCGAATTATTTTTATATTATATATTATATATTATATTATATGTGTGTATATATGTATATATATATAAAATATAATAATAAAAAAATAAATATTTTGAAAAATCTTAAAAAATATTGTTGATTTTTCTGCATATTTTTGTCAAAAATGTTTTAATTTTGGTTTGTATTTTTATACTGTAAAGATACAAAACCAGTGTTATAAATACCCGGTTTTCGTCAAAACATCAAAGATTTTCAGAATAAAAAATGTTTTTGCTTTCAAAAAATTCTAAAAAATCCCTAAAAATGTTGTTGATTTTTCTGCATATTTTTATCAAAATAGTTTAATTTTTGTTTGTATTTTTATACCGTAAAGATATAAAACCAGTGTTATAAATACCCGGTTTTCGTCAAAATATCAAAGATTTTCAGAATAAAAAATGTTTTTGCTTTCAAAAAATTCTAAAAATTCCCTAAAAATGTTATTGATTTTTCTGCATATTTTTATCAAAGCGGATTAATATTGGGTTGTATTTTTATACCGTAAGGATACAAGCTCAGTATTAAAATACCCGATTTTCGTCAAAGCATAAAAAAATATAATATTTTCCAAAAATTGTTTTTGTTTTAAAATACGGCCTAGTCTCTCCAATATATATACATAAATATTATAACATCATATTTTCACACAACAAAGAAAATTTTCAAAACAATATATGTATTAACATGCATTTTGGCTTTAATAACCAGTTTATTCAAGCCATGAGAACTAGGCCAATATTTCAAAAATTCTAAAAAAAATCTTTTTGTTTTCTTTTAATATTTGGGATTACGAATTTATACGTAAAACGTATTCCTAAATATTATTAATAAAATTTTGGTATGGACGTTAGAACGGTTAGGATTTTTACCCGATAAGATAAAGACCTCCTTACTGAGGGGGATTTTTTCTTGAACCATAGACAGACCAACAACTAGGAAAACACAATAACACTTTAGTTTTTTTTTTTTATCAGACAATAAAACAATGCAGCTTACCTTAGGTAAGGCGTATTTGGGGTGCTAATACCTTCCCTTTACGCAACCAGTCTCCGTACCCGATCTCTAAGACCAGTTAGGGTTCCTAGTGACCAAAATACTAGGTGGCGACTCCAAAGAACCAAATCAAATAAAAATAAAATAAAAAAATTTTCGCCAGTCGAACTCGCAATTGAAAAAGATTATTTTTTTTTGGGGTGCGACAGTGATGGTTAGGAGTGATGATAATAATGAGTAGCACAAGTTAATTATATTTTGTAGTATATGTAATGAATTATCTTTATTATATGTATGGATGATTTCATATTATTTGACAATATTTAGGCTTTCAATGTTTTTTTTTTATTATTATTTTATTCAAGTGTGTGTTATGCATCACATTACATAAATCATTTTCATTGACCTTTGAAACCATTTATAACCTTTCAAGTATCAATCTTTAAATTGTGATTCTGATGTTATATTTTATTTTATGATTCGTTTTCTTGCTTATAGGTGCTGAAGCGTGAAAGAAAGGGTTTTTCCTGCTAATTGTTTTGATTTATAGGACCAAACATTAAGGTAAGCATACTCATAAATTTTGATTTCTGCTTAATTAATTATTTAGAAATTTTTTTTTATTGTTTGTGTTAATTGGCTTATTACAATTTAAACTTCATAGCTGATTTTTGTCATTGCAAGGAATGCTTAATGAAATTGTCTTGATGTTATTTACATATTTGGTTTTGTTGCAGTAATTATTTTATTTGAAGTATAATATTTTTCGGAGTGATGGCTATTATTGTTATGTTGTATATATTCATATGATAATGTATATATTTTTTCTGGTTTTTAGCATGCCTCGACGAGGATCCATATTAGAATCTAGGAGTGACAGGTCCACATCAAGGAGTGACAGGTCCACTTCATCCAAATCATTTCAAACTACATCAAGGCATAATAACAAAGGATCCACAGTTCATCAACTTGTGTATCAGAACGCAAATGAGTATTATATACCTACTTTGGGGAGTACACATCCTCCTCAACATGATTATGGGAGGGTTGATGGATATCAATATTGTGAGGGATTTCGTTTTCAGGATTTGCTTCAAACTCAAGGAGGTTTCTCTCGAGATAACCAACTTGTTTATGGAGGACATAATTTATATGGGAGTCATGGGAGAGTTGATGGTGATGATGATGATGTGAACATTAGAGATGAAGATGAGGGAGACGGTAGTAATGTGAGAGGTGTATGTGATGAGGATCAAGATGGTGTTCCATCATATCACGGTTCAACATCTTCTCCATACAATTATGATCAAATTGTTAAAAGGAAGGGTTTTGACACGCCAATAGATCCAATAACAAGAAAAAAAGAGCTTTGTTTGTATGGAACAACAGAGTAAGTTCAACTTTTTAATAACTAACTGATTAAGGTTATATTTTTAGGTATGAAAAAAATTACTTATTATTGTATAATTATTTGTTTAATATAAGTTTGTTATTATGTATTTTCAGGTTCAATAACGCATCATGTGGACGTGTAATTGGAGATATTTTGAGGTCCAATTTTAAGGGAGCATGGCACTCTTGGGAAAAAGTAGATTCAATGTGCAGGGATGAACTTTTTAGAGAGTTTAAGGTAAGAATCGACACTAATTGCCATAATATTCTTTTCAATTTTGATCACTTTAATGTAGCATTATGAAAATTATCAACTGAATAGCTATGACTGATTTGTGTTATAATTTGTTTTTATTTCTTGTTTACTCTTTAATATCATTTAATTTCTTTAGTTATAACACAATATGATTAATTATTTATATAATTTGAAATTTTGAGCACTATTTTTACTTGGTATATATATTATTTGGTAGAAAAAATATTCCTTTCCTGAGGAAGATGAGTCGATTGTTCGTAATATTTGAGAAGATAAGGTTAGGATAGCTTTGAATCAACAATTGACACGAGCTCGCAAGAAAGCCATGTCAAAAGAAAACACAACAAATATTCTAGATTGCCTTGATAAAGGTCCTGCCTGGATAAACAATGATGATTGGAATCAAATGATCAAAGATGTTTGGTCCACCCCTGAATTTCAAAGGAGGTCTGAATCTGCCAGGAGGAATCGATTATCCCAAACAGATGGCAAAATAAGCACTCATTCTGGAAGAACAATGTCATTTGCATCATATCGAGCTAACATGGTAAGGATATATTTTTTTTATGCTTAAGATAATGAATTAAAATTTGTATATTTATCTTTTATAATATTTATTAATCTTGAAAGCAAGAGGAAGCTGGTGGAAAAGAACCTCCATGGGATTGGGATGGTGTCTTTTCAGCTTTGCATCAAAGTACTAAGCAGTCTGGTAGCTTCGTCGACAACAAGTCAAAAAAAGTGGTTGTATGTATTTTTATTTGATTATTTTTTAATATAACTCAAGTATTATTTAACATTCAAATTAATTTATTGTTGCATGTATTTTATTTGTAGGAAAATTATAAAACGGAGATGATTTCAAAGTATGGAACTGATCGGGAAAATCATCCTTCATTTGATGGAGCAGCTTGGTGTGTGGCTTCAGGAGGAGTTACAAAGGGTAGGATATATGGTGCACCTCGTATGCCAAAATCTATAGTTAGTACAAGCTCTTCATCACATTCCTACTCGGTGGAGTCATCATATCCCAGTTCATCATATCGAGCATTGCAAGAGGAGATAAAGAAAAAAGATGAGGTGATTTTTGAAATGCAACGGCAGATGGATTCCATGAAAGAATATCTTGTGAACAATCTTGGATATCATGGCGGGACATCAAATATTGATCAAGGTATGCCACCACCTTTGACTCCATCAATACCGCCACATATGGCTCCTCAGATAATGACACCTATGGGTCCCACATCTCAACCAATTTATCGACCTATACCTCGACCTTTATATCCTGATCAATCTTGTGACGATCCACAATATCATGGTTCGTCTTCGCAACCAGCACCATGATTGTATCTTTTGTTGTTTTTTTTTTTTTTTGTATTTGAACTTAATTGTATTAATGCATGTTTAACTAAATTTTTATAATATGAATATTATTTTTATTAATTATATAATTATTGTTAATATTAATTTATGTTGGTTATATATATTCTGCAATTTTTAAAATATCCATAAATAAATTAATTAATTAGAAATCATTTTAATAAATAAATAAAACATAATTTAATAATACAATCACCAACGGATTCTCCGTTGGTGATTGTAACTGATGCAGGCATCAGCAACGGAGAATCCGTTGCTGATTCCCCGAACTAGCAACGGATAATCCGTTGCTAGTTTTGCAACGGATTATCCGTTGCTATTTGTAAGCAACGGATTTTCCGTTGCTGCAAAATAAATCCGTTGCAAAAAAATCAGCAACGATAAATCTGCATTCGATTTGTGCTGTTGCTGATTCCGTTGCTAAATTACTTTAGCAACGGATTTTAATGGTTTTTGCAACGGAATAGTCCGTTGCTAATTACTATATTTTTTAACGAGCAATTGCAATGATGCTTCTTCGAGAGATGACCAATAGTCCCATTCGTAGCAGGAGTAGAAATTATATTGCCAATTAAATATAATTCCTTTATGTGTTTTTTTATTTCAATTATTAACAAATAAACAAAAGTTACTAATATAAAAACTAATAAAAAGCAATATAAATAAATAAATAAGAGATATGGTGATAATTAAAATCATGATTAGTGAAAAGTAGTGTATAACATTTTGACTAATCTGGCTCTGCTAATTAATCATGATTAATGATATCATAATTAAGTTGATATTCTTTAATTTGATGCTAGACAGAGACTTCCTCTTGTTTAATAATCTTATCATCGTCCGCATCATTATCAGCCGGCGGCCTTAGCGTTGACCTTGACGGTGCAAGTTTTCAACTTTTGATAGCCCAGGAACGCGTAGAAGCAAAAAGGAGGGCTGCGTTTAGACTGAAATAAGATTGTGGAATTGGTTGTGATTTAAAATGTTTTTATTTAGAAATGTATTAGATTGATAATTTTTTTATTTTTAAAAAATTAATTTTGACATCAGCATATCAAAATGATTTGAATATATAAAATAATATTTTGTAACAATTTTTTTGTTTTGAAATTTAAAAGAACGTGGTTTCAACCGTGTTTTTAAACAAAGTCGTAGGGCTGTGTTTACACTGAAGTTTCAGCAAGATTTGAGGGTTTTTTTAATTATTTTTAGTGTTTTTAAATTGTTTTGATATGTTAATATCAAAATAAATTAAAAAAATATTTTAATGTATTTATAAACAAAAAAAAAAAACTTTTAAAAACAACCGTTATAATACTTCAAAACACCGTCTCATAAATTTTGTTTTTTGAAAAAGCAAGCATGAATCTTTTGTTCCCGTATAGTTTATGGCATGTCATGGGATGATGAAGGGTGCTGAATCCATAAAATAATAATTTAAAATGATTTATAAGGGCATTAGAGCTAAGAAAGTCTGTCAAAAAAAGAATGGATTACAACTTTGTTGGTGATCAATAATACTCTATCAAAATAATAATTATATAGATTACATTGATATTCACAATTGTACATCATATGTTTATCACTTATAATAACTTATTAGATTACATTAATATTCAAAATTAATCAAATGACTAATGAGTGAAAAAAGCTACTTAAAATGAAATATATGGAAACAAACTAAAGTACATCATAGCTTCCAGGCAGAGAATTTGATCAATTGAGTTCCTCTAAATTCCAAGACTATCTCATTGTAATTCTCTCCTTCAATCCTCGCTGCATACGGTGGCTCCTCTCACCATTTCTTTTGCTTCCAATAAACTCTCATTGCTTATAGTCGCAACCCTTCAAGCCCAAATCCTGTCTTAAAATCGCAACATTGTTCTATTTCCTCCCACTCTTGTATCCAAGCCCTAGAAGAGGCATTCCATAGCTACTCTTGCCTCTATAAAGCAACTAGGGAACTTCCATTAGATTGATTCCAACAAGGCTTGATAGTGTTCCATACAATTGTCAAAGAAAAATCCAAAACCAGGGCAGTCTTTGAATAATTCCCATGCTCCTCCATCACCAAATGTCAATATACCTCCATTACTAGTATTGCTATAGACATAAATCCTGGCTAATATTTCCTTGGCTGATTTCAATATACCTTTTTCTCAATCCCTTTATCCAAATCTTTTAGTAAACTTTAAATGCAAAATCAACAATATTAGAGTTACAGAGATAAATACACACACGGTATTCCCCCATGTTTTATACATTCACATTATTTTTCTTTTTTTTTTATTCAAACTTGGAAATTAAATATGAATCTAGATTTAAGAATTCCCCCATGTTTTGATGTATAAATTATCTGTAATATGATGGAATCCAATATTTAATGTAGTCCACATAATCCAATATTTAAGATAATGAAATCTTTGGTAATGCATGTTGGGATTAATTTCTATAATTAATGTTTGATCATATGATCTCTCTACAGATTCCAATGCCATTTTTGTTCCTAAAACCATGGCAGAGGATATCACAGACAAAAACATTTCCGATTAGAACAAGACTGTTAAAGTACTGTACAGATTTCTTAATGAACAATGATCTCTCTCTTGTTGTTTTATTATATTTGCAATGCTTTTGTGTTGCAGGGATACGAGGTAAAATACAAAGAGCTAGTTAGATTATGAATCTATTAGTTTCTGTGTTTTTGAAAGAAAAAAAGATGTTTTTTTTAATATATATATATATATATATAAATGATTTTGATTTAATATTTCTAAATAAAAAAATATTTTTATTTAATATAAACTATGCAACAAATTAAGAATTCCGAAGGGTTGACCAGCTGACCTACTGATCAATAAGGTTTGCTTCAATTTTTTAATTTTTTAGTTTAAATTCTGAAATTTCAATAATTTATTTTCTTTAAATGCAATAAATCGATAGAAGATGCGTTTTTAAGACTCTTTAATGTGAGAATTTAATTTCAATTAATATAAAAAGTAATTGTAAAACATATCTCATCACTGAATACAAAAAGATTAAGAAAAATGTTTTCAAAGAGGCCAATACAGAAATAGTTCTTGGCACGTACGTATATGATAAGATAAGATGGAGCCCTTGCCGTATACTAAGAATCTTTGTACTGATAATAGCTTTTTGCAGGTTACGATGCAATTGATACATTGCTATAACTACATCGAAATCGGTATAATACAATTCTTAGGGTACGTATAAATGATAAAAATACGTACATTGTATATGCAACATATAAAACTCTCGTTTATCATGAGATTGCAATCTTCATCTTATCCTAAGAAATCACAATTAATTAGTTCGAAAACAGCTAATTGGATTATGATAATGGCTTGATTAAGTTCATTTATTAATTAATTTAAAACAAAGAATGGAAGGAAATCCCTTTTTTTATATATATATATTTTTTCATTTAGAGATCAAGTTGTTGCGTACAGTAGCAAACGTAATTATTTCCCAGCCCAACTAGCAAAGAAGGTATTGGTATAAAGGTTACAAAACTTTATACCAAGAATTAATTAAGAACTTGGAGAGATTAATTATAGGCAGGAATAATTAGTGATTAAGATCATGAAGAATAAAGATATATTAAAAAAAACAAAACAAAAGAGTCGCAACAAATCTTAGAAACATAGGATGTATATTAATTACTGTCTTGTAATAGAAAATACAATTTTATTTGGTTGAAATTAATGATTGGTATAAAAATCTAAAATATATTTGTAACTATTTTCTAATTGAATTGTTATATTTTTAAAACATAAAGTATTGAAAAACATGTTTTTTTTTAAAAAAAAAATTATATAGTAATTATTGTTTTTAATTAAAAATATATCTCATAAATATAGTACAAGGATTGTTTAATAAGTTCTGGGTTTTGATTGGATTGTTCGGGTCAATTTTATTTTTTTAAATAAAAAAATGTCATTTTAATGATAAAAAAGTAAACAGGTTGTAACCGGATTTCTAATTGAATCGCTAGATTAACTTACTGGTTAATCAAATTACACTAATTTTTTTTTTTTAAAAACTTGATTCAATTTTAATTTTATATTAATTAGATCTTAAGATCTACCCAACCAAGTTGGATTTCAATACGATATTCAATGGAGCAGGAAAGGGAAGAGTCACGGCAGTTATTAGTTTACATATTATGGCACTATTCATGACAAGGCTTCTTCTCTCATTGGTCTATAAAGTCAAAGAAATGATAAAATTATTTGGCAGAGACGTTACACACTCAACTACCTAGCTTTTTGCACGCACGACCTAATATATATATATATATATATATATATATATATATATATAATCCGACCTTGCTTGGTCCACTGGATAAATAAATCCTCCATATAATTCGAAACTGATTTAAATTGATTTTGAAACTAATCTAGTTAAATGCAGAAGATTTAGTAATTAATTTATAATTCAGTTAATTTGGCTTGAACACCTGATTAGGTTATAACCAAGAATTATTTTTTAAGAATAATAGATTTAGATTAAATAAGTGATCCATGATAACAATTATGATACACACACACATAGAAGTTTATGTTTTCCTTTTCAAACGGAGATGTAAAATACTAAAATATTTGTTAAGAAAATAAGGGGGAGGTTTTAGAGTGAAACATTTTTAAATAGCACTTGTTAGGTCTCAATTCACGATCTTCATAATTATGATGCATGGCAACCATTTGATAGGTATTGGTTTAGAGAAAAAAAATTGCTTGGGTAACAATTAATTTAATTTTGATGTGAAAAAATTATTAAAAATATTATGGTTATTAAAATTAAAAGTAAAAAAAAAAAATTAAGCTATTTTAGGACTAGGTACACAAATCTTATGTTGCATGTACATGTATGTTGTAGGAGTGATTATTTTCAGTTTGGTTTTTATATATATAAAAAATAACTAAACTGATTTTTTTAAAAAAAAATGCCGAAACAGAACCAAAACTGGTTCAAACTGATTGATTTCGGTTCAGTTTTTTAAGACAAAAACCGGTTCAAATCGGTTTGACTTAGTTTTTTTTTCCAGTTTGGTTCGATTTTTTTCGATTTGGGTTCGATTTAGTTCGGTTCTTTTTTTTGGTTTCATGTATATAAAACTGAAACTAAACCGAACTGGTCGGTTTTTAAAAAATTTTAATTGGTTTTTTTCACAGTTTTTTTTTTTTTAGTTTTCTTGATTTAATTGATTTTTTTTATTGACCTTAGTATGTTGTGCTGCCTCAGGACAACCTTGGCTAATTTTGATATTTCTGAAATTTATAAATTTTATGCCACTTTGAGGGGTTAAAGTGTTCAAGTAAATTAAGGGTTAATTAGCCAATTATATCGCACTACAAAGTGATTAAAATAATGAGATGATGTAACGAATTCCATAAATAAAATATAATTATAGAGCTAAATTAAGTAATTAATGATCAGTGCCATGCAAATCTTTGTGTGTTTAGATGTGACTTTCATTTTAATTTAATGATTATCCAATAAATGTGTTAGAACTCAATCACATGGGGAGCATGAAAAGACAAAAGCTTAAACACAACGAGAAATTTACATGAAGTTGCGTCCATCTTTGAAATGTCAAGTGCCAATAAAATGCAAAGAAGTGTTTATAAAAACGTTGAATTAAATGATGAGTAGTCAATTTCAATATTTATCAAATTACAATTCATACTTTTTTTTTTTTTAATTCAGTGATATTGACCTCTGCACATTTAGATATTTACGTAGAAATACTAATAATAAATATTACTTGATAAGTTGTGACTCGACTAACCTGTCTTTTAACTAACCTGTCTTTTAGCTTAGATGGAATTTAAAATTTTTTAAACCTGATTAACTTTCAAGCTAACCCATGACTCAACCAAAATTATTAATTTTTCTTTTTAAAACAATTTCATTTCAATTTTATTAAAAATAATTGTTTTATTAATCTAGATCAATTTACTCTTTTTATAACCAAAGTTTTATTTAGAGTTCAATAACTGTCACCAGGAAGATTTTGAGCTACAAAAGAGTGCAATTGACGGAGCTAGAACAGGCAAACTCATCAAATTTATAATGATAGTTCATCTTGTTGTAAAAATACTACTTCCCTGTCTTAGTAACTATTTACTATTAACATTATTAATTTTATATATAAAAAAGAAGGTTGATGGACCATAAGTATTTTTTATTTTATTAATATGGTGTCTGAATCAACTTGCGTTTACCTCGATTAATTTTACGGACTCTGAAATTAACGATTATATAAATCTCCAATTGTTTTAAGATTTATAAGATTCGAATTGATGATCTACATAAAATAAATTTAAAATCTAACCATTACATCTCTTAAAATTAAGTGAATATAAGTTATTCTTTAATATTTAAGTGGGGTCGATGGTTAATTTAGAAAGCATTTGACATTTTCAAATATCTGAGAAAACAGAGAAGAAATATTTCTTCTAACAGACAGGAAGATGGTAAAAACACGTAGTCTCATTCCGCCGTAATAAATTAACTCATCAAAGTAATTAATAATGTAGCTCATATATATATATATATATATATATATCAGATCCCAGAAGAAATTTACTGTATATTTGCTTGTCTTTTCTTAATTAGTAGGAAAATATTTTGATGACTCCAAGGCTCGTGGAAGAGGTCTAATTTGTTTGAATAAATAACCGCAAGAAATTTAATTTATAAACATTAAAAACAATACACGAGGAGGCGTTTGAAGGATCGTATGAAATCACCTTTCCCCATGTGGCCCGTTGCTTCCCATATTGAACCAATTGTAATGCCTTCTGTATGTATTCATTATTCAATAGTAAGTTAGTAGTTATTTTACACATATTTTACCGCGAATCAGAATTTTTTTTTAATAAAAAATAAATACATAAGCTTTTTAAATATATATATTTTTAATTCTATTCATAAATAAAAAAGCCCATGCATGAATTTAATTAAATATACTAAAAACCATATACATCAATAAATACAAATAATAAAGTGTTGATGCCTCAATTTAATTTGTCTCGTTGTAAATTGAATAATTTTTTTATAACACAAAAGAATTAATATGTAAGTGTTATTAGTGTATTTTTTTTTTATTGAATAAAAAATATAACTATAAATAAAAAAATTAATGTTTATATATAATAAAATATTATTTTAATGCTTTTCTGAAAAATAAATACTTAAAAAAATAACCATTTCAATACTCCCAAACGTAATCTAAGCCCCCCTTCAAAGATATGGATATTCTGCATTATATACTCCATTACGGATATTCTGCATTATATACTCCATTACCTTGCTTTCTTCCAAGAAAATAGTTAAATCTTACACATCTAGGTGGGAAGAATTAAGGAAAAGGCTGGGAAATGTTGCGCCTCTGGAAATATATATATATATATATATATATATATATAGACGTGCAAGACAAAGTAATTATAGTGTAAGGTAATTACTTCGAAATTTAAATTATTAATTAACCTAATCTCTTGGATTAAAATAGTAGTATCTATATAAATGGATATGCATGAAGAATATAATGTCTTTAAGAGGCTACAAATACAAAGAAACGAAGGTTCGGTTGGTAACTTGATAGGAATAAAACTCTATAGAAAGCCTGTGAGAATGATTGGCAGGACCATTTATTTTTTTAATTTAATGTTCATTTCCTGCTATCATATTCTATTATGCTAATTTGTCTCTATATTGTTCTCTAATCTTTGTATAAATTCCCACTAATCTTGTGCTTGAAAAGTGATCAGAAACAGCAGCAACAAATTAACTCTTCTTTTCTACCCAACAATTAACTAAACCTGATGCAACCAGAAGTTTTCCAGCCTTCATGGCCATTTTACAGGGTCATAAGCTCAGCTAATCTTGACCAACTTGGTTTCTATGGTACTGACATGGATGCCTCTGTTGATGCCTGTCAATTCTCTTCTTCGTTTGCCAACAGTGAGGATATCTATGCCTATGTTGATGCCTGTCAATTCTCTTCTTCGTTTGCCAACAATGAGGATATCTATGATATTTCCTCACTGTTTCCTGCGGTTTTCAATGGTGATCAGTCTGTCCAATCCCCAGCTTCTTCTGATGACTTCCAAGTCCAGGTACCTTGCGTTGAGGAGTTTTTGATGGAGGGCTTCGAGCCTAATCTCTTCAAGGAAATGGAGCTTATATTCTGTGAGAGCGAGGGAAATTCTTCTTCACAGGAGCTATCCAGTGAAGGGGAAAATGGTGGGAGTCCTAGCCCTTCAATAAAATCAAGTGAAGCATCCATGGACACCACACCAATTCCACAGTCAACACTTGAATTACCAGGGGAAGAGCTACAGCTTGAAAATCAAGTGAGTCTCTTTCATTTACTCAAGGCTTATGGAGAAGCCATGGAGGGAGGGCAGAGTGAGCTTGCAGATGTGATCATGAGATGTGTAAGTGAGAGAGTTAGCCCAGCCGGTGAAGCCTTGGAGTGTCTCGCCTTTAATCTATGCCAAGATCTTGAGAAGCAAGGGGATGATTATATAAAACGAGAATCCTGCAGGAATTTTGAGGCAACTTTCAGGGCATTCTACGAAATTTTCCCATATGGGAGATTTGCTCACTTTGCTGCTAATTCAGCAATCCTTGAAGCTATTCCAGCTGATGCAGAGACAATACACATAGTGGACTTCGATCTTGGGGAAGGCATTCAATGGCCTCCATTGATTAAGGACTTGGCACAACTACAAAAGGCAGTGAGATTGACAGCAATAAAATGGAAAAAGGATGACTGCAATTGGGTTCCCATGGTTTGGAGTTTCGACGCGGCGAAAAGGAGACTTCTTGATCGTGCAAGATGCTGTGGTCTCAACTTGAAGGTGGAGGAGATGGGAATTGAAGATTTGGTGAGTGAGGAAAAGAAGGCAAATAAAAGAGGTGGCCGGAAAGAATGGTTAGTCTTCAACACCATGCTCAGACTTCCTCACATGGGAAGGGCAAGGAGCAGACAGCTTGTTGAACAGTTCCTAAGGGTAGCCGGAGACTTGGTGGCCAACTCCGCCTTCTGCAACTCCGGCAGCAGGGGGATTATTACTTTTGGCGATGGTGATTCCTGTGAAAACTTGAAGAACAGTTCCGATTTCGGATCATTTTTCGAAGGGAATATGGCGCATTACAAAGCCCTGCTTGATTCAATCGAGTCCGAATTCCCAGTTCATCACACAGAAGCAAGAATCACATTGGAGTGTCTGTTCGTGGCACCCTACGTCTCCTCCCAGGATTGGTACCAAAAGTGGGTGGAGATGAAGCAAGGTTGCAATCTTGAGCTGGGAAATGTGTTTGAAGGATGGAGGGTGAGCAGAATGAACCTGGAGGAAGCTAGAGAAATTGTGGGAGACAAGCAAAGTTCTTATGGAGTAAGGATCGGGGGAGACCTGGGAAATGAGATGATTTTACAGTGGAAATCAACTCCGTTAGTCAGATTTTCTACATGGAGAAATTAAAGCTAGAAAAATTAAAAATTATTTTTCAAGTAAATATAAAAACAACAAATTAATTACTCCATGTTGCATAGATTCATTACTTCTAACTGTAGAAGAGAAATGTTTGTCTAGCTCAGGGAAGAATTATGTTTTGTATGAAAAGGGCATCGATGATGGAGGATGCAATATTTTCAGCTTTCTTAGTTGATTTAATAATTATTTTTTTAATTCTCCTTCTAATTTTATGTTTTTTTAATTTTTGAAGAATAATTGTTTTGGAGTTTTATAATTATATATGAAAAAAGAACTCCATGCTCATGAATCTATTAAATGATTAAGGCCCGTTTGTTTACTGAAAAGTAGTTTTTTTTTAGAAAGTGAATTCCGGAAAAAGTGAATTCGATGTTTGGTAGTGTAATGAAAAATAAGTTGGAAAACACTTTCCAGTGTTTGGTTATGTCATGGAAAATGAGCTGGAAAATAACTTATTAATATTTTATTTTTCTCAAGTTTATTAAAATAATGAGGAACAAATTTTACAAATTAAAAAGTTGAATGAGAATGAAATTGAAAAAAAAATATAATTTCATAAATTATCTCAAATAAAATAAATAATAATCAAAATAATAGCAATCAAATCTAAAATATTAAAAAAAAAATGAAAGATGAAGAAATTAAAATAATAATAATCAACATTTCATAAATTATTTCAAATAAAATAAGTAACAATTAAAAGAATGAGGACCAAATTTGATACATAAAAAATTTCAATAAAAAAATGATAAGGAAAAAGCAAATAGCAATTATAAAAATAAGGACCAAAGTTAATATAAAAATAAAATTTTAAGAGATGAAATTGAAAAATAAATATTCAAAACAAAATATACATAGCAATCAAAAGTTTGAGGATCAAATTTGATATAATCAGCAAATAATAATATTTTTAAATTTTTCACAACTTCCGGAAAGTGTTTTCCGCCCAAATATTTCAGGAAAACACTTTTCTAAAAACCAAGTCAAATTTTCATTTTACTGGAAAGTATTTTCCGTTAACCAACTTTTCTAATGGCAAACAAACACAAAAAAGTTTGGAAAGTGATTTTTCGGAAACCACTTTCCGAAAAATAAACACAGCTAAAAGAGAAAATACTTTCCTGAAAACCAAGTCAAATTTTTCTTTGACTGAAAAGTGTTTTACATTAACTAGAAAATATTTTCCGTTGACCAACTTTTCTAATGACAAACAAACACAGGAAAGTTTGAAAACGGTTTCTTGGAAACTACTTTCCGGGAAACAAACATGGCTTAAAAAAATATATATTAAATTTCATTGTTTTGTAATTTCCTTCAATTAATTTTAATTTGTTAAAAAAAAAGTTGTAATTTTCTGCTAGTCTCTTAGTATCATCAATTAATGAAATTTTATTTTAGAATTATATAAAAAGATTTCCACAAATCCATATAATATATTTTTTTCTTTATTTACAGTTAACCTTTTCACCTAAATTCTTTAATTAATTCATTAACAAAAGGTCGAATGCGACCCATGAAACGACATCGTTTCCCAATTTTTAATCAAACAATTAATTTCTCGAGTTTTTCCCTCTCTTATCCTTCCGCTTTCTTCAACAAAACAAGTTTCGAAAATTCGAACACTTCACAGTATCTTACAGGAACCCTAAAAAAAGAAAAAGAAATGGGGGATTTCTCTGGAAAAATCGACGTAGAGAAACTAATCTCATTCAGCGACGATCTCGTCTCCGTTTTGAAGGATCAAAGAGACATTAACAACTTGACTCACTGTCTTCAACAGTCACACTCGCTCAAATCCTCTTGCGATGCTGAATTCAACGACTCCAAAACCCTAATCGAAGGTCTCTGTTTGCTAATTTTAAATTTAATTTGTATTTTTTTTTTGTAGATCTGATTGGTCTTAGCAATTTGGAGCAGATTATGAGAAAAAGATAGAAGAATGCAAGAAGAAAACGGAGAAGGCGAAAGCGGAAGTTGTTTCCGATGCCGACATGGAGGTTCTGGAGCAGGAATTGGAAGCGGAGCTTCAAAAAGAAGCTGCTCTTATGGACGAGCTCAGATAAGTACTTTACTTGAGTTGTTTTGGATAATTATTTGTTATTATTTTTTTGGTGGTACTGGGAATTGATTATTGGTTTTGTTTGTTTAAACACAGTGATCAACAATGAGATTAGTGATTTGGAGTGTCAACGGGTTTCTTTTGAGGAACGAAAGCGGAATATGAAGAAAAACGAGAAAGATGAGCTCAGAGCACAGTGAGTATTTTTTCATACCTGGTAGATAGAAAGAAAGAATTGATTACTATGTGTTACTTGAACTGTTTGGAAAGAAAATTGTGAATGTGTTATCTTTTTGTGTGTATCGAAAATGATTATATGTTAGTAGTAGCTTGATTAACTGGTAATTCTGAAGATTGATTTCGATTGTTTATTTTTTTAAAAGTCTTTGTGTTCAATCCCAGTTGTGAATATTGAATCTTATAATGTGCATTTGTGTTTTTTAATAAGTATTGCAAAGACGAGGTGTTGATGACTGTGTGATACCTAGTAATGCTTCCCATTTTTGCTTGTGCTTGCAGGAGGATGCTTTCAATGTATGCATCTGTGACTAATATCATTCCAGACTTGGATGATCACTCCAAAATCTCTGGCCGTATCCTTTATATTACAATCAACTCACATGGATTTCTTTTTGTTTCGTTTTTTTTTTATTGTGTTGAAATTCTTTCTTCCTATTGGGTGTCTTTCTTTCAGGTTCAATGCTGTTTGCTAATCATGGAAGGTTGACTGTCCTTAATATTGGTTATAGATATTGTGCATAGAGATAACAAGGCTGTTGAGAAATTTGAATTTGATCCGACAAAGATAAGTTCATTTGAAATATGTCAGAGCATCTGGGAGATGATAAATAAGCAATAGATGTTTGGATATCTTCAGCTGGCTTGTGTGCTTCTACTTGGTTTTAATGCGTCTTTCTGTAATATACTTGGTCACTTATTTTGTAGGAGGTGGTCTTCTTTTGTTGAATGTATTTGGCTTTTGTCCCTTCAGATGTGATGGTGCTCTTGTGAGGCATTGCATTCTAGTGTTTGTATGTTCACTTTTGTTGCAGCAATGAAATGTGATAGTTTATAAACCTTGTTTCCCTGCTATTCATTATCAAAAAAGGCTAATATTTTTCTCAAAAGAATGGAGAAAAGGAGAATGTTGATATGATTTTTCTGGATGAAAGCTACGAAATCACAGCACATGGAGTGGAACTTTATTAAATGCATTTTCTCTTTCGTTTATATACTTGCAGAACCACTAATTACATCACCCTATGGTTTATGAACTACAGGAATCCACCTGGGGAGTTCCTTGTGCAAGAACCATGCCTGGAAAATTGAAAGCCATAGGTACATACTCCCCTTATTTTATTCTATAATAGAAGGATGCATGTATAATAATCATGCAAGGGGTTCCATCTTCATCTGGTGCTTCCCTGAACTGTCACCTGACCTCGCTTAACTTGCATGACAGACTGATTGGAGTGAGGTGTCCTTGTTAATTGAGGTGTTGGGATGTGAACTGCAAGTCTTGGGCAAAGACTTGCCTTTGTATGCCTTGCAAACATAGTGAATGAAACTCCCATAGTCCTGCATTAAAAAAATAAATATATAAATAAATAAACATGAACAAGGATATTGTTCAGAGGGGAATAGAGATCGTAGAAGGCTTGTGACTGACATCAAGGAGAGGTGTATCATCAACTACCACCCATGGCACGTATTTGTGAGGCGGTCTGAGATGATCTGTTTCTTTGGCATTTTGGAGGACAAGCTGCATGTTTATTTACTTGAAACATCAGTTCTAGCATTTAAACTTAGAATGCATTATGCTTCATTATACAAGTTGAACGACAGGAAAAAGTGCTTAAAGAAGCCAAGAACCATAGCAAGTAACTTCGCATCCAAAACTGTGCACCACCTTCTCGAAAATTTGAATCGCCTACCTTTAGGCTTGCCCGAATTCCAGTCAAGCAAATCTAATTTTTTTTTTTAATCAAATAAAATGTGATCAGTGGGTGAACCAAACCTCTTTTCCATGTCCACTGTCATAGCATTTCTTGATGGATTGTGTAGACAGTCCCAATTTACCAGAACATTCTTCCCAGGATTCTTCTGCTCCATTTCTATCAGGAGCTTTATATTGCTTTTCGATACACTTGATGAAATCGAAGTGCTTCTTCTGCATAGTAATTAACTGAAGATCAATTTCATTCCGTGGCTGAATTGTATCATCTAAATTACAATAAATGCTTGTTTTTTCACCATGTTTATTTCTGTTCACAGTCAAGTATTTATCAGAGAGCAGGTTTTACCAAATCAGGCCAGAGGTTGATGGCACAAGCATGTATGATGTTCAGATAGCATTCATCTTCCCCATGCTGCAAAATACCAAAGTAAAAGGTGATTGATCAAACAATGGAAAGAACAAGAAACAAAAAGAAAGAACACTACTGAAGATGGAAATTGCAACCTGACACTCAATGGTATTGTTGGAGTCTAGAATAGCATTTCCCCATGGAACCAGTCTGAGATTGAGAATGGTCATGAGATCAGTCTCCAGGACCTGAGCCAGGGGACCTGCAATGAAACTGCTGCAATACGGACAAAGAGATTCATAATATAAAGACATTTTAACTTTCTCAGAATTGCGAGAGATTTTCCTGGACGTAACAGGAGGCGCTGATTCCTGAGCAACATCGTACTCTGAAGAATGGGAAGGGGTGACGAACAAGAACACCAGAGCAGTGAGAACAAGGAAGGAGAGTAATGGAGAAGAGCCCATCTCTTTTTGATGGTTGGTACTAGGTGCATTGAAAACTCAATGTGGTTTGCGGTATTTATAGGTCTAGCAAGTGACGAGAAATATTTTTGTCCCAGTCAGACAATGTGACACCTAATGCCCTGCCATCAAATGCTCTGTGAGTAGTAGCTGAAACCCATCTAACATTTTTTCTTTTTAAGAACATATTCATCTGATAGACTGATTTATTGAAGCACCAGCTTAAAATGGAGTTAATTAAACATAAATACTGGAGATACGGAGATGGAAGTGACATGTTTTTTTTAAAAAAAAATTTAAAAAATATAAATTTATTTTAAAATTATCATACAAATAAATTTATTTTATGGTTTTTTCTCCGTCTCTTCAGCCAGGTACACTGTCCTTTCTGTTTACCACGAGACTAAAGTCAGCATAAACTCAGGAAACGAGAGATGAGCAGCAAGTGATCAACATTTAAGTGTGTACCCTTTTGCATTCAGTGGCTGGCGTTTATGCCATGACAGTGATCGCATCTAATGAGTTTATGGCATGTGCATCTTACGAGATTGAAAAGGTGAAGCTCTTCAAGTCGTCATATGTTTGCTATAATAGTCAGGTGCATTTACTCTCCTGTCAGTCCCAGTTGGGAAACGATTGAGGGCTGAGGATGCGAGGGTTCTTTTGCACTTTGCCATGGGAGATAAAAGAGACCAGAAAACTGCCGTTCATCCTGCTCTGAGCTGTTAACGACCAGTCTCTGCTGTACACGAGTGGGGTGAAAGAAGAGTGATTCCAAGAAAGAACTCCTGCCGTTTCTCATATTGGTAGGGATGACTGGTAGTTGGCCGGATGCTTCCGTTGCTAGCACTTGGTCAACTTCAGTCAGTCAGGCACAAGTGACAATTACACCACAGATTTCAAAAACATCGTTGGACGGAGCTCAAAAACTTGGTTACAAGTCAGAAAACAGTGTCTCCACGGCCATTGATCAAAAGTTACCAATGCAGTGAGAAAGAGAAGTGGAGGGCAACTGTGGAATGGACAAAAAAGTAAGAGATTATTTTCGGTTTGGTTTTTTACTTATAAAAAACAATCAAATTGAAATTTTATAAAATATATAAAAAAAACCGAACCGAAACCGGTTCAAACCAACCGGTTTTGGTTTGGTTCGGTTTTTTATATTAAAAACCAAAACCCAACCGACCATTTTTGGTTTAGTTATTTTATATTAAAAACCAAAAACTATATTAATTTTTGGGTATTTTTTGAACTTTTCTAATGAGTTTTTTTTGTTTGGTTTTTCTGTTTCAAGCTTGCGAAATTAAACTGAACCAAATATTTTTTTAAATATTCGAATCAGTTTTTTTTCATGATTTAATTTTCTTGGTTATTTTGTTTTTATTTTCTTGATTTAATTGGTTTTTTAGTTTTTTTCTTACCCCTTAAAAAAAAAAAAGTCATGAACCATGGTGAACTTATAGGCATTCCATTAATAATCAGATACCTACCCTCTTGCAGTGTTAGAAAATGGTTGTCGCCAAAACAATTATACTGCTGGCAACATTCTTTATGCATTAATGGTATACCAATTGCCCTGCAGCATCCCAGGCGCCAGCTGCTAAGCTGCTTTTCCAGTCATTTGTTACCTTTTTTTTTTTTTCTTTAAATGAACTTGAGAAATACAGGTGCCAAAGTTATTGCTCAACATTCCAAAGCACATGCAGATTCTATACATATTAAATAAGAGAGCTATAAAAAAGATCTATTTTAAGGAACTTTTTTAAGATGTCAGCCAAGGCCATGCAGCTCAAGTGTCTAGACCGCCCAGTGTCAAAAAACTCTCAGCCATTGAAAGAACTCGAGCATGCATCCTTACACCAGATTTGACATCATACCCATAAAGCAAAATCATTTGAATGCTTACATTCAGAAGAGGTAGATTTTTATGAACCGTGTAAGCTTTAGGCAAAGCTTGTAAATGCTAGGAAATCAACACCATTTTCTAGGCAATCAAGGGTGTCAAGACAACCTTAGTTAGAAGGCATAGGATTGTTTAAATAGGTTGGTCGAGAGAGAGTATTGAGGTTTCAGTCAAGAACTTACCTATATGCGAAACATATTTGATTATGTTAGCTGTATTCATTGGGGTTTTCCCTATTTTGGATGAGAGGGACACCATCTTCCCTCCAAATTAAACGTTCTTCACATAATGCAATCTTATAATACACTAAATAGTAAGTGCAAAATACCCTAGTCATCCAATAGTAGGGTATGATGTTAAAGAGAATGATTCTTACAAAGTTTTGGAATAATAGAGTTTTGAATTTTGAACAGTTAAAGCAAAAAAAAAAAAAAACCAACAAATTAATTGTGTGTTTGATATTTGTGATGCATGATGGTTTTCAAAAGTTTTTTTTTTTTTTTAAATGATTTTTTTTTAGATTTTAATTTTTATTTATAAGTTTAGTATATTAAAACTATCAAAAAATATTAAAAAATTCCATGCATTTTCAAATGAAACACTTATTTTTTTATGAAATAAAAACTAAATATTACTTTTGAAATAAGCACCATTAAAGAATAGAAACCACCCTCAAGTAAAATACTATCAAAGAATAGAAATAATTATGAGCTACTGTAAACTGTGTGAGGTAAATTCGTATTAATTTCAGATTAGTTTATTGGTCCGCGCTCCGTAGCGGGCCAATATCAGTTTTTTTTAAATGTAAAAAATATTAAGAGTATGAAAAATATTTTAATAGTGTTATTAAACCTAACTTAGTGGGTTGATTTTTAAACCTCCACTTAACTCTTTGTCATATCCAAGTAACGTGAGTCTTGAAACCATGCCAGACTGAAGGTGTCCGAGTCTGGCAATCATGTCAGACCCAAGATGGTTGGGCTTACAAGGTTGCTAGACTCTAGGTGGTTGGGTCTGTTATGGTTGTCAGACCTAAAATTCTTGAGTTTGACGCTTAGGATTTGTATAAGACAAAGGTAATGGTTGTGTTGAAGACTAAAATATTCATGGAAATATGTTGAATGGTCTTAGGACATCTAACTAATAATTCCTTTTGGATTTCTAATGTATTGTTAAGAAAAAAAACAACAAATACATATGTCATACACTGCTGAATTTCAATAGATAAATGTATAATTGAAGCTAAACTATGCTATGTTGATACCAATTGCTAGATACATGCTCGTGCTCTTGCAACTTTAAAAAAACTTTGATCAAGAACAAAGAAAAATTACTCCTAGAAGCTTCTCTTGTTAACAATGCAAGGAGATACTTATTGTCCTCCAATAAAATGATACTCAAAGTTCTCATGTTCTTCTCGTTAATTTGTTGTCTAAACTTTCTATTACCTATCTCTAATCCTCCTACTTGAGTCTGGTATGATTGCCAGACCCATTGCGTTTACGTTTGGCATTAGCTCTTGGGCCTGACGTGATTGCCATACCCAAGTATCTTTTTTCTCATTCGATTTACTTTCATTCTCTTTGTGATCTAAGTTGTAAAAAGTTAAAAGAAAAAGAGAGAGAAGAAGTAATAAATGAGAAGAAAAAGAAAATCAAAGAAATATTTATCCGCTCGTTAAAAAATGAGAAATTAAAAGTGAAATTATTATTATAATTCATAGTAATTTTTTTTTTATTTACAATAATTTTCTCACACCATTTAGTTTTTTTTATAATAATATAATGGGACCGATAAAAACTAATTAATGTTTACAAGTCATTTCTTTTTCTACGTACGGTTCAGCAAATAGTTCCACAAGGTGGAAACAATTTGCAGGAAGGTCCAAAATTGACTTAATTTAATTGATGTGCCACTTGAAATGTTCTCTTGATCCAACTGCCGTCCATCATTCCTCTGGTGTTCACTGCAATATAAATAAGAATAGTGTAACGATTTTTTTTTTTTTTATAAAAAAAACTCACTTACTTAGCTTATGGGGGCAGTATTATAATTGCACAAGGACCATTAAATCATTGTAATATTTATTGAGGTCAAATATGTTTTTGACTTTTTAATTGTATAATGTAATGACTAGAATACTCTTGAAATTAAAATAAATATACCTTTGATAAAGGGGCGAATTCTTCTTTTTGTTTAAAAATGCATAATCAATTTACTTTGTTATCCCTTGAATATTTTGCTTTTAACACTTAGGCCTTAGGATTTATTCATCTTTTCAATATGGTTATTTTGTAATTATGGAACCAATACAGAGGTAATTTCATATTTTAAAAAGAGTACTTAAGATTTGATTTTTTTTTTGATTTTTTTTGATTTTTTTGTAAAATGTTTGAATATTTTCAATTTCATCATTGAATCAATGAAAATTATTCCCCCTCTTGTTTTATTTGTTTAGCATTTCATCCTCATTCTTTTTTTTTTAAAGGGTCTTTTGTCGAATTAATTTTTTTTTAATTTCATCATTTAACATTAAAAATATTATTTTACCTTTTTTTTTTGTTTCAGATTTGATTATTTTTCTTTTGATTTTAGGTTTTGATTTTGATTTATTTTATAAAATATTTGAATATTTTTAATTTCACCATTGAATCAATGAAAATTATCCCCCCTTGTTTTTTTGTTTAGCATTTAGTTCTTATTTTTTTTTAGAAGGGTATTTTGTTAAATTAATTTTTTTTAATTTTATCTTTTAATATTAAAATGTTAATTTACAAGTCAACTCGTGATTTTGACACCAAATTATATACTATGAGGATGATTGAGTTGTTTCTTGTCTGCCACCATAACCGATACCGTTCCTACTGCTCATACTTGTGTTAGTGGCCTTTCCACTTTGTTGTATAAATTTTAGTATCATTAATTACAGGGAAAGCAATATGCTGGCTAATATTGAGTCGTCATCAACAAACTATGCAGGTCTTAGAAAATATCCTGAAAATTTATTACTTAGGATACTTAAACTTTTAAGAGGATGACCAGCCATGATCGATGATGCAAAATCCTCAACGAAGACATCTAACTTCCATGTCATTTTGGGAACCACTTTCTTACAAGTTGAAACAAAAATTAGCTCGATCGATGAACTGTAAGAATCTCAATGTCTTACCCATTCAAGAAAATGATAAATTTGTGATGACACAAGGCACATGCTTGCGAATTAGCTTCTAATATGTCTGCCAAATCCTGAAAGTTTTTGTTTTCAGCATTAAGTAGGTCTGTCCATGAATTCTTGTTTCACAGCTGTTATGGTGGTTTTTGTGGAAAAAATAAAAATAAAATTGTATAGGATAAAACCAGGTTATCAATTATTTTTTAGTTGGCGTTTTGTTTTTTTATTGGAACGATAAATTTTATTTTTGGAATATTTTAGTAATTTATTTTGAGGTTCCATGCTTTCGGAATATATATAATACAAAATATATGATTCAAATTCAAATTAAAAAATAAGTTAACTTCAAATTATACAATACAAATACAAATACAATATCAAATATCTAAATATTATTTTAAAATTCAAAACATTCTTAAATAATCAAGGTTAAAAAATAATAATTTAAAGTACAAAATACCAAAATAATAAGAAAATAAAAGGTTTTAATACAAAAAAAATAATAATCTAACATCATTTCTATCATTAACATAGAAATTTTGTGGTGGTATATAAAAAACGTTATCAAATAGATGTGTTAATAGATGATCGTTGTTACTAAGCTGATACTCTTCATTAAAATAAATCATTTCTTTATTTAAAGTTAAAATAGATAAAAATATTTTAGTAGTCTTCCCACTCAAATCGTTTCTATTCAGTCATGCACAAATTCATTTATTTAATAAGTTAATAAGGGGAAAAAACAAAAAAAAGCTCACACCAACTTAATCAAATTTTAAGCAAATATACAAACAATTTTTTTCAGAAATAAATTCATTAACTGTAAATAGTCCACAAATTTAAATTACTTCTCAAGAATTTTAAACTCCCAAAATACTTCATTATAAAGAAAGGTGACAGATCATTCAATGGTAAGACGACACTCATGTACAATGATCCTAACCCCTTCCCCTTATTGCTCTCGGTTGTAAACACAGCTATTTTCCTGGTTTTGGAAATCTTGGAGCGTTCGGTCCACGCTCTTGAAAAGGAAGGACCCTCTAAGCTAATATATCCAAAGCTTAAAGTTTAGACCCCTGTTTAATGAACGCAAATACCTTTTCAAGAGACCAAAACAAAGTGAAGTCCACACATACTGACCTGTCTGCACCAATCCAACGTGGTTGTAACCTGAAGCCACGTTGAAACTGCTTAGATTTCACACTCAGGACGAGCCATTCTTCTCACCTTTATAAGAAATTCAGAATGATCCGAGATCTTTAGCCAGAATTGTGACCATAAAATAATCATGCCACCAATGATGAATTGCTGGAAGCATTTTTACACAAATCGTTCTCTTAATCCACGATTGTGTTTTAGCAAGAAGCGGTAGAATTCGAAAAAGTATAATGTTAGAATGACATAATCACAGGATGAGACAAGATTAAAGCTTGCAGCTAGCTGGAGCTGAAGTTCAGTACTGGGAACTTGATTTTCTAATTGTGAAATCATCTTCAGAGCCCTGCGGGGCTTCTGGACAAAGGATGCGAGGTTAACAGGTCAAGTTTAAGGGAACACACATTCAGTCTATAGGTTTTCCTATGGTGTTAACAGGCCATGGCTTTGGTAGCAGAAGCTTCAGTCTCCAGATTTTACTAGTTATTGACTTCCAGGTCACATGCCTGAAACTTGCGCTCCCAGGATAAAATGATGGATTAAATTGATTTGAGTTATGTACGCCAACACCATCAAATCTTAACATCTTATTCAGATTTCTTCTCATTAATGGAGTCGAGAACCATCCGTGACATTGTCGGTTTCGGAGCTCAAAATCAGAATGATTGCCAGTGCCAGACTAATATGACATAAAAAGAGAGCGAACAGGACAACAATGCGAAACTCAGGCAGTGAAACCTGCACAATTCTGAATAGGCTAGACTAGTTTTTGCATATGGATATCACAGCAACTCGCCAAAATGCACTGGAGGAAACTACTTGAATCCCTTTTCAGGAAATTTCCAGAAAGCTCTCTTCAACCTTGGAATTCTCTTTATTGTTCTCAACAAACGTCAAATTCTTAGCCCAACCATGGTATGGATGGATAGGAATTTCCTCCTTAATTTAGCTGACACTATTAGGTGGATGATTTGCAGGCATTTGGCTTGATTTTGCCTTTGTATGAACTGCAGATATAGGTGGTGAAATCTCCGTAGTCCTGCATTAGTAGTAGGGTTATCGGTAGCACACTAGAGAGAAAGAGAGAAACCAAGGATTAGGGACTGACCTTTCCGAGTGATTTATTATTCACGACTACCCAAGGCATAAACACATGAGGCGGATCAAGATGAGCAGTTTCATAGCCATTTAAATCTTGAAGCTGCATATCAATTTTCCTTAAATGTTAAGGCATAATCAACAGGAAAGAACAAGAAAGACATCATAGTGCTACAGAAGAAATATCAGAACTGGGAAATGATGAAGTTAAAAAAGTATTCGATGTTACCTTTGCTCCAGTTCCATTGTTATAACACTCCAAAATAGGTTCTTCAGACAATCCAAGCGAGTTGAAACAAGACTGCCAATCCGAATGCGTTCCATCGATAACAAGGAACTCAATGCAGTGAATCAGTGCATAATATTTGTTCTGCATTAGAGAATAGATGAATAAATCTATTTTCAAATAATTTATTTTAACAACATTTGGCAATAATTTTTCTTCGAGTTATTATGAACATATGCATAGGGTGATTATAGCCATGGAATAATAGAAAGGAGGTCCCCTACCACATCATTCCAGACATTGATGGCGCAGGCTTGAATTTTATGCAGAAAACATTCATCACGACCATTCTGCTAATTTGGTAAATTTAGATTTGCATAAGATAAATAAAGCTACTACTAGAAAAGAAAAGAAACACGAAAATTTTTTATGGTGGTTGCACATCTCTATCACTATGGTATCCAGCATTAACTGGGCTAACATTTTCTGTTGCCATCCTTCAATGGAAATGACTGTGAAGGCGTAATGCTGGTTTTTGATGGTTATAATTTATTCTCTTCTTTCCATCTTGCAAACTCGACAAGGTCAAATACTTAACCTTGAAAAAAGAGAAAATGGACCCTCGTTCTTCATGAATGGTGAGTCCACAGTAAATCCTTCACTTTTCTGGTATTCCATTGTCCTGTTTGGAAATGTAGAATCTTACAGATTCTGGCTCTATGAGCTTCTTTCCATATGAACAATTCTTAAGCTGCTTCAATCCATTGAGCCTTAAACGTCTCTCAGGTTTTGGCAATGCAAACTATAATTCCAAATCCAAAGCAGATGGTGATCTCCATGTAGTTGGAAAAAAAGAAAAAAGAAAAAATTTGGCCCTACCAAAACGCCATTTAATTATAAAGTACGGGCAGGCAGATGAGTAGATGACAATTTAAATTTAACAGCAAAAGAAGATGGAGAAGATGAATATGACCTGACAAATGATGGTGTTGTCTGTTTCGTTGACATGAGCATTACCCCAAGGTACCATCCTGAGATTGGTGATGGTGATGAGATCATCGTCGAAGACACCTGTGAGATTTTGGATAATGAAGGTTGCACAAGATGGGCTTAATGCTTCATAGTAAACAGAGAGGTTAACCATTTGAGAATCCATAGAGGATGATATCTTGATATCTTCGAAATCTGAGTGAGAAGCAGCGTGCGATGGAGGTAGAAGGAAGATCAAGAAGGAAGCAACGATGAATGTGAAGACTAGTTTCGTAGAAGCCATTTTTTTTTTTGTTAGCATAGTACGTAGATGTTTCGATCTCCACAGAGTGTCAAGTTATAAAGGTTGTAATTTTTATAATCATTAACGGACAACAATACCCTTAATAATTAATTTCATATCTATGTTTAAAATATTTGCATTTTCCTTATACAATATCTAGGATTAGTTATTAACCAGTTAAGTGGCACGAGTTATGCTGCATGTTTATATTTTATTTTTATAAAATATTTGGATTTTAATATTGGCAAGATCCAAGGTTATTTGAGTCCTGTACTTAATGAGACTCAAGTCTATTTTAGATCCTACACATGCTATGACCTTACACTATTTTAAGTTTTGTACATGACAGAACCAAAGGCTATTTATGTCCTACACGAGGCAGGACCAAAGTCTACTTCGGATCCTGCACAACCCATGATCCAAGGCTATCTTGAATTCTACACCTGGCAAGACCCAAGACTATTTAGATCCTGCAACCGGCTCATAAAAAGACTAGTTTTGTAGAAGTTTTTTTTATTTTTTTTGTTAGCATAGTACGTAGATGTTTCTCCACGTAGTGTCAATTTATAAAAAGGTTGTAATTTTGATAATCATTAACGAACAACAATACCCTTAATTAATTTTATATCTATGTCTAAAATATTTGCATTTTCCTTATACAACAATGAGTAGGATTAATTTTTGTTTTTTATTTAATTTAAAAATAATTTTCTTTTATGGTATTTTATTTTTTTCCTATTTATTTTTTAAAAATCAAATACCATGCTTGATAATTTTATTTTATCTATTTAATTTAGAAATTATCCAGTTTATAAATTTTATTTTTTCTTCTTCAATTTAGACCGGTACTAGTATGAATGTGGTTGTTGATTCAACTAGGCTTGTAAAAATTAAAAATTATAAGCATTCAAGTGGGGATATGTCATAACTAAATGAGAATATGACACACACACATATATAGCATGTGGATGGCTCAATAGATACTTTTATGGATTAAAAGGATATGTTAAAAAGGCGGATAACAAGAGATCCAAGCATTGGATATCTAGCTCAAATTTTTCTAGGTAATTTTCTAGGTAGTTTTCCAATTGAGAACCATTTCATCGGTCATTGGACTATTGGATCTCTCAAAATTAGACCCAGAATTGTTGTTTGGGCCAATTTTGTTATTTTTCTTAAGTTTTTTTTTATTTTTTTGGATTCGGTGTAAATTTCCTTTGAGCTTTTGAATGTATTTTTTTTTTTTTGGTAAAGATAGGGTTTTCTAACCTAATTAAAAGTTATGTAAACCACATAAAGAAACAAACTTCATAACCTTATTTTTTGATAATAAAATTATGAATTTAGAGTTTACATTTGCAACCTTTTTTGCTCATTAACTTTTTATGTTTTCTATGTTGTTGCTATCCTTATAGCTTCCGCTTGCATCGATTTTTTATTTTATATTTTCACAGATTACTTGAAGAGAAATATCTAGTAATAAATTCTAAATTATGATTTTTTAGCGTTGACCCTATTTGACAAAATTTTGTGTTACTTGTGTTTGTTGTCTTTCTTGTATTGTTTTTATATGTGTTAATTTGTATCCGAAACCAATTATTCCCAATAGTTTTTGTTATGTGGTTTAAAATCATAATGGTTAGAGGTTATAAAAGACATGTTCATGGTAGACGATAATTTCTGAATCAAGAGGTTCTACTCGAAGAAGGATATGTTGGATGTTTTTATAGACACTTTAAACTCAAGGACAAGTTCTTTTCAACTTAGTAAAATCAATGCAGGATCCATATTTTCATTACAATTTTGTTTTTTCTATTTAGTTTATGAATCCTTATATTAACTTTATAACTATTTCTTAGGGGTTTTTTTTTTCTCTTTAGGGATTAGAGTTTAGACTTAGAACTAGTATTGTCGCAAGGGACATCTAGGAAAGCCAATTATGATTGACGGGGATAAAATTAAAAAAACAATTATAATGAACCATAAAACCCACACCAAAACAAGTTTAAAAGCCCAATTATAATGAACCAAATATCAAAGGTTGGAAGAGAAAAAAAATTAAATAAGAACCAAAAAAAGGTCACCCAAGTAAACTTATATTGGTGGTCGGTGCCACACTGTGGGCCAAGCCAATTTTTTTCAGACATAAAAAGAAAAAAAGTTAAGGCAATGCTAGAATTTCCATAAAAATAAAAGAAATTTGAGACTTAGGTCATTAAGTCGACTGAGTTTAATAAATTCGATTAATTTAATAACATAAAAAAGACAACCTTAATTTAACAATATTAAAAATCAATTAAACCTAGGTGAATCTCCTGGACATGGATTAATCTTTTAAAATCATAATTCATGAAATCTCAAACCCATGCTGAATCAAGAAGCTTAATTCCCAACAAAGAAAATAAGCAAAAAAAAAAAAAAAGGTCAGCCCATGTTAACCTAGCCTATAACCCAAGTCATTTGACCGGAAGCATGAAATTTAGAAAACCTTAAAATCTAATTTTCAACTAATCAAATCTTGAAGGATGAAATTGAAGGAAAAAAAACTAAGCATATGAAATGATAAAAAAAAAATAGCAATTATAAACTAAAAAAGTGCTCGAGCCCACTGAGGTCAACCCACCAAACCTATAGGTTAGGTTAAAAGAACATTTAACATGATAGAAAGGAAAATAAAAAAATTATAAAACTAATTTTTTTTCTTAAAAAACCATTGTTAGCTTATAAAACCTGAGACCCGGGTCATTTAACTAAAATCACCAAATATAAAAAATTACGAAGCTCAATTCTCAACAAACTAATTATTTAAGGATGAAAAAAAAAAGTCAACCATACAAAAGGATAACAAATAAGAAAGAGTAATTATGCTAACACCTAGCCTAAATCAGTAAATTAGTGTTAAATAGAGTAATTTTTAATTGAAAAATAATAAATTAGAAGGAGAAATTTTTGTGATTTGGGATTAGCATCCTTAGTAAATTAACCTAAATTTTGGATAAGATGAAATAATGAACCGGTACATGAAATGTTAACCCAGTGACGAATAATGTAAATTTTCCAAATGGGTAAAATTAGTTTTTAAAGGATAGCTTTTATAAATTGGGGCGGAAATGTTGTAATTAGCTTATAAATAGTATATTGGCCCACACTTCGCAACGGGTCAATATCATTTGTATAAAAATATAAAAAAAATATTAAGAGTATGAAAAATATTTTAATATTGTTATTAAACCTAACAAATTGAGTTAATTTTTAAACCTACAGTCAACTCTTTGCCAGATCCAAGCGCCTTAGGTCTCGAATCAATGCCAGACCCAAGCGTCTTGGGTCTAACAGCCATACCAAATTTAGACACCTTGGGTCTGATACTATGCTTAAACAACAAAAAGTAAACTTGAGAGCATTAATTATAACTTATTCTATTTTTCTCTTATTCAATAAAACTAGTTAATTGATCCTTAAAATTCAAAATATAGATTTAGGTTCGGTTTTGCACTATTATTTTTTAATTTTATTTTTGACCCAAGAGCCTAAGTTTGCCAACCATGCCAGATCTATGCACCTGTTTTTGAATGCCATAAAATTATTTTTCTAGTGCCAACACTTGGATGAAAACATAAAATTAATATTTCCATCCATAATGCATACAAAAAAGAAAATTTTATTTTTGAAGACTTGAAATAAATCACTTAGAACTCAACATTTGTTTTTTCCATCCTTTCCTCTTCGAAGATAACAAATTTATAAAATTAGTTGTACAAACAAAAAAGAGTTTGTAGTTAAGCTCTATTGCATATGAATGTAGAAATCCTGCTTGAAAGAGACAGTATTTGTTTTTGCAATCCAATTGTGCTTTTGGAAATTTTAACCTAGGCGCGTGGGTCTAGCATGGTTGCCAGGCCCAACAGCTTAAGTATGACAAACATGCTTGATTTGACAAACAACAAATAAAGAGAACAATTGTGCACTTTAATTGTTAGGATAGAAAGAAAAAAAAAACACAAACAATCGATCACCAACAACAATCTAATCATTATATGTCTATATGCTCCACACCATGTGGAAGAGGACACGATTATGCATCTAGTGAGACAACATATGGCTATATTTGGCTACAAAAAATCATCACATGTGCCTTTTTGATGCGCAAGCACCACCTATTCGCTGTGGAAAAAAAAAGAGCCAAAGAAACGTATCGTGAAAAGATGAGAAATTAAAAATGAAATTATTATTATAGTCCATAGTAAAAGGTCTCTTGATCTAAAATGATTTCCCCATGCTATTTAGCTTTTAGTACCATTATAGTAGCATGTGTATATAAAATGAGCTTCTTGGATATATGAGATTGCGGCACCATTTGTTTTTATAATGCAAAAGTATTTTTTTTAATTAATTTTTTGTGTTTTTAAATTATTTTATATGATAATATCAAAAATAAATTTTAAAAATAATTGAAAAATATTTTTTAATATATTTTTAAGAAATTATTTTTTTTAAAAAAACCTAAAAACACCATGATTTAATTAATTATTGCCTAAAGTTACGGGCTTCATTTCTTTTTACTTCTTTTCGGTGCGGAAGAATTCATGTAGGAATATTCCTAGTCCACTGCAAGGGATAAGGAATTGCTGTTATAAAGACACCAGGAACCCTGTGATGCTGCTTTAAGGTAAAACGAAGCATGCTCTTAATTCTACATTTGCAATGACCTAAACACAACAGCAAATAGTATTTCTCATTATGTTCTGGCTAGACTGATCTCTACAGACCAACACAAGAAAACTCAATCTAAATACTATAAATCAGCTGGAAAGTTTACCATACACCCACTAGAGCACATTGATCAACAATATCATACCAGTAAGTCAAGATTCCACCTTAATTCTTTGAGACCATCGAGCATGGTTGATCTCGGGACTTCAATTTATTGCCGGAGCTGATGATGTCAGGTTGCTGGTTTGGTCTTCATAGCAAACTGAATTGATGTGATTTTCCTTCTGCGATGAATTGCTCTCCAGAGGAAGTGATTTGCAGGCCTCTGGGATTTTCGTCCCTCTGTAAGCCTTGCAGATATAGCTCACAAAATTCTCAAAGTCCTGCATCCATATACCTTCTATTGAGTTTGAAAGACAAGGTGACATGCTTCCGTTAACTAGCTAGAGTCTCAGAATTATGATAGACTAACCTCCCGGAGTGGTTGATTATTCACCACCACCCATGGCACAAATCTATGGGGTGGATTGAGCTGGGAAGTTTCAGCTGCGTATTTTCTCTCAAGCTGCATCTCATCATCATTCAAGCTCAAACTATCGAAGAAATGAAACTTGGCAATGGTGTAAATAGGATCAGATTATCATACTGTGTTTAACAAGAACAAAACTCACCGCTTCCCCATATCCACTTGTGTAGCAATCAATTGGTGCTTTGCCCAGCCCACTCATACCAAAGCAATTAACCCACTCGTTCATCTTGTTTTCCAAGGACATTTTCTCAACACAGTGTATAAATCTAAAATGCCTGACCTAAATCAAGGGAAAAAAGTGAAAATCAATCCATCACAAGCTGCAGATCGAAGCAGGCCATGAACATGACTAAAGATTCTACTGGGAAATTGATTTCGACAAGGTAAGCTCACCGCATCAGGGTAAATGGTTACAGTGCAGGCTTCGATAGCATTTAGGAAACATTCATTCGTACCATGCTGCAATGTTTCCGACACCCCCCCATAAAAAAATGCAATTCAAAACATAGAATTAACCTCTAAAAAACAAAAGATTATCGCTGTACTAACCTGGCAAACAAAGCTGCCATTAGGTTGGATGAAAGCATTTCCCCAGGGGATCAATCTGAGATTGACAATGGAGATGAGTCCTCTGTCAAAGACTTTAACCAAATGGTTCACTATGAAATCTGCACAATATGGGCACAGAGTTTCATAGTACAAAGACAGCGTAACGTTTTGACTGCTGCTAGTAGATGCGATCAAGAACAATGCAGTGCAGATGAAAAGCAAGAAGGCGGTGAACAATGAAGGACGAGAAGCCATTCCAAAGTGCAAAAACTCCCATGTGAGACTACAATGGTTTATAAATTATAAATGGCCATGTCCTCTCATTTTCCTTTTGCAAAGAGTAACTATCACTCTTGGTGGGGCTACTAGTAATTATGGTCTCTGGTTTGCTTTTTTCCTTTTCCTTTTCTTGTTCTGTTTTGGATTTCACAGAGATAGGATAACATTCTGATCAATTTTTAGTCTTTTTGTACCTTCAAGTTTTCTTGGCTTTTGTTCATGATATTGTATTTTTACCTCTGGGAAAAAGATAAAGGGGAATGGAGCAGGGCAAACTTCAAGGCTCCTTGCACAGCCAGAGAATAAAAAATGTGGACTGCTTTTTGACCCTTCCTAAAAAGGCTACATTAGTTAAGAAAATTACAAGGTTCATAATCCATAGAATCAATAAATAGAAAGAAAAAGAAAAACAGTAGTTTTGTGTTACTCTTTTCATTTTAAATGTGTAAAATACCAGACTATTGAGAACTTGTTTGAGAGTTCATAACTTGTTGTTTTTGGATGTTTTTTTTTAATTATTTATTTTTAAAAAATTAAATTAATTTTTTTTTATGATTTTGATATTCTAAAATAAAATAAAAAAATAAAAAAATATATTTTAATTTTGAAAAATACTTTACATCACGGAACACCCTAGAAATGCTAATTTTTATTAGTTTTAGGAAACCTAGAAAATCCCTCTATCTTTATTTTTTTAATTAAAAATATATCAAAATGATTAAAATTATGTTTTTAAATATATTTGTTAAATGTATTTTTTAATTAAAAATATATTAAAATGATATTTTTTGTATTTAAAAAAAATTAATATCAGTATATTAAAATTATTAAAAATACCTAAAAATTAATTATTTTTTTTCAAATAAAAATTAAATTAAAAAAATCAAAATTACCACAATTCCAAAAAAATAAATGAAAAGTAAAATAGAGCATTCCTTTTTTAGATTAATAAAGTATAGAATTGTTTAATTTCCTCCCTTACTGTCTTCCAACTGTCGGTTCAAACTTTGATGTGCTAGTTGGATTTTCTTTTGAATTTTCTGGCCACGATTCAATGAAGTGGATTGGCTACGAGAGGCTGCGCCACAAAAACTAGGTAGCAATGTCTTAAGACTGGATGGGTTTTGGCCCATTTATTTGAGGCTTGTTTAAAGCCATCCTGGGCCTATTGTGGGCTGTATCTTGCCATGATTCGATACCCCTTCACACAAGAAACAGTTCATTTTAAGTATTCTTTCTTTTTATATATAAATTCATTTTCTTCTTATTTTCATCTCATTTTTTTGCTATCAATCCCTTATACATGTATAACATCTCACCAACACTTAAATAATTTTTTTTATATTATTATTGTCTTAAGATAATAATAATAATAATAAAGACTAGTAATGACAGATCCTTATTTTATCTTTTATTTTAAAAATATAAAAATTTATTTAAAAAATATTTCAAAGACATATTTATTTTCATGTTTTCTTCTCAATTATTTTTGTTTTGAATTTTTTTTTAATTTTAAATTCATCCCTGTTTATAAAACTCAAATCCAAATTTAAAAGTAGCTTATTTAATAACTAGAATAATATTGAAACCCTCTTTGTTTTGCTGCATACATACACAAACATCATAAAACCATCTCAATTTAATAACTTAAGCTATTAAGTGAGGTTTTAGAATATGTTTATGTTTAATGTTTTTATCAAATAAATAAAAATAGTAGGATTCGAACTCGTGACCGCTTTGTCATTAATATTTTGATATCATGTTAAAAAATCATCTCAACCTAATAAATTAAACTGTTAGGTAAGGTCTCAAGATATAATTTATATTATTTTCTAATAAAATATATATATATATATATATGGATCTGAAAATAATATAATGGGGTTTTTTTTTCCTGAGGATATACTCATGGATTGAAACCAAGATACAGTGGTCAAATCAAATTTATAGGAAACCATTAACAAGTGAATGAATCATATTTTACGTGTAATACTGACATGAATAAATGAAAAAAAAAATGGAATCTTTCTATTACTTAGAGAGAGAGAGACTTTAATTTTTAAATCTAAAATATCCTAGAAATGATGTGAGAGTGATATCGATCATGCATGGAAGAATCTTTCTATGGAGTATTTTATTTATTTATTTATTTAGTTGATGAGTAAACTATGAGACATTAGCCTGCCCAATTAATATATATAATGCCTCTTGAAGCATATATATTGTGGAGCACCGTGAGCTGCTACAGTATGTCTGCTGGAAAGGTGAAGGGTCCTTCCTGGTCAAGCTAATTGTAACCATTATTCAAACTCAATTTGTTTAATTTTGTGGAAATTATTTTTCAAGTTTTTATATGTTTGTTTATTGTTAAGAAAGTTGATCCATGTATAATATTTTCTACTAAATAAAAAATTTGTTTTAATTTTTAGAAAAGTAATTTTTTTTATTTTGTTTGATTTTTTTTAAATTATGAAAAAATAAAAAATTATATCAAATTTGATCCTTAATATTTTTATTACTGTATATTTGCTTTGAATCTTTTTTTTTTATTTCATCCCTTAGAATTTGATGTAATTTGATTTTTATATCAATATTGGTCCTTATTCTTTTGATTATTGTTTTTTTTTCTCTTATAATTTTTTTAATTGATTTTTTATCTATTCGATTTGATCCTTATTCTTTTAATTGTATTTATTTTATTTAAAACAATTTATGAAGTTATAATTTTTTTTTAATTTCATCATCTCTTAACTTCTTTATATGTCAAATTTGATCTCTATTATTTTTATTGTTATTTATTTTATTTGAATAATTTAGAAAATTAAATATTTGTTTTTCAATTTTATTTTTTATATGTTAGATTTGATCCTTATTCTTTTAATAAATTCAAGAAAATAAATTAAAACATTAATAAATTATTTTTTAATTTATTTTTTATAGCATAGTCAAATACTAGAAAGTGTTTCCTAATTTATTTTATATTACATTATTAAACATTAAAAAATTATTTAATTTTAAAAAAAATATTTTCTAACAAACAAATAAGACATTAAATGTTTTAATTTTACGAGATAGGTGATGGTTGGATGTACCTACCATAGTTTTAAAACCCGGACCGGCCCGACGGGTCGACCCGGGACCCGGCTGACCTGGGCATGAGACCGGTCCGGGTGAAGGCCAAAACCTGCTTGGGAATTGACCCGGCAAGACCCGGTCAACACCCGGCCCCAAACCCGTTGACTTTTATTTTTTTTTGTTTTTTTTTTGATAAAACGATGTCGTTTTGATTTTTTTTAAAAAAATAAAAAATAAATTTTGACCCGGCCGACCTGGCGACCCGGTGACCAGGTCAAAACCCGGAACCCGGGCCTTGGACCGGGCCAACCACCGGGCCGGGTCTTAAAACTATGGTACTTACGTGCCCTGCAAAAAATATTAAAAAGAGAAAGGGAAACGATTAATTACTTTGAACGTTTATGATGGTTTATAAGTCAATCATTATATTGAGATTGTCCTCCCTGCAAATTCAATAATTACACAGGGATTAAAAAAATTTCTAATAATCTCTCAATTAAATTAATTTATCCCCTTCTTAAATTAAAATAATGCCATATCATCTAACAATAAGAAATTTCTATCATTAATTTCTACATTTCACACTTGGCTGAAATACCACCTAGTGAAAAATATAATTTTTTTTTTTTAACTCTTACTTGTTTTAAATAGTCCAATTTCATTTTGTTTTTTTTAATTGCTATAATATTCAACTATATCATTTCTAATTCTTCCCCTCTTTGGCCAAAAGATTTATCAAGAGGGAGATCAAGTTTTTTTATTTAATATCAATTTGACTCTAATAACATATTCAAGCATGAAAATCCTATATCAACACATAAATTCATTCAATTTAGTCATTGCATAATATTCCATAACAAAATTACTCATCAATTCATCAAAATAATTATATCCAAACTTAAAACAAGTTGGCTTACCACCCAAAATCCAAGAAAATTGTGGTAAAGGTCTTGAAGACAAGTTTTCCCTTTTTTCCTCCTAACCTTAGCTTAAAATTCCATCAACTCTCTTAGATCACTTTATTTTGATGAATTTTAGTGTGGTTTTTGGTAAAATTCTCACAAAACCCTTCTCTCTCTCTCTCTCTCTCTAATCTTATGGCCAATTACTTTGAAAGGAAATAATAGCTTCTATGATAAGCCTCTCACTCTATATACATCTTAACAATGAGTCAAATTTCTATTTTGTCTTTTCATAATATATATTTTTATAATTTTCAATGAAATTCTCAAATCCCGACACCTGCTTATAATAAATTTTACCAAGGTTATTTCAAGTTTAATTTAATTACACACTTGTACTTTTGATTTTGTATAAATCATTTCCATTAAATTTTTATTTATGTTTCTCTGTTTTCTATTTTCTAGGTATTTCAATTTTCCATTTTATTTTTTGACCCATACATAACATTTCACTTCAAACTCTTGAGACTATCATGATTCCTATAATAGTTGAGAATTTATAAAAATATTGTTACTCATTTTTGTTGTTTATTCATTTTATTATTAATTAACTTTAAAATTCCTTTTGGAGTTTACAAAAAAATGTGATAACATTGTTAGTGCTTGTTACAACTTTTTTAAAAAAACAAAGATTGTGTAATAAAAAATAAATATGTGCATTTACAAAAATAAACCGAGAATCATATGCATTAAAAAATATAGCTTTTTAGGCAATGTTTCTCATGTAATTAGGACTTAAAATGACTCAATTTCAGGGTGGAATCCTTTTTCAATATCAAGAAGTTAACAAAATAGACCGACATCAAGCAACCCAGGTTAACATCAAAATTCATGACCCAAGTCATGGAAACAATCCCAAATCAATAATTTACTGTGCAACTATCTCTTTCATTTCCATTTCACTTCTTCCTTACTCATGTCTAGCCTTAATTAGACTCTGGTTGGATGGAATCCTGGGTTAAAATGATGAGTTATTAGAGAAATAAGGACTAAATTGAAAGAAGAGAGCTTGAGTTTTGGTGGAATTAAAATCGGGACTCATTTGATAATTCTAATAGATTCAGAGACCGAAGTGAAGAAAAGGAAGGAAAAGGATAGTATGTGAAGAAGACACATTAGTGTGTGGGAGGTGGCAGCGAGTTTCAGATGATGTGTTGGGTATCATATGACCTCCAAAAACAGTCTTTTTTAGTGTACATGGAACCTTCTCGGCCTCCATAATCATATTGTTTTCTATAATATCCCACATCGACGAGTGAAGACTTGGGGGAGGGCTTGAGCATGCTTACCTTGACTAGTAAGATGTGTTTTGGGTTCATACGTGGCTTCGAAGAATAAATCAATGAGACTTGTGGGCTAAAGCGAACAATATTTTGCTAGTGGAGTGGAGTGTTACAGTTTGGTATTAGAGTCTAGCTCACTGGTTGTCCAATGGTGTCAACAAGGTCATTAGGGTCTTTAAGGGGGTGGATTCTAATATTTCACATCGACGGGTAAAGACTTGAGGGAGGGCCTTATATGAGCATGCTCACCTTGACTAGTAAGATATGTTTTGGGGCCATGCGTGGCTGCCAAGAACAAATCCGTGAGCCCCTAGGCTAAATTAGATAATATCTTACTATTAGGGTGGGATATTATATTTTCTTTCCCTTATATCATGTTGTTTCTTCTTCTTCTTTTTATCAATCTCAACCCCTCTAGTTTAAATCTTTTTAAAAACAAAAAAACCCAACCACATATAATGGAACACAAACCTAAAACATGATGTTTTCTAACTGTGCGTGAAGGCAAAAAAAATAAAATAAAAAGTAATTATCTATACCAATTGTGAAACAAATCAATACAAAAGGGTCAAATAAAAAAAGTAATATGATAATTAAAAAAAAAGAAAAAAATTGATTTGTGTTAATACATAATGCAATTGAGTGAGCTATAATAATTGCAACAGTGGATTGCATGGACCAATTAGTTTTTGTTAATTAATAGAAGTAAAGAAAAAGTTATAAGTGAGGGGCATCAAAGGTGTCATAACCTATTTTTGGTTATTCCTTAAAGTTTACCTTTTTCCTTGTAAAAAAAAACAAAAAACAAAAAACAAAAACAATAATAACAAGAACAATGAAAATTTGGCAAAAGCTAGCTGAGGAAGGTTCCAAATATATATAGAAGAATCAAGCTAAAGTTTTGGAAAAAAATTGAAGTCTAATAATACCACATTGTATCCAAGACTAGAAGGGCAAAACATAATTCAAAGTCAAATCAAATGATTTTTGAACGGATCTAATTAAGTCCTGTGACATAATTAGTTTTTTAATAAGTTAATTTGATTTAATCATGGGCCAAATTAACAGTTTAATTAAATTTAAGAATTAATTTGGGACAAATTAAAAGATTTAATTAGGTGAAAGGATTTAATTATACTTTTAATGGCTCAAATTAATTTTATTAGGGACTTAATTGGTGAAAAATGAGTTTGGGGGTAAAATTTGAGCTTAATTGAAAATATTAGAATTTTAGAGGACCAAACTTAATTTTTACAAAGTCAATTGACTTAAATCAGGGGTAAAATTGCAAGAAAATTAAAAATTTAGAGTAAATTAGAGGTTGAATTGAAGAAATTCACAGCCGAGAACCTTATAAAAAAGGAGCTAAACTTAAGGAATTTAATTCGGTTGAAGACAGGGTTGAAATTGAAAAATTAAAAGTTTAATGGTCAATTTGCATAAATCCAAGACTAAGAACCACAATGAAAAATGTGTTGTTTAGGGTTGATATTGAAGTTTGGCGAAGATAAAATTGTATAAAATCAAAAGTTTAGGATCAATTATGAATGCAATTAAAAGAATCAAAAGCTAGGGGATTAAATTGAATTTTGATCGAATTCCAAATTAAAACCCTAAAAGACAAAACGATGTCGACATGTCGTCTAGTTACTGTTCATTATCTTCACTTTTCAAATAAAAAATATGATTGAGTGGCTACCTTTTAAGAATATTTAATGCTTCATTTCTCAACCAAACCGGACAAATTCTACACCACCAGCCATCCATCCTCATGTTAGGTAGCCTTCTTCTCCTCCTTTTTGGCTCCAAACATTGCAGCCATTTGCGTGCACAATGATTGTTCTACATGCAAAATAAAAATAATTCACATGGTCACTGGGTCGGGCTAGTGACCATGTGAGGCTAGGTTAAAATAATATATACAATAACATTAAAATGTAAAAAAAAAAAAATATATCAAATTTTTCAAAAGGGATTTTAAAAATATTTAGAGGTCCTTTACATGTTTTTTTCCAATAATTTTTCATAATATTAAGCTGTAGACTTACATGGTAAGATACAGACTTAGTATTAAAAGTACTCAGGTTTTTCCAAAACTTCAAAAAAATAAAAAATCCAAAACTAAATTATTTTCCTCCTTTCAAAAACATTTTTAAAAAACTTTCATGCATATGATGAAATTCTAAAATTATCTAGTTTTATGGTAAACAAAATTAACTTCAAGTTTTGAAACTAATTAGTTAAATTAACTTTATAAAGAGCATAAAAAGAAAATAAATTAATTAAATTGGAGTGTTAGGCCGCTCTCAATATTTTTTCATATTTTCCAAATAAAAACATAAGAAATAATTATTGTTATAAAAGTAAATTATTTCATGTGCATGATCGGATCATTCTCATGTACCAATATTTATTTATTTATTTTTCCTTGCAAGACAGAGAGATAGAAAAACTAGAAGATGGCGTAGGTCATTGATGCTTTGAAATGTATTTTAAACTCTTGACATATTCAACTTCGAGACTAAATAACATTAAGGAAGGAGCTGCCTCGTATGATGATTATGACATTGCCTTATGAATATGTGTGACATCAGTGTAGAATATATCCAGAATAACATTTCTTTTGGGTATTTGTCGATTCTCGGCAGGTACCAGGCATTGAAATTAATTAATTAGTAATTTAAGAACAATTAATTACCAGAAATTGATATTAATTTGATAATGTGTGTGTGTGTATATAGACCCAGGCTAGGTAAAGTTGTATACCATTATTTTATACACATTCCTAAGTCAGATTACCAGAAGACAAAACTTGCCTTTGACGTTAATAAAGTGCAATCAATTTAATTCCTGAAAATAAAATAAAATTTATCTTCTTTAATTCTCTTTAATTTCCCACCATGCATACGTATTGACAGCTATATAAAGTAGTTTAGTATAAAAAATTTGGATTAAATTCTATTATTGATCTGAAGCAACCCATCGACGTACAAATCAAAATATTATATAATTTTACTTTATTTAAAACTATATGTAGCGAAATAACTATATGTTATTTCACAATGTGGCTTGCAATACTAGCTATAAGTCTATTATTCAAAAGTGTGTAAAAGAAAATCATTATTAAGATATTGTTTTTAAATTTATACCTACAAAACAATATTGAAAACAATTTTAAATTAGTCATTCATACTCGAAATGATGCCTTCACGAAATACTATTTGACATTGATTGATTATAGCGCGAAAGATTCTCTCTCTCTCTCTCTCTCTCTCTCTTTTAATTCTTGATTTATTTTGTGATTTAATAAATTGCTAGCTTAATTTTAAGATTTCTCAATTTTAAATCGCAATACGTACATGCATCCTTTTCTCTCCTCAATCAATCCATGTGTGTGATGTGTCATGTGTGAGTGAATATTCATCTAAGATTAATTATTTGTTAAATTACAGATATCAATTCCCTATAGAATTTTTTTTTAATCAATATATAAATAAATAAATTGAGGAAGCGCTATATATTTATTTATAGATCATTATTAAGCAGTTCTATTATTAGCTAAGAAACGCCAAACTAATCCAAGTTACAAGAACAAATTTCTTCTTTCTTTGCTAAGAGAATAACTCAATCTCTAACGTAACCTTTATATTACGTGTCAACCATGCATGGACGACGTCCAACACGAAAACTCCAATCTATCTACCATAATATTCCAATACGTCCTGTTCCCTCTTTAATTATTAAATTTGCATGCCAGATTTTAGCTTGTAGTTTTTAATTAGTTTAGATGGGAAAACTCTCACCTACCATCGCATAAACATTTGATTGGAAAACCCCACAAATATTTACAAATAAAAACCCTAAATAGACAAATTAATATTCAAGATTGGAGCAGTTATTGTATGATGCTTCCTTGAAACTTCAAAATCTTTTTAAAACAATTAAGGAATATTGGCATGCATGAACATCACATATAATCATGATGCATGGTCCATGGATGATCATAAGAACATATAAAGAATAAATATCGGCAACGATGCTGATGCATAATATTATTATTAATTATATAACATTAGACTGGTATAAAACGACAGACATCCTCATTCTCAAATGATAGTCGATCCGGATTATCGTGCATGTAATTAAAAAAATAGATGAGGACAAGAGAAAGAGAACCAAAGTATTGCTAGGAGTTGACTTTACAGGCTAGGTGTTGGAGTGAAGCTTTCCAAGGATTATGGTGGCGTCCTCTAGCGTCGCTGCTCCTCCATTATTCTTTTCACTAGATGAGCATCCGCCATTTTTTCAGGTGGGTTAGAACTTTTTTTCTTGATCGAATTTAAGAGAAATGGATTTTGGTGTGATGGGTTAGATTTGTCACAGAAAATTATGTTGGTGCATAATTAATTACAGAAATTAATTAGATATCCAGACTGTTCATTAATTAAAACTTAATTCCATCCCATAATTTATAATGTCTCCTAAGAAATTCCAGAACTTATTATATATATAAATTGCTATAGCATCCAAGTTTCATATGCCTCTTCCTAAAGTTGATAGTGTATTATTTATAGTATTAGAGGGACTGCAGAATGATGGTGTGAAGTTGATATTAATGCATGTTTATGGGTTGCTTGGGATTCAGGAAAGGATTGTGTTGTTGATTTAATATATACTGGTAATTATAGTGTATTAATTCTTATAATATTCTTAATTATTGTAACGCTTCAAGTAGCTAATGGCCTCAGAACCTAATCAAATGGGTTTTACCTTAACATAATAATAATAAAAAAAAGCTTAGGTTATAATGAGTGGGATACTTAAGTATTTCAGTTCTTGGGATATATATATTTATATATGTTTTTGGTCCAAAAAATTTATATATGTTTTTTTAATGAATTAAACTAAGTCACGCGATCTTATTAAGTCATTAATCTTATCGTATGCTATTCTTTTTCATTTTTTATTTTTAATTTAATTTCTGTTATTGTCAAAGAATTTGATTTGCTTCTCTTTTTAAGAATTAGATTGTCTATCGATATGCACTGAAAAGTACATGGAACTCTCCTAGAACATGCATGCTTTGATGACGTATAAACGAATATTGGACAACAATTTGAACAAAAAAGCAAGCTAAAAACCTAATTTATTGTCTTATTAATCCATTTTAGCACATAAGCATCCTATGATGATAATTTAACCATGGTATCCAACCAATTTAAATAATGTTCTTAAAAAATAATTACCTTGTACAATGAATCATAGATAAAATATGAATATCTTGAAATTCAACTCAAAATCCGATAAAAATATATGCAACTAATACTGAATGTATATGTGTGTGTAAATGAAACTCAATGGGCAAGATATAGACATTTAAATTTTTTTACTTAATAAATAATGAATAAGATATGAATATGGTAGAATATTGAACATATGTTAATATTTATTATTATAGTGGGACCATTATTTATATTCTCAACCAATATATAATTCTAAGGCGCTATTTGCGTTCCAAATATCGCTTGATGAGAAATTAATTTATTTTATTTAAATTATTATTTTATGTTTTCGTATCGTTTTGACGTGTTCATATCAAAGAATAATTTTTTTAAAAATAAAAAAAATATTATTCTAATTGATGCATTTCCAAGTAAAAAATATATTAAAAAATAATCATTATTACACTTTAAAACACCCCTTAAATGGTATATTGTATACCTCTATGTTTTTTAGTTCCATACCACTCACATACTCAGTTATTTATGCTCATCATAAGCAATAATATTTTGACTTCGTACGTTATGAAGTTTCCTATATATTATTTTAATGTCCTTTAAGATTCTAGTTTGGACAAATTAATTTTAGACAGTATCCTTAATTAATTAGCACCTAACGTGACGAGATTAATTTTATTAGCGCTGTCATGGTGATCATATTAGTGAGAGAGTATCCGATTCTCTCTTCTTCTTCTCCTTCTTTATCGTGTAAAAAGGCAAGAAATATCAGATTTTCCAACTCTTGTATGGCAAGATCCCTGTGAAGAACAGACTTGTACACCGAAAAAGAAGAAGCTGTGGTCTGCTTTATCTTGTAATCCCATTCACAGGTTCATACATATTCCAAATCCTATACATGTGGGTAGAATGAAAAAGTTCCTTTGAAATTAAAAAAAGTCAGCATAAATTTTCAGGAATAAAACCGATACAAGAATATATGCAAGCTATAAAATAATTAACCCCCCTACCAAAAGCTTAAGCTAGAGATGAAATAGTATAAATATTTGAAATTATCTTAATGAATTAATTTTAATAATTGCGAGCATCGATCAACACAATAAGAAAATAAAAATAATTGAAAACATTTTTTTGTTTTGAATAAGAACTTTCCAATTTGATATTTATAAAAGCAATTTGAATGGATATTCAGAAATCCAGAAAAAAAAAAAGCGATTCTAGATTATAGCTGAATTTTAGAAAGAGGGGACCCTTAAGCCATTTAGTCCCCGTTTTTTTCCTAGCAAGGATCAGATCATGTGATTCCTTGAAAAAGGACAATTTCTAAATCATCTTTTAATCAATTTCTGCTGTCTGCATCAGCGACAGAGGAGCATCAAACACATGCATCAACCCAAAGTGAGTTGAAAACTTTAGCAATGGAGCGTGCAAATGTAAGAACCCCAACTGCTCAATCACACACACACGTTCATATCTCAACAAAAAATTTACTTTATTAGTTAAATTTCAAGCAACACACCTGGGTGTGTGTGTGTATTAGTCTTTTGTTCATGTCCCAGCTAACCACATTAATTACTGGCAAATCGATTCTGTATATATTATGATTTGATTGGATTAACGTTATCTTGTTTAATTTAATTTGGGTGTTAAGCCCCGATTTTCACACCAAAAAAAAAAATGCACTTAGCAATTAAATTGCTTTCATGTATTTAATAGTGTAGTGCATTGTATTTTTTAAAATATTTTTTCATTTTAAAATATTTAAAAAACATCAAAAGCATTTAACAATTTGATTTTTTTTAAGTAAAATATATTTTTAAAATGTATTAAAAAATTTATTGTAATCCGAAACAGTTTCATATATATATATATATATATATGTGTGTGTGTGTGTGTGTGTGTGTGTGTGTGAGAGAGAGAGAGAGAGAGAGAGAGAGATTTTGCCTAGCTTGTCATTTACTCAAGTAGGAAATGACAAAAAGAGTAAATGAAAAGCGACAATATTAATTGGTCGGAACCTAACCCGGCATGAATTTCCAAAATTAGTGCGAAGAATAAAAGCCCAACCTTTATAATTTAATATACCACATGCGAGTAAAATTAACGTAGATGTAAATATAAGTTATAGAAAATGCTTCATAAAGGTTGAGAACAAGACAACTGAATGGCGAAAAAATGAACTTATAATTCAAAAGTTAAAGCTTAATTTTACATTAAAGATGGTTTCTTATTCCTCATCTATATATATAAGCCTCGCTCGTGCAGATCTGTATGTGAAACCAAGTGAAAAGTTGGTTTGGACTCTTAGTGAAGAGCGGTGATGATGGGTCGACGGGATGTTCTAACAGATGTTATTAGTGTCAACCAATTAGCTTTCTTTGATGGGCATCAGTTTTTAGATAGATTCATGATAGCCAATGAGATTGTTCATGGTATTCGTACCAAGGAAGGTCACGGGTTCTTATTGAAAGTGGATTTTCATAAAGCTTTCGACTCGATTTTGTGGGAGTCTATTGATGTTACTATGGGTTATATGGGATTTGGTTTTCTTTAGAGAAAATTAATTTTTGAATGCTTATCCACCTCTAAAATGACCATTCTGATCAACGGCACTCCTAGCAGAGAACTCAGCCTAGAGAATGGGCTAAGGCAATAGGACCCTCTTCCCCCATTTCTCTTTGACATAACAGTGGATAGTTTGACTATTTTATTTAACAAGGCTCTATATTCAGGTTATTTCAAGGGTCTTCAGACTGATCCAGGGCATTATATAATTCATCTGCAATATGAAGATAACACTCTGATTATTTCAAAAGGATTCTCCGTTAGTTCAAGATCTTTTTGAGTCTTAAAGTTAATTTCTATAAAAATTATCTTATATGAATTAACTTGGATGAGAATTACACTTTAGGTTTGGCTAACGCAATTTTCTATCGCAATGATTCTTTTCTGGTTATATACCTTGGGTAGCCTTTAGGTGCCAATCCAAGTAGGCTTTCTACTTGGAAACCGGTGTTGTCTACTATTAGAGCTAAGTTGAGTACTTGGAAAGGGAATATGAGCATGGTTGGGATGATATGTTTGATTAAATCAGTTTTAAGTTATTTGCCTTTGTATTATATGTCTATTTATCATATGCCAAAGGGTATTATTAATGTCATATCTTCTATTAATCACTTTTATATATATATATATATATATATATATATATATAGTGGTAGTTTGAATTCCTATGGAATTTAGGTGGCTTCGTATAAGGTCATTAAGTCAAAATCTCTTAGTGGTCTCGGCTTGGGGTCTCTGTATCATAAAACTTTTTGGCTTTGCTCTTTAAATAGGTTTGGAATCTAAACAACGGAGTGGCAAAAGGCTAGCAAGAATTTATTCTTAGAAGTATCGGCCTAATTTTGCTAATAGGCTTCATGTGTTTGCTAGTTCTCTTTCTCAAACACGACATTACATTGTTTCGGCTTTCTCCTCAAGCAAAAGCATAGACATTACACTTAAGTCCAACATTGGGTTTAAGGTGGGTGGTGGCAGTAACATTCATTTTAGACCAATTCTTGGCTAGGTACTCCAGCTCCTCTTCAGAAATTATTTCCTAGACTATTTAATCTTTCTCTGCAGCAATCAGTTAGGCTTGCAAATGTGTATAGCTCGGTTGATAATTCAGTCAGCTTGACTTGGAGGAGGAATCTCAAGTCTTGTGAGCTTTGTATATGGGAAAGTTTAATTGTAAAGGTGGAGCGTGGTTTAGTTTTTTCTTAAGGTGAAGATAGAAATGTATGGAGAATTCTGGAATTTATTTAGTTCATTCAGGTTACAAATTTCTAGATAGCTTATCTGCTTTAAGGGCTCCTTCTTTTTCTATTTTACTCTGGAAAGGTTTCGCAACTCCTAAAATTGATATGTTCATATGGCTCCTGCTTAATAGTAGTCTCAACACTAGGGGATTTTTTTAGCTTAGAGGGGGATTGTTAATTATGAGGATACTATTTGTTCTTTTTGTTGTAAGGAGATTAAGACTAGTAATCATTTGTTTCATCATTATAGTACTACATGGATTTTTTGAGGTAGATTCATGCATTGGTTCGGGTGTGGTGTTTAAGTTGTTTATCGAGGGACCCTGAATAGAATCTTCAGAAATGGTACAGGTTGGTCAGAGGCAATTTTCAGTGTTAAGCTATTATTATTTTCTGCAAAGGCTTTTATTGGTCTATCTAGTTAGTTCGCAATCAACTTATATTGGAGTCCAAGGTCCCTGATTATGATATGATTTTGTATCTCATCTTTCATTGTTTGGCTTTTTTGGTTGAAATCCTCAGTTATAAACTTCAATTACACAAATTCTGATTTGGTTAGAAGCCCTTAATGTATCTTGAATTGAACTAGTCAGTTTGGTTTTTGTTTATTTGCTCCTTTTTTTAGATACTTATACTGTAAGTTTTTATTCCTTCAGTCACCATCTTCTTAATGGTACTGTTTTAATTTAATTCTAATTGATTACTATAAGGAAAAAAAAAAAGCCCAAATATGGATGCTTGTATTTGTTGTTATTTATTGTATTTACTTTGACGAGTTTTTTAAAATTGTTATTTTTTTAAATTTTATCATTTAATATTAAGTTGACTCAGAATTAATTTTTGTTTTCAGTTCCATCCTTCAAGATTTGAGTTTTTTTTTTATATTAGGCTTCCTAATTTTCTTCAGTTTCTTCTTTATTTGTTTATATTGGTCTCATTACTTAGATCACGAATTTAGCAATTTAGCTTGAGTTGACTCATAACTTTTTTAGAATTCTTTTTCAAGCTAATATTTGTTACATTTCATCCTTCAATACTAAGTTATTTTGGAATTGAGCTTTGTAATCTATTTTGGTTTTTCTTCTATTGAGTTTTCTTATTTGCATGATTTGGAACATATTGTTTAATTGGATTGCCTAGTTTACTGGTTGTTTCTTAGATTCTTTTTTTAATTAACTTATTTTTCTTCAGTTTTTTTTAATTTTATTCTTTAATATTATGTTCGATTTATTTGAAAATCGACTTTAGCTTCTTCTTTTTTTTTTTATCTTTTTTATGTTAATTTATCACAGTCTTATAATCTGACTTGCATATTTAGCATGCTCATTTAAGTTGACTCATATCAATTTTATTTTTCCTTTTTTCAATTTGTTTTTTCCCTGTTTTTATTTTCTTGGATGGAATTCTAGCTCTGACAACTTTTATATTTTGGTGACCATTCTTTTTTTTTTTTTGTTCACTATAGATTCCAATAATTCTTTTTTTTATTTATTTGCCCATTAATTATCATTATCTTTTTTTTATCTAGTTAGATTATACCTTTTTTTTTTATTAGAGTCATTTTCTTACTTATTTAAAAAATATTTGTTTCTCCCAAGCGTATTTCTTTTTACTTAATAAAAGATGTTCCGATCCAGGGCATAGCATACACCCACAAATCTAGTTACAAGCTAAACACAATAAAACCCACAAATTTATAACAATATGGGTATACAATAACCCAAAAACAAAACATTAATAATAATAATAATAGCTACACGAATAAATCTGGCCAACAAAAAAACCTTCTCAACAAAATCCTCAAAAAAAAAAAAAAACAACTTCACAAATAAAAACTCAATCGATAAAATCTCATAAATCTATAAATCTAAAAAGACTTCATAAAAACTAATACAAAACCTTCTATATATGCTTTAATTATTATTATTTTTTCCACCGAGAAAAAGATCTCTCCCCCTTGGATCCAATATTCAAGAGTTTTTGTAGATGAAAGGAAACACTAAAAAAGAATCACTCTATACGAAAAGAAATACTATAATACTAATAAAACTGGAAAATTGAAATATTTTTGAGAACAGGAATTTGATATAAATTCCAACAACTTTTTCTTTTCTTTTCTAACAATTGAGGCCCACATACGGGTCAGAACGAAAGGGAGGAAATTTTCTCTACACGAGAAAGGCTTCTCTACCTAGCTGGTTTGTTTTCTTGCTTTGCATGACATCCATGCATACATGTACAACATCACATGTTAAGTAGAGAGGAAAACCGTATCATATAATATAAATTAATAATCTAATGGAACATACAAAAATTTAGGTGAATAATTGTTTACATGTCCCAAGAGGGAGAGGGAGAGTGAGAGACTATCTTCTTTGTCAAGATCTAGGGTTCCTATCCCCTCTTTTTGCACAAAGAACTGCATCTCTTTTTTGTCTTGCTTAGTTGATGAGTTTTCATTTCCAAAATCGATGCCTCGTGTCTTCTGAGCAGCAGTTTTTCTCTCCTATCTCGGAGTAGGAGGTGAGAAGGTACATGGTTAACTATGGTCACCTTCACAGGGGCCCTAGTTCCAATTTCGTTTTTAGCTTTGTAAATCTGTCTGTAGCCCTAAAATCTCTTGCTATGCAGTTGTCTTTGTCAGGTGAAATAGAAAGTTTAGACTAAGATTTGGGACGAAAGATAGGAGTGGAGTCAAAAGGAAAGATCATATGGAGGAAAGCAACCATACTGGATGTTCAAAAACAAGTGCCTCTCTACAAGATCATGATGAGAGTGCTGGTGGAGAGAATGATGAAGAAGAAAGTAGGCCTAAAAAGGGAGGAAGTTCAAGCAACAGCACGGTCGAAGAAAGCGAAAACAAGTCTTCAGTAAGACCCTATGTTAGATCCAAGCTGCCAAGGCTCCGTTGGACGCCTGAGCTTCATCTTTGCTTTGTTAAAGCTGTGGAAAGACTTGGTGGCCAAGAAAGTAAGTCAAGATACCATATCTTTGCTTGAATTCTCAAGAACTGAAATCCTCTCATGACGGTCATAAATCCAGATTTAAATTCTTCAGTCTATGGATTGACGTTGTAAAAACAAAGTGAAAAATTCTTATTATCATTTATTTATTTTGTTTTGCTAATTTCTTGGTGCAGGAGCGACTCCTAAACTGGTTCTTCAACTGATGAACGTTAATGGACTTAGCATTGCTCATGTCAAGAGCCATCTACAGGTAGTTTTATTGAAGAATTAGGATTAGTTTTCTAACAATTCCTTGGAAATATATTATTAACTGCAGTTCATATATACATACCATAAGGTGATTCAACCTGTTCTAATTTTCTATTTCTTTTCCTTCTTGGCCTGGAATCGTAATCAGATGTATAGAAGCAAGAAGATAGATGATCCAAGTCAAGGTAATTAAACCCTTTACATTCCATTCTTCTTCTTGACTTGATGAACCATGAAGATAGATAAAATTAGGGTCTCTTTCATTTTGTTCTGATCCGTACAAGTACTGGCCTTTATTACATGCAGGCATGGCTGATCATAGGCATCTTGTGGAAAGTGGAGATCGCAATATTTATAACCTCAGCCAACTTCCCATGCTGCAAGGATATAATCAGTACCAACGACAAAATCCCAGCTTCAGGTATCAAATATGCAATCAATAGGCATTCTTGTTCTCTATTTTGATAAATTAAGAATATCTTTTTTTGTCCATAAAATTTTTTTCTTCCTGTTCTCTGAAGGTATGGAGATGCTTCTTGGAATGCTCGTGAACATTTTATTTATAACCCTCATGTGGGTCGGTGTGTAATCGATCGAACCAGACCAGGATCCTATGGAACAGTGGCTGAGAGGATCTTTGGTAGCAGCAACAATGGCAACTGGAGTGCCAATTCTGCCAAGATCCAAATGGGTGCTTCCTCTTTGATTGCACAATCTAAATGGAAAAATGAAGAGCTTAAAGGCGATCAACAATTGCCACAATCATTGCACAACAACAGATTCTGGCAACCCCAACCAAGTCCAAGCCTCGTTGATGTTAGCCCTCTCGTGCTCCCTCAAATGCAAACCAAAGTAGGGGAGAGTAGTGGTACACATTTTAAGAGGTTTCTGCCTTCAGATTCAAAATCAACAACTGGTAGTGTACAAGAGTGGAAGACACTGAAAAGAAAGGCTTCAGATTGCAATCTCGACTTAGATTTGTCTCTGAAGCTAACACCAACAAAAGATCATGAGAGCAACCAGCGAAGTTTGGAGGACAGTGCTAAAGTTAACAGTGAGCTATCTCTCTCTCTGTACTCTCCCTCATCCTCAAAGCTTAGTAGATTGAAGAGAGAAGGGGATGGGAATAAAGATCACGGAAAAAGGGCAAGTACTCTAGATCTGACTATATGAATGAGACATTCTAAGTGAGATCTTGAGGTACTTGTCCAAAAGATTGCAATTCATATGATTGTCTTTTACCATCATACAAATCAATAGCAAGCATTTCTTAACTTCGAGCTTGCTTTCTCCAATGTCTCGACATCACCACCAATGCACAATCTTGCCTATTATATGAATTAATTCCCGTCTGTATATAGCATCACACATATGCAGTCCAATATTACACATGCAGCTGCCTTGCCCTACCTCTTACATAAACTAGGCGGTCCAAGGTTAACCGAAATCCAGTCATGATTTAATCTTTTATATATTTATTTGCACCCATCGGATGCCATAACATCCGATAAGACTGTTCTGAAAAACATCGCATCTATTATGAGTCTTTCTATAACCTTAACTTAGGTCTGATCTCCAATCTTGGTTAGTGATATGCTTGGAACTGAAGTGGGAAGCAAATGAAGGATATTATAAAAGGGTAATATTCACCATTCAAACATCCAAATGAGCTAAATTAAACTGTTAATTTAAACTAGCTAGGAAGATCTAGCTTACATTTAAACGACATGGTATGATTTTATTCTTAAAACATGACTCGAAACATCTTTATTTTGACGATTTCCACCATAGAAAGCAAATTACATTTCATGGCAGATTTTATTCTTGTGCTGCTAACTTACTCTGAAAATCTGAAAGTGCTTCCCCAGCTGATAAATCAGTTATAAAGCAAACGCATAGAGGCTCCCCTTAGTGCCTGCAGTTCTTTCTTCAGATATTGAAATTCCACTGCAAAAAATACACAGACTTGAGAGATCTTTGAGAGTGTGACGGCAATGATTTATTTTTAAAGTTATTTTTACTTAAAAATACATGAAAATGATTCAAGAATATATAAAAAATAATTTTAAATAAAAAAATCAAATTTAAAAAAATATAATTCCAAATAACCCCTTAGTTACATGACGGACCACAAACACTTAAATAACAATCGGATCAACCTATAATATATTGTAACTCATTGCATATTATAACATATTTTATACCAGTGTGATTAGTCTGGCTTCAAAGGATCAAAATCTATGTAATAATTCTCCAAAAACGTAGCATAATTACCTTCTTTCATAGCCTTTTCTCTCTCAAGTCCTTCCATGATCTCCTTTATAAGAGTATTTTCAGTCTCAAGAGCCATTAGGGATTGCTGGTAGAGTGACTCTTGTAGAGATAACCAATATACTTTGACCTGCATTTTTTTAAAATATTTGAAACATGGATATTGATCATTTGTTACACACACACCATTTTTAACCTTTAGAGGAGATGATGATCATGGGAGATAAAATATTTCAAGCACCTACGTACCTCTTCGGCTTTGACATCTCTTTCGAGTTTTTCTACATACACCAGCTTCCGAAGCCGGGATCTTTGAGCAGACAATCTGTTGGCCATAATTCTACAAAAACAAAACAAGGGCGCCAATTTAATTAGGCAATTATATAAAAATTAATCTATATATATTCGACATAAGAACTACGTACCAAATTAATCACAACATTCGTTTTTAAAAAAAACAATTTTATGATTTTGTTTGGTTGAAAACGAAAAAATAAATACAAAAAAAAACATATTTAATTAAAAAGATATAGATAAATATATAAAATAAATTTATTTTTGAAATAATTATGAACTTAATTTTTGTCTTTCTATGCTTAATTATTTTTATCTTCTTTTTTTTTATCCCGAAAAAAGCTAGGATATAGAATAATATCTCTTATATAATATGCTTAATTGTAGGATTTAGAAATGGTATCCCTAAAATTTACGGGTATGACGTTTATTGCCAATAAGTTCCGATTAACTTATGTTTGGCGATGCCGTGCATGACCATAAATATTGAGAAATTATATTACTACGTAAATCTTAAATTTAGCAATCGTGTGGGCTTGTGCATATACATGCGGCACGTGTGCATAAACATAGTTAGGAAATAGAAAATAATAATTTAAGAAACTGAATGACATTTTAGCTAGAACAATTATTTTTAAAAAAAATTTCATAATTGCAAGATTTAGCAATTCTAAAGCATCTATAATTTTGGCGATGACGTATATTAATTTCCAATAAGCTTTGATGATCTTATATTTGGTAATATCTCCGACATGTCATGCATGAGAAAAAATTGAAGTACGTGATTAATTTAATTTTGGTAGTTATGTGCATCAAATAAACATAGATTATATAAAGAAATATTAATAGTGGTTTCAATTTATTTTTCTAAGAACCTTGACAATGATATATGTAGTCATTAAAATAGTTTAGTTACTATCTCGATATATATAGAAGTGATGGGGATAAATGAGACCAAAAAAATATATTTTTGTGTCCTTTTTATTTTAAAATGATAAAAATACATTTTTAAACCATGTTAAAGATATATGTAGTTATTAAAATAGTATTTAGTTAGTATCTCGAGATATATAAAAATGACGGTGATAGATGGAACAGAAAAGATATATTTTTATGTCCTTTCTATTTTGAAATGATAAAAATACGCTCCAAATGATATGTTTATGTTATTATTCCTCAAACCAAACATGTTTTTGTATTTTTTATATTTGATATTTTTATTTTAAAACACTAACTAAATACAACCATTTTAATGAATTTATATTTGATAATTGATGTACCACATGTCGCTGAAAATATTATTTTTATTGTATGTGCTAAATTTTTAATTTGGGAACGCATGTGTCACATAAGCATAGAGATCATATAAGAAAATAACAAGTCAAGGGAAAAAATCAACCGTTTAATCCTTTTCGATTTCAATTCCGAGTCTAGATCAGCCTCGTCGTGCCTCCTCTTGCACTGTGTATCATTCTGCTGCTCAGCTACGGTGCAAGAACCTGGAATAAAAGGCGCTTTTAATTAATTCCAGAGAATGAATTATCGTTGAACAAGACTTTTTCAAAATAATTTGTGACTTCGTCAAGTTTAGTAACACTTTGATCTCTTTTCAAGAGGCCTCTGGTAGTAAAACTTGTTTTTTTATAAAATAGGAGATATTTATTAATCAATTGTTATAGTCATTAAAAACATGGTTTTAACGGAGTAGTAAGAAGCTATTACCAGTCCCCGACTTGACAAAGCAGGGTTCCTTCAGAAAAGCAAGTGAATCTCTAGCCGATCCAGGGAGTAATGGAACCCTAGGGCGTGAACTCACCTCCATGTCAAAGTAGGAAGCAAAGTGACTTCTCTTAGGGTTCAGCATCTTGGAGGGTCGATAGAGATTTGACAAGCGGTGTTACCTACAAATAAGAAATATCCATATTCTTATATAATAACGAAAAACAATCAGAACAATAACAAGAAGAAATCAGAAAGACTCACTCACTTGGAAGAGCTAGTTGTTTGAGAGCAATGAAACCTTGTTAGGGCTTGTCAGCTAATTATATAAAAAATTTCAATCGTCACAGGAAATTTCTTTTTAATTATTTGGCTACAGCCAAAAATATTGGAACCCCAAAGTAAAACGATTAAAATCACTAAAAATCCAAGAATACAAGGTAAGTTTCTGTATAATGAACAAGAACAACTTGGATCGCCAAGTTTAGACATATTGTGGCCTCGTTTATTTTTCTTTATGCGGAATATATGTGGTCTTGTACACAACAGACTGAAGAAGAAAGTGTATCAGACCCAGAAGAGATTTACTTAGAAGGTCATTAAAATGGCTTCCAAAGCTAGCTATAAATAGGTGAAACACGCACCGACTCCATGGAAAAATTGATTTATATTGCATAGCAGCTGCAGCCCTCTAGATCCTAGATATGATAGTGATTTAGCTCTATCTAAACTCTCGATGCATTTGAGGATAAGGATAGATTAGCCCTAGACGAACAAGGTTATACATGGCAGGTGTTTGGTGGGAATTCTCAAAAAAAAAAAAAAAAAAAAGTTCATGAACTCAAGAAATGAAATGGCCCATGCAGGTTTCGAACCTGCGACCTTCGCGTTATTAGCACGACGCTCTAACCAACTGAGCTAATAGGCCAGTTGCTGGGCGAGTTGAAATATTGTATATAAATAAGAGGATTACTTGCTTGTTGTATAAGATATTAAAACAGCTGGCCTTCTAAACTGAGTTAGAAAGAAAGGCCTGGGCTTTTTCAAGCTCGTTCTGCCTTTGCTAACAATTGGGTATGGGGTAGAGGGCTTGCTTCACTATTATTTTGCATTTCATGCCTATCAAATTATCAAAAAAATCAATTTTATAATAAAAAAATTATTTCTATAAATTATTCCACCATAGCTTGCTAGGCATTAATTTTTTTTAATTGAATCCCTCCATCCAATTCATTGTAGTTTTTTACAGGAGAATGCTAGCTTCTCATCAATGCACTGAAGAATCAATTGAAGAGTGGTTGACTTTATGCATCTATTTCGAATTTTCAATTTCTTATAAAACCCAAAGACATTGACTTTATGCAGAAGATCCAGTCCAATTTTATGATTGTATATATCCAATAATTAAATAATGTAGCTATAGTCATTCTTTTTATGTATTTACTCATCAATTTACGCATCAATAGATTCAAAAGACTTTCCTAGACAATTTTAATGGTGTTCTTTCATTTAATTTGTTGTATTTAGAAGCATAAATTTTCTTATGCCTCGTATGTTTGCTGGAAAATAGCTTCTTTTGAAAAGTGATTTTTTTAGAAAATAAATTCCTGAAAAGTGAATTATTTTTCGATATTTGTTAGTATCATGAAAAATAAATTAAAAAATATTTTTTAGTATTTAACTATGTCATGAGAAATAAGCTGAAAAATAAATTGTTAATATTTTTTTTCAAGTTTATTAAAATAATGAGAAACAAATTTTACAAATTAAGAAGATGAATGAGAATAAAATTAAAAAAAAAACCTATCATAAATTATCTCAAGTAAAATAAAATAACAATCAAAATAATAGAGATCAAATCTAACAAATAAAAAAAATTTAAAAGATGTTGAAATTAAAAAAATTTAAAATTTCATAAATTATTTCAAATAAAATTAATAACTATCAAAAGAATGAGGATCAAATCTTATAGATAAAAAAACTTCAATTAAGAAAATAATAAGATAAAAGCAAATAAAGGACTAAAGTTGATATAAAAATCAAATTAAATCAAATTTTAAGAAATGAAATTGAAAAGAAAAAAAAAAGATTCAAAACAAAATATATAGCAACCAAAAGTTTGAGGATCAAATTTGATATAATTATCAAATAACATGACATTTCTCAATTTTTCACAACTTCTGAAAAATATTTTCCGTCCAAAATAAAAAGAAAATATTTTTTCTGAAAACCAAGCTAAATTTTTCTTTGACTAAAAAGTGTTTTTCGATGACCAATTTTTCTAATAATAAACAAACATAAAAAGTTTGAAAAATAGGTTTTAGAAAAAAATAAATAGGCATTAATTACTTACTAAAATCCTAAACTCGTAAAATTAAGAAAATAAATAAATCTTTAACCATGGAACTGCTCATTGAAATTATATATCTATAGTTAATTGTGAAATATTAGACAATCAAAGGTTGTGCATATAATATATGCAAAATGCAACAGGACACAGATGGCACTGGGTTACATCCACCTCAAAATATCCCCGCAAATGTTCAATATTGTAGTGTATTTTAAATTATTATTTTTGTCTGCTCTCCCCTTAATTTATTGAAGCAAAGGACAAGATGCACTTCCTAAAATCATTTACACACAAAAAACAAAAATACTAATTACTACATTATTACTTGTATATATTGTATTCAAAATATTGCCACTAAAATCATGTTTTTTAAGGAGCATTTCCTCTTCCTTATCAACTAGCATATCGCCACCATGTTTTTTAAGGTTAACATGCCTTGATATATATATATATTGCCAATATGCTCTCATCCATCACATAATTATAACCGAGAAATAAGTTTTTTTTTTGTATAATTTATGAGGTATTAATTACAACAGAGTGTTTTAACTAGCTGAAAAAGCTCGAGTCGAATCGGTACAAGACAAGGGGAAAACACCCTCGATATTTGATGCAAAAATCATATAATTATTCTTGTCCCGATACGATTCATTCACGTTCCTACATGGTAGGGTAGAAGTCCATATAATATGCCAAATACAATTTATGGCTACAGAGAAAAGGATGCCGTACGTATGGCGTATACTACTTTTTCTGGAGGAGGAAAAAATATATTGCACACATATTTCTCATGAATAACATAACTTATTAAAAACTACATTACATAAACTTAGGTACTTGATGTGGATCAAATCACATGAATCCATCACAACAGTAAGAAATATATATTCAAAAAAAAAAAGTTGATGATAATAATCAAGGGGCTCATGCTCTTGATATCTTAAGATTGTGATAAGAAGAAGCAAGCGCGCTCGCGCATATATATATATATATGGAAATCATTGCAGTAACCTCTGGATGAATTAATTCTGAACCTTGATATGGAATCAGGTAGATAGCTCCAAGGCTCCGATCAATGGCAGCAATTCAGGCCAGGCATATTTTAGGAACAGTGCAGATGCTGCAGTGAGCCTATATTTCTACACCGGTTGCTGGGCAGTCTTGTGCTCCAAGGATTGATGCATCAGATACCCGTCTCTAATCTGACCTTTGAAGTCAGGACTAACGGAAACATTGCTCAGCGAGACAAGCTCCGGTTGCCTGACTTTTGAGGCATCCCTCAGTCGCTTTGCACACACAAAGTAGAGAATAAACAGAAGACATAAAGGGAAAAGCAAGAGCAGCACTAGCATCGTAATCTGACCGTGGATTGCAAAGTTACGGTCACCTGAGACTGGAAGCTCATCATTCTGAGTGTGGACATCAGGGGCCAATGTAAGTACTGATGGTAATGAGCTAGCATTAGCCATGGAAATTATCCCTAGTGACCTTACTTGCTCGCTGACTGTGAGCTGTAGAGGGCTAGCTAGAGAGAAGGTTAAGGGTCTCAATTTGCTGGGATGTTGCCAAGAAAAAAGAGGAATGACCTGTTATGGGCGGGACGGTGACAGGGAAATAGAGGAGGCTGAGCTGCCAATGATTTTTGTAATATTGAAATATGGCCCTTTTTAGACTGTTCATGAGTTGTAGATAAGCATCTTTGCTCTCAATCACATGTAGGAAATCAGTTTGTGATTAATTGATAATTATGGGAAAAAGAAAAGACATTGTTCATGCTCTCTATATCGAAGTCTTACGTGTCAAATTGCTGTTCCCTTATTGATAATATTGAGGTCACGATCAATTAGGTTTGCCTAACATTCTTGTTTTATATAATAATTAATTGATTTATTAATGAAATAGTCCTCAGATGATAATTTAAAAATAAATCAAAAATAAAAAAAATTAACTCAGATCCAATTATAATATATCAGGAACATCATAATTTAAATTTTCACTGCCAGAAAATCAATAAATTCAAGCGAAAATATCGAAAAAATATTTGTATCAGTAAATTTTCGAGGGATTTTACCGACGAAAATATTATATACCAAAGGAATTACTATGGGAAAAAAAATTAAAACAAAGAAAAAAAAATGATGACATGTCATTTTTATCAACGGAATTACCGACGGATTAAATTCCGTCGGTAAAATCCGTCGGTAAATCCGTTGGTAAACTGTGAATATTATTCATCGTGTCAATTACAAAGGGAATCACCGACGGAATTTTCCGTCGGTATTTTTCAGAGAACTCCAGAACTGTTCACTTTTCAATTGCATTGTTAATTGTTGTTCTTTACGGTCAAAATCACCGACAGATTGAAAAGTTTTCGGTATTATTTGGCGGTTTTCTGAAAAAATTCGATTGATTTAAAATTTTCATCTAAATCCGTTGGTAAATCCGTCAGTAATAAAAAAAATTACCAATGAAAGATTCACTGACGGATAATTTCCGTCGGTATTTTTGTCGGTAAATTAATTACCGACGGAATATGTGTCTTACATCAATGGAAAAATTTCATCGGTAAAACTGTTAAATCTTCTAGTCTTTATTATTTATTGCACTCTTCCTATATATCTTTGTTCGAATGTCTAAAATTTCGTCGGTAAAACTGTTAAATCTTCTAGTGTTTATTATTTATTGCACTCTTCCTACATGTCTTTTTCCTATATATATTAACCAGGGTCGATGGCGGATGCACAGCAACATTTAGCTATTGTGATTTTTCTTTCTAGTACTAGCGGGTCACATCGATCCGGAAAGAAAAAATTCCACTTCTTAATAATTCACCGTCAACTTCCTTTCATAATATCCTACCTCCATGAAAGTCGAATTCTCACCGGCTTCTTGAAAAAAAAAATGTCTTGAACCATCAGACGACGGCGGCGCATTTGCCCGTCCAGATTATGATTTCAGAAATGCCCGAATACCATCTTCAAATTACTTATCTTTTTGTTAGGCAAGAGATAGGACAGAATACTATACTGGTTTGGGGGTCCCCAGAAACGATACAGGAAGATGTCTAGCTCTAGCCCCCTGGCCCAAGTGGGCAAATTAGTGATAGGACATTTATGAACCTTCTCTTAAAATATTTTTTCTACAATTTTTTTTTTCTTAAGACATTTTTGTAACCATTTCTATAGCAGTTTTAAGTAATAACACTATAATCATAGTCTAGAGATATTCTTAAATCAATTTTTATACATCAAGACTAAATCTCTTTCTTGTAAAATTTTGAATAAGCTATATATTTGGATTGAAGCATTGATAAAATGAAAAGTATTTTCTCCATGTCACCTAAGATTATAATTTTGACTGATAGTGTAAGAATATTTGTAAGAGTAAATCCACTTAATGTTAATGTTAAGATCTTAAGAGTAGATTATATATAATTTTTTTTTAGATTAAATAAGTATTTGGATTAGCTTACGCGTATCTAAATTAATTTCACGAGCCTTGATATTAATAGCTATGTAAGTGCTAATAGTGTGAGAATAAATCCACTTAATGTTAAGATTTTAAGAATAGATCATATATAATTTTCTTTTTAGATTAAATAAGTGTTTGGATTAATTTACGCGTACCTCAACTAATCTCATAAGCTCTGAAGTTAACGTTTATATAAGCCTCCAATAATCTTGAAATTTATAAAATTCAAATTGATAATATCTAAAAATTAAACTCAAAAACTGACCGGTTAACTACACTGTTAAATAATTCTTAAAATTAATATTATATAATTTTTTATCAGGCAATGAAGAGAGGTGGAATCCAATGAATGCAGTGCCACAGTACTCTAGATATTTCTTTATGAAGTTCAATTTTTCTGGCGATGGAGAGTGGTGACTTCTACGAGGAGCCAATCGAGTACTTGATTTGGAGGTAAAGTCATTATGCATGGTAGGGTTTGGGATCCGTGATGAGTTCTTCGAGGGCTTTGTGACAGTCATTCTTCGTAGGCATACCTCTGAATTCTGATCACATCAATCGTTTTCCTCTGGCAGCTTCTTGCACTGTCTGCATGTAGGGGAGGCAACTTCTCATACCGATCACATATTTATTACTACTAGGTTATCCTCCTCCAGTTCATCATGGAAAAGAAAAATAAACTAAAATAACTTAGGTGGCTATGCAAGTAGTTCTCATTAGTTAATTATAGATCCGTCGAAACTGGGTTAAATAAATAATCTTGTATGAATATTTAATCCACTCATTTTTTAAATTTAAAACTACTGTTGAAAATTATTTTCCCAAAAAAACACTTTAATATAAAACATTGACTTGATTAAAGTAAATTATAGATAAATAAAATTTTGAATTTAAAGAATTATTAATTAGCATGTTTTGTATGTCCAAAAACTCTTAATTCTACATTGAAATATTAAAATATTTTCTTATAATTTATATAGTGATGAGAAGATAAAGAGCTAAAGATGTGGCTTGGACCTTGGGCTAAGTTTTGAGTTCTATATTTGGGCCTAAATTTGGGTATCTTGCAAAATGATTGTTCGGCTAATAATGAATTAATTCCAGCCATCTATTTATTTTAGGTTTGAGTTTAAGTTTGCAATAAGAGCTCATAAGAAACTATTTTTTTGCTAGCCCAATTTTTTATTTGTCAGGAAATGAATAAAAAGTTTTAACAATCTTTTTTTGTAACTTGAACATATTTTGTTTATAAAAAACATCATATTTAAAAAACAATTATGAGATTAATTTTATTTTATTGTGGATAATTAAAGCTGATAAATCACAAGAAGAAATATTTATACAAAAATATTAATCATTAATAATAACAACAACTAATGTAAAAAAAATAACATATTTTCATCTATTTTAAATTTAAATTACTTCAACAAATAATTATTATTTTGTTTATGCAAATTAATTCAAGCATGTTTGTTTTGTTTTAAAGTTTTAGTGTCATCTTATATTTATGGTATATACATGATTATAAATTTATGGTATTTACATGCTTTTTTTCTATAATTAAACTAAATAAACAACTAATGTAAATTAACATTAAGTTGTATCATTCAAATCTGTAGTAATTTTTACAACATGAAGTGCATCACAATTTCTTTGGATGCTCGTTCATTTTCATGCTTTTAATATTCTATTCTCTTCCATTTCGGTCCAAAGAATATGCTTATACATCTCACCATTGTACTAATATGAATCATGCTGATCCTAGCTAGATATTATTAAATATTCTATTCCTTTTCTTTTCTTTTCTTTTTTAATTTCCACTCTAGATATATATTTTTCCATTTATTCATAACATAACAGGTCATGATATTTTGTCATCTAAGTTTTCATACTTCTATGGACATTAATATCAAATGATTTAATTAGAGGCCCGATATTTTATCATGAACTAACAAGTAAATAAAGTGTTCTTGAGCTTGTCAATACTTTTTTTTTTTTACATAATATTTTGAATTCTAGTTTAAAATAGTTTTAATAATAAACTGGTTCATCAATAATATCTCGATTATTCTAGATAAAAATGACGCAACCCTAAAACTTCTTTATACTGATAAAAGACAATTAATTGCATAGTATAACCGAAGCTCTACCCTACATGTGTTCGACTTGGGTATATATGCCCCGTAATGATTCTTCTACACTGTGGCTAAAGGGTTGCTAGAGGATATGTTCCTTACTTGACACCTAAAGTTATATCACTTTAATAAATAAAAATTCTGTAAATTTCTTTATGTTTTCCGATCCATGGCTCAGCTCAATGTACGAAAATATGTAAAACCAAGAAGAAGAATGGGAATGATTCTCCTAAACAAGATATTGTCGTGTTCTATATATATATATCTCACATAACAAGATCACTTGTCAAAAATCAAATCATAATTAGCATTTGCATTACTGTGCCCTCTACGTGCATGGAAGACGCTGGCTTCAAAAAGGGCATGTTCTGTGGCAACCAAACGCTACAAAAAATTGCAGAGCAGCTCCAATTTCTTACTCCACCTAGAGTGACTACCATGGAAGTAGAGCACTTTGATTATAATATAGGTTCAAAGCTTGAGATCATGGAGTCTGTGGCGGTAGAAAATGATGAGTTTTGCTTATTGGTGAATAGGAGGAAGAAGAGAGCGGCTGTCTTGATCTGCCTCTTTGAAGGCAATGAAGGCGAGCTACGTGTTATTCTTACTAAGAGATCTATGAAGTTGTCTTCTCATCCAGGTAATTAAATCAAATGTAGAGAATGAATTGAAAACTTCAAGTATTTTGAGTTTTATATAAATTATAAGTTGTAATTTACACTTGGTAAGCATTATTTTTCACAAAGATTTTCTCAACTTCAACACCACCCATCAATAGGGAGCAAATAGGGCTGAAATAGATTATCGAATGCCAAAATTTAATTGGTTTGTCTAATTATAGCGGGATACTACAGGTGTCTCTCTCTCACAAGAGGATTCGAACAATAAAAGAATTCAACTGCTAGGGGAAAAAGGATTAAAGGAGGGATACTACAGTTTCATAACATGATTTTGCAAGGCTAGTGATTAAGGATCATGATGGGGAAGCTCACCAACACCAAGATTATATATATGGTGACTGATTTTCTCCAACACAAATGATTTGCCAACAAGAATTCCCAAAAAAAATGCTTAAAATAGATATGGTAATTAATGAAATAAAAAAAATATATAATTGACTTAGGTTTACAAGTACTCCTGCATAAAATTGGTTATTGAGTGGATTGATTCTTTTCGGTTTGGACCTATTTGTTTCTACGTTTCAAAAGTACTTTTAAATAAAAATTGAATTTTTTTATTTTTTTTATTAACTTTAAAGTAATATGTTTTTAGTGTTTTCAAATCATTTTGATGTGCTGATGTCAAAAATAATTTTTTAAAAATGAAAAAAAAATCATTGGCATGTATTTTAACACAAAAAATTAATTAAAAAGCAACCATAACTACACTGTCAAATACTAAAATCTCACTTCATTTAGCTTCCTACACACACTTCTACAAGATAGAATCTATTCGATAATTATGTCACCATTTTGAGTAAACATAATTAGAAATACATGTTGATGTAGTATTTCAAGTAATTATTTTTATTATACATATTTAGCTGCATTTATTTAACTTTGAAGTACATTATATTAGTTTTAGTTGGAATTATAATATAACTTCAAATGTTAAATTTTATATCTAATATTGGGAAATAGTTTTTTTTAGACAAATTACTCTAAAAAATAATTTTATTTTAGTTACAATGATTTAATTTCATCACTTGTATGATTTTGCCTACTTCCCTATCTCACTAAATATGAGTTCTGGCAAAGGAAAAATTATTCGTTTATGAATCAGATTATTTGTAGAACAGAAGTAGAGTACAAAAGAGCTAAACATTAGCAAACTATAAAATGACAGAAGAGGTAAAACATTCAGCATTCAGTTCCCTGATAGAATTTCACTCACATGTGCACCCTGACAGAATTCTTAGCTGAGCAATTTCACACAGTTCTCAGTTTGTAACAGTAGAACATTTTCTAAAATTTATTTTTGGTCAAAAAGTAATTAAGGGACTCCTAAATTATTATTATTATTATATATTTGCAAGAAGCAGGAGATGTAGCATTGCCGGGTGGGAAGATGGAAGAAGGAGATGCAGATGACTCTGCAACTGCATTAAGGGAAGCCATGGAAGAGATAGGTTTGGATCCTCATCTTGTCCAAGTTGTTGCAAACTTAAAGCCCTTTATTTCCCAGGTATATATATATACATATATGTGTGTGTGTGTGTTTAATTTCCTCTTGGAAATTTATATGACTCAAACCATCTGATGATCCTCCATGTTTTTCATGCAGCACCAGCTGAAGGTTGTTCCTGTGGTAGGGCTACTAGCCAGGGTAGAAGACTTCAAGCCTGTACTAAATACCGACGAAGTTGACACTCTTTTCGATGTCCCGTTGGAAATGTTTCTCAAGGTTTTCAGACCCTCTCCATACCTCAATGTTTTATTTTTCAAATGTTGCATGCACGAACAATATTTGACAAATGCAAAACACATAATCACTACTAGAAAGTAGCAAAACATAGAAGAAACAAGAAATATTTCATCGTTGTTTAAAGTCTGATTTCATCATAATTACAATTACTAACAAACAATAAAACCATTATTGAAAATTATATCGTTGGTGATTTATTTTATATTAGGAATATAATCATTGATAAATTTTCAGATTGAATTAGCATGCCAAACCAAAAAAATTACTGATAATAATTTTATTGATAAATTAGTTAGTAATTATAATATATTACTGATGGAATAAATTAACAGTAAAAATTAATCCATCAAAGAATTATGTCAATAGTGGCAATCCTTATAATACAATGGTTATTAATTCCGTTGATAATTTTATTGATAATTTCATTGGTATGTGAAATTCCATCAATAATTCTGTACATATTATATGTAATTACTTAAAAAAAAAAGTTAAACCAAACAATACAATTAAAACAGGGATGTTGTTCATCAGTTGAAGAGGGGGTGACAAATGTGGAAGTCTCGGTGGCTGTGGTGAGTGGTCTCGAGTAAAAGAGTTGGTGTAGCTCAAGATGGAGGTGCTTGGTTTTTTGGTTTAGGGATGGTGGACATTTTAAGTGTTGATGGGTGTATGTTTTTTACTGTGGGTTTGTGATGGTGAGACTGTTGGACATGGTGGTGGCTAAACTGGGATAAAAAAGGAACAACGGCGGAGGAGGAAGATAAACAATAACTTGACTTCATGATTTTGAGGGTATGAGCACTGTCTGTGAGAGAGGGAGAACGAGCGGCTACTAGTCTGAATTATTATTTTCTTATGGCTGAGATTTGGGTTGATCGGGTTTAGTTTTCTTGTTTTCTTTTAATGGAGGCTATTACTGGAAGAGCGGCTGTCGGGAGTGTGATGAAGATGGTGGTGTTGAAGGAGGGCAGTAAGGGTTTATGCCTACTCTTCAGCATTCTTTGATCCATGAAACAGAGGCTCCCTCTGGTTTTTTTTGTTCCTCCCTAGTTCTCTCTTGTTGCAGGCTTTTGAAGCCCATGAAAGGCTAGGCTTGTGGGAATAATTTAGGATTTGATTTCGGGTCAAGGGATCAAAGGCTAGGCTAAGCTTTTGAAGCCCGTCAAAGCCCAGGCTTGATTGAAGATTTTGGGCTTGGGATTTGAGAGATGAAATAGGGATATTTAAAATCTAGTTTAATAGCTAAGTTTCAGAATCTGGAATAAATTGATTTAATTTGGACTAAATCAATTGAAATGAAATAAATTGGTTGGCTTGAATTTAATTCATTTCAATTGAACTGAAATGGAATTAATTGAACTGAATTAATTGGAATGAAAACAAACGGGACTGAAATTAAATTAAATAAAAATTCAAGTGGTCCTATTAATATTTTATCATTTTTATTACAGTCCTTGTCTTTTTAGTTTTTCAAATTCATTCAATTAAAATATATAATCTTGATATTTATTTCAATTTAAATCATAAATTGAATTAATTGATTTTTTCAATTTCAATTTATTCTTTTTTTTTCAAAAACCTAATTCATATATTTTTTTTTATATTGTGCCCCTAATGGAATCAATTTATTCATCACAATTTAACTATTTGTTGCAAATTCATCCTTTTTTCTTTCATTCTTCATTTTTAAACCAAATTGATTCTTGATTTCAAATTACTTTTTCAATTAAACCCTCCATTGATTTCTAACTTGGCTATTTGTTTCAAAATCATCCTTGAACTTCAAATTTCTTTAAATATTAACCAAATTAAGCCTTTTTTCTAAATTTTCTTTTCAATTGAAATCTCCATTGTGTCCCAAAAATTCTCAAATTCATTTTTTGCTTGTGATACTCAATTACTAGTCCAATTTCAACGTTGGTTATATTTTATTATTATTTATTTTTGTATTTGTTTATGATTATTTTTAACACCTAAAATTGATGAAAATAATGAAATAACTAAATTTATTGAAAAGATATTTTTTGAATTTTTCTAATTTTTTCAAAATATATACAAAAAATGAGGTTTCAGAATTTGGGTTATGACAAGTATAAGAGACATATTCATTGAAAAATACTCATTATAATACTTGACCTTTCTTTTAAAACCCCAAACATAGTAAATTCAAACTACCACAAGCATTACATTTTATTTGATAATCTTGGTACATGATTACAACCATTAATAGTTAAAGAGGAAGGTAATAAAATTGTGTATTATGGGAGTTAAGAATTATTAAGTATTGTTAACATGGGTTTTAAATCACGTGGTAAATTATTCATCTTGTAATTGAAAAATTTGAGATTCATTCATATGTGAATTTTGGGATAGTAAAAATTGACAATATTACCTACAAGAAATTATATAATCTATCAATTTATATAAGAGTATAAGAGAATTTTTTTAAAAAAATAATAGCATGTTAATATTGTACTTATTGAATAAAAGATCTTAATTCATCATAATTAAATTGCATATAATTATGTTCATGTTTGAATTTAATTTCTATCAAGTATCTTCTCCTCATTGCATTTTTGGATAAAAGTCATCCAGGATAGAAAAATATTGACAAATTCTCACATTCAATGTATTTTCCCACCATCATCTTAGCTTAGAACACAATTGATTCTTTTTCTCAAGTAAGGCTTAAAATATTATAAGATAAATTATTATTTTTAAGGTTGAACAAGTATTTACATGGAATTAAATAGAAATTGAATAAATTAATGTCTTATTTTTTTAAGAAAAAAAAAAAGCAATAAAAATTTACTTAGGAAGTATATGTAATTTCTAACCTCTTGAATGGATACATGAATAGAAACTCTAATTTTTTACTCAAACAATAAATATATGGGTAAATGCTCAATTGAGTCGAAAAATAATGAGGGAATATCATCTCAAGTATATAGATTGTTTGAAAAATATTCATTTTAAGCTTCTCCATGTGTTTAGTATGCAACTTGTTATAGCATATATCTCTAAAAACGTAATTAATCTTTGTGAGTGCATCTCATATCTATTTTGAAATTAGAATGAGTGTTAACATCAACACATAGCAATCATGACTTTTCTTTCCATACAAGTTGTCATTCTTCAAATTCATCAATCTAGATATGTTTGAAGCATATTCATCAAGAAAATCTTAAGTCATTAATAGACAAGTAACTGAGCATTCTTGTCTAAAACAAATTGGTTTTGAGTTTTACAACTCATGACTCATCATAAAACAACTCAATATTCTTATGGTGACAAACAAAAAAAGATATATTCATTATAGCCGTTATGTTGTCCTTTGTCTTCTTTTTCTGGTCCATCACCATGTTAAAATGTCTTCTCTTTTCCATCATAGTATTAGAATAAGAAAGCTCCCAAAAAATATTTTGTTTTACATAATTGTGTGTCACATCAAAATTATGAAACTTCTACTTACTAAATTGAAAATCAAACACAATGCTCTTATATTGTGATACGACATCATATAATTCTTCACCTGACGATACCGATAATGTAACAATATTCCTTTCAACTCTACCAACAAATAAGTTCTTTTTATTCTATCTATACTTACGATTAGTTGGTAAGAATCTCTAGTAGCAATATATATATATATGTTATCATTATTTGTTAAGGTGAAGACCTTGTTATTTTCCATACAGTATAGACAGGCTAATTATCATCGGTAATTCCATCAGAAATATTGACACGTTAGATATGCCGACGAAATTAACGAGAGAATATTTGTTCAATTTTTTTTTACTCTTTGAATTCCACCAGTAATTCCATATGTATTTACCATAAAAAATATCAAAGTGATTTTTCATCGGTAAATATCATTGTAATTTACCAATATATTTTTTCTGTTTGTATTTAATAGTTGTCTGGAATGAATCGGAAACTTCTGTTAAACATCTTCATCTTAATTTGATAAAAATGAGCATATTAGCTGTGCTTCATTGTGCTCAACACTTTCTGTTTTTCCATATAGGAAGAAAATCATCGATGGGAAGAGAAGGAATGGAAGGGTTGGAACTATTCTCTCCATATCTTCGATTTTGAATCCGAGAAAGGAGTTTTTCTCATATGGGGTTTAACAGCAAGCATTCTTGTTGAAGCAGCCTCTGTCATCTACCAGAGGTCTCCATGTTTCGAGCATCGTCTCCGAGATTTTCAACAATTACAAAAGGCCTTGAACAATAATAGTATTGCCTGACGATAACCACATTTCTGCATGCGGTAATTACAAGTTAAAGAGTTCATGCAGTCACAAGGATTAGATAACACAAAATAATAGAATTTATTGTTATTTATATTAAGCAAATGGAATAGATTTAGTTTCTGTTTGTTGTGTTAACAAGTTTGGTATATATATATGACTTCTGCAAATTTCAATCCAAGTTATTAACTTCTGATTTTATAGAGAAATTATAAATATGATTGATTAAAATCATATTTATTTTATCAAAATCTATAATTTATGGATTACTTTGTTAGAGAATAATATAAATCATATCTTGGGGCCTCACCTAACAGCTTAAGCTTTTGGGTTGAATTGGTTCTTTAACATGGTATCAGAGCTTTAATGACCAAGCGGTCACGAGTTCGAATCTCACCATCTCCATTTATTTGATAAAATTAAGCACAAGGTAATGTTGACATGTGCAAGTTTCAAGCCCAAAGGACTTTCACTTGAGAGGATGTGTTAGAGAATAATATAAATCATATCTTGGGGCCTCACCTAACAGCTTAAGCTTTTGGGTTGAATTGGTTCTTTGACATACTTGACCTGCATCTATTCTTTAAGAAAAATTTCACTTTTAATTTTTAATCATGTAATATTCATTAATGTCAGGGTTGGAAGTATTTGTAGTTGAATATTTATTGACGTGAGAATTAAAAATATTAAGACCATGTCTTAGTCATTAAATTATTATTTATTTTTAATAGAATTTTGTAACAAATAAGGGAAATGTGTGAAACGAAAGCTAATTAAGACCATGTCTTAGTCAAAGTAATTTGATTAGATATATAGTCGTTGTATTTTTCTTGCTATATATCTAATTGCAACCTTCCTTCCATCCTGGTTCCCAGCATCTCCATCACTGACCAGCAAGAATCTTCATCATTAATTGCTCTTTATAGTTTGTACGCAAAAGCAAAAGACTTGGACATAGACATGATTTTAATTTCTAGTCTAAAATCAAAAGTTGTCCTTCCGATTCCCGTCTAGGCCAGGTCTTTAAATCCATCTCCCCTTGAAAAGTCAAGTTGTTGTTTTTTTCAAATTAATTGTAAGTTTACTTGCAGTATTAAAGACCAATTAAATAATCTCTTGATTAGTGTTGGTTGTACTTAATCTTTCCATGTTGTCCACTTAATTACTTGTTTCCTTGTTCTATTTTTAGAAAAAATAAATTAATTTAAGAGTTAATCTATGAATGGATTTAAAAGATTAAATATTTGATTTCCAAATCTATGAGGATTAATTGATTGATTTTGATAAACTACATGGACTAAGTTTATGATTAAGTCGTGTTTTTTCAAACAAAATTTTATCCACCCACGTGTACGGATAAATCCCATTTTTCTATTTCTTGAATTGGTCAATTTCAAAGAAATTTCATCTCATTTTCTCAAGGGGCTAGAAGACACAACTCTCAGCTCAGCCTAATTAAGGAATTATTCTTAATTAAGCAAGCTTTGAACTTATAGATAATTACCTTGATGAAAGAAACAGAGATAATCATCAAATATAATCAAGGCAAGAATTTTCCTCGAGTGTATGAATCGAATAGAGACACACAATTCCCTTTTTGACAAAACAACCTCCGTGTTGGTCAGTCAATCTTTCATCTGCTGTTTTTGCCTGTATATTACAAAGTATTCCATGTGTTCCACATCTTGACCGACCAGGCACGGCAAGTTCACAGCACCTTTCAAGGTGGGATGACTGTCTATTAATGGCATAATATTCTAAATTCATGTGTGCGTGTGTGTACAGACAGAAACTACAAGAAAACGTAACAAAGAATTATGCCAAATATAGAATTTTATAATATTTTCTGTTCAACTAACTGTTAGCAATTATCTGATTGTAAATATGAATAATCAAATAAAATCATAATACTTATGATCTTAGAAATTTATGTTTCTCACATTCATAATAATAAAAAAAAATTATGTTTCTCTTCTAACCCCTTTGAAAATTTGAAATTCTCTATGGACGTTTTGATGAAATAAAAGTATTGTTATGGGTAAAGAGGAATAGTTTTCTAAAGAGACTTTTTATTTTATACATCTATATCAAGTATGTTGTTATTAAATAGAATACTACTTTTCAAAGTTGATCAATAGGGTTTCAGTATTAATATTATTAAACCATTTAAGAACTCATTAATTTATTTATGTGGGCCACATGTTACATTCTTTCATTTAGCTTACATAACATTATCTTTCTTCATAATTTAATAAATATACTAACATCATACACATAGAGTAATGCTAAAACTTTACATATATTGGTCTCACCATATATCATAATCAATTAAGAACTAATAATATTCATGGTGGTTGTACATCATCCATTCGGCATAGTTCTTTCCATGTACTATAATATTAGTCTTTACCTAACATGATATGTAAATGAAAAGCACATTATCGGTCCAACAATAATGTCTTTATCATAGACAATTCTTGTTATCATTATTATAATTCAATAATGTATACCAAATAAAAAACAAGAGATGTCATAAACATCTTTATAAATAAACTCATGATGTCAAATTTATAATCATCATAAAGTCATAATATAATATCAATAATTATATGCTATGATACTATCCTTTCTACAAGATTGCTAAAAATGTTGGGTGACAATCCTTTTGTTAATGGATTAACAATCATAAGATTGGTGCTAATGTGTTTAATTGACACTCTTTGTTTCTGAACTTTTTCTTTAATGATAAAAGTATTTTAATTCCATATGTTTACACCTCTTGAATACATATCATTCTTAGAAAAGAAGATGGTTGCAGAGTTATCTCAATAAATTTTCAGCGACTTGGTGATATTTGTGACTACTTTAGGTCCTAAAATAATGTTCTACAGCTAATTTGCTTTAATTGTGCCTCAAAGCAGGCCATAAATTCAGCTTTTCTATTGTATGCAGCAATAATAGATTTTTTTGCACTTTTCCATGAAATTGCTCCTCTAGCTAAAACAAGCAAATAACCAAATATGGATTTTCTTATATCCACACATCCAGCAAAATCTGAATCTAAATATCCAGTCATCTTAAGATAATCAGATTTTTTTATAAGTGAGCATATAGTCTTTCATTCCTTACAAGATCTCAATATTTTCTTTGCGGCCTTCCAATAATTTAAACTTGGATTAATTTGGTACAAGCCTAACATTTCAACAGCAAAATTGATGTTTGGCCTAATACAAGTTTGAGCATGCATCAAGCTCCCATCAAGCTCCCAACAATTAATGCATATGGAATTCCTTCTATTTATTTATGTTTCAATTCATTTCTTGGGCATTGAATGAAACTGAACTTATCTTTTTTTTTAATAGGTCTTTTGAGACAACCTTAACCATCTTTATGATCTATCCTAAAATATTTCAATCACAATCACATAAGCTATCCCACTCATGTCTTTCATCTTAAAGGTATTAGAGATAAATTTCTTAGTCTTGTGTAGTAAACCATGATCATTAGTTGCAAGCAAAATATCATCAACATACATAATCAGAAATATAAACCTGCTCACATTAACCTTCATATATATACACTGGTCAACAATGTTTTCCTTAAATTCAAAGGAAGTAATGGTATCATTAAACTTGAGATAATATTGTATAAAAGCTTGTTTAAGTCTATATATTGATTTCTTAAGCTTGCACACTATGTGCTCTCTTTTTTTCAATTGAAAATCCATTAGGTTGATCCATATAGACTTCTTCTAAATCTCATTTTAAAAAGGTTGTCCTTACATTAATTTGATGCAACTATAAGTTATAATGAGCTATTAAAGCCATAATAATTCTAAGTGAGTCTTTCCTAGAGACAATTGAAAAATCTTTTTGTAATCAATGTCATCTTTTTTTAGTAAAACCTTTGATAACAAGTATGTCCTTATATCTTTCAACATTGTCATTTGAGACTTGTTTGATCTTGAAGACCCATTTACGTCTGAATCTATTACAACCTTTAGGTATTTTAACAAAGTCTCAAACTTTATTTTGTTCCATAGATTTTAGTTCATCTTTAATGGCATCAATCCATTTCTTAGAATTATCAATATAAATAGCATGTGAAAATGAGACTGGATCATTACCAATTTCTTAGTCAAATTCTGACTCTTTTCGATATACCACATAATCATTTTAAATAGCAGACCTTTTTTTTTCTTTAAGACCTCCTTAATGTTATTTCTTGTGGTTCATCTATTATAGGTTCATCAACAGTGTCTTCATGATGGGGTGTATAATCATTAATTTATTGTTCTTGATAATTGTTGAAATGTTCAACAATTTAAGGAACAATAACTTTAGAAGATGTAAAGGATAAAGGGATTTGTACTCTAACTTCTTGAATTTCAATATTCTATGGTGTTTCACTCCCACTAAATTCATCATTTTCAATGAACTTAGCATTTCTAATTTCAACAATTCTTGTGCTATGGTTAGGAAAATAATATTTATACCCTTTATTTTTTTTATGGGTAACCAATGAAGAAACCACTAGTTGTTCTTGAATCTGGTTTCTAAAATAATACCAGAACCAATAAGACGGTTATGTTTAAACAAACTAAAACATCCATTCCTAGATCTAAAACAATATCCAGTTTTATCAAGTTTGGATAAAAAAAAAACTACATTTTGAGAAAATAGGGATATATAAAGAATTTGAAACAAGTCCAAATGATATCATGTGTCTAGAACCAAATGATAAGTCCCAATAGCTTTAACTGGAACTTCGACTCTGTTTCCCATAGATAAACTCTTCATTTGGTTTTATGGTTTGGGTTGAAAGAAATCCCAGCATCGTCTTAGAAACATGAGTTGTACATCTTGAATCAATCCACCAAGTATCATAAGGAACCTCAGTTAAATTTGATTTGAAACATATAAAAGCACTAGGCTTACCTTTCTTTCTGAACCATGCCTTACGTTTCAGGCAATCTTTCTGAAAGTGTTCGGGTTTTTCATAAAAGTGACACTTATCTTTTTTATATTCCTTCTTACAAACTTGGAGAGAAGATTCATTTATCTTAAGTGGTTTATATTTTTCCTTTCCATGTTGCTTACCAACTTTCTTTCTTGCTCCTTGAATGCTAACAAAATGAATGGAATGGGTTCCTTGATTCTTAAGTCTTGTTTCCTCTTGAACAAGCTTGTTGTGCAATTCATGCACATTTCATTTGTCCTTCATAGTATTATAGTTCATTTGAAAAGGACCATGATCAAGAAGTAACGAGTTAATAATAAATTACACAAGAAAATTCTCATACACATTCATTCTCAATGACTTAAGTCTTGTTGCAATATTTGTCATTTTAATGATATGCTCGTGCATGGTACGAGAACCATCAGACTTTGTGGTAATTAGAGTACTCATTAATGTCATAGCAAGTGACTTACCATTAGTTTAGGAACGCTCTTTCACAAATGTCATAAATTCCTTAAACACTTTCCATTTTAGGAAGAGCAGACTTAATATTATTAGTTATATTATTTCGTATAAACATTAGGCCTAGTCTGTATGATCTTTTCCAAGCTTTATGAAAAGATTTTTCTTTGGTGTTGCTAGTGTTAATAATAACAATGAGTTTCTCAACTTAAAGTGTCAAGTTGAGATCCAAAACACACAAGTGAAATTAGATTTGTTCACACTAATTCAAAAATTAAGCTCATTAAATATTGGAACAGACGAAGCATGTGGATGAAGGGAAATATAAATAGATACTGCAAAGATTCATAGAAATACTCAAACATTAATGTTTTGACCCAAAACCTAAATATAGTATATAGATTCAGAAAAATTATTTATATATATATATATATATGATTATCTCCTTTGGGCGATGCAACAATATAAAAAAAAAGTCATAATGATGCTAATATGATTCAACTTGATTTGGTAATTATATATGCACAAATTAAATACATTCATTATCTTTGGATATATAAAAACGTAAATAATAGCACATATTGATTACTAGCAATTATATTTATTAATTATAAAAACAATTAATCAACCTTTGGGTGATCCTGTGATATCTTATAATAATTAACTTTAATTTACCCATAAATAAATAATTATCATGATATTTATAAACATTAAAATTTATGGTTGATTGAAAAGAAAAAACATTGTACAATTTGAAACTCATTTGTCTTAATGATTTGACTTCTATGGTGATTAACAACCAATCATATATAATATAATTTTCAAATTGTATACATAGTTCTTAAACATAAATATTCTAATATATAGTCATGAATATATCATGTTCTTAACTTTTATCTTAATCATGCCTAAGAACGTATAAACAATAATTATTATATATTAGAAATAGACTAAAATGCTAATTATTATAAAATCTCCCTTCCTATACAAGTACTACCTATTATTGGAGAACTTATAATTAATTTTGGATCAACACTTTAATCCCTCGACTTAACCACCTGGATTCGACTTCTCAGTCATGCAATAATGTAGTTTTGTATTTGAATAACCCCTCGTGGACTCATAGAAATATGGTGGCTATAACATTATTATTATTATTGCATGCTAAACGTAATGGTGTTTGAAGTTAGGAATCCTAAGTGTAATCCAAGAGCCAAAATTATTTATCTCAACAGCATATAGCATCGTCCTTTTCTGCAATTGTTTCTTTAATTTTATTTGTGTAGCAGGCCTAGCAAATTAGTGAACGATGACTTCATCCACTACAAGTACTCAAATTGAAGAATTAACTATTCCAAAAAAAAAAAAAGCAAACAAACAAACGACTATAAATCAATCAGAAAATGCCAGAATATATATATATATATATATATATATATATATATATATATATATATATGATCAACTGGAAGCGTCACAGCCTAGGTTTGGACCACACCAAAGCATTTTATGTGCGTGCAGTAGTAGTTTTTTAAATTTCTAGGTAGGTTTTTTTTTTAAAATCCATCATCAATTATAAGAATACAAACAATAATATTCTTTTTATAAATATTCATATACAAAAATCATTATTAAATAGAAAATTATCACCAAAGCTTTTTGTGTGCGTGCAGTAGTAGTTTTTTGAAATTTCGAGGTAGGTTTTTTTAAAAAAAATCCATCATCAATTATAAGAATACGTACAAACAATAATATTCTTTTTATAAATATTCATATACAAAAATCATTATTAAATAGAAAATTATTTCTCAAAGTTGACCAATAAAGCTTCAGAATGAATATTTTATTCAAACATTTAATAGCTTATTATTTTATTTATGCAGGTCACATCTTATATTAACTTGTCTCTTTGAAATTGGGAGCTATCATGTTACTATATATCCATGTGTGAATGCATCTCATAAACAAGAGGAAATCAGCTAAATGCCATTTGATTTGAGTAAAAGTAGTAGATGCTGCTATGATAATGAAACATGCCTTCACATTGCTTGACCTAACCTTATAAAAGTATCAGAGAGATTAAGAAACACGAAGAGACTCCAAAAACATATATCACAGAGAATTGAGGGCTCTTTGCTGCAGCAATGGATCAGGCCTCCGCGTACGGACAAGTTTCACCAGCAGTTCCTTCATGGCTAAACAAAGGAGACAATGCATGGCAAATGACAGCTTCAGTTCTGGTCGCCACCCAGAGCATGCCAGGGCTTGTCATACTCTATGCAAGCATAGTCAAGAAGAAATGGGCTGTAAACTCTGCGTTCATGGCCCTCTACGCCTTCGCTGCTGTCCTCATTTGCTGGGTGCTTTTATGCTTCCGAATGGCCTTCGGCGATGAACTCCTCCCGTTCTGGGGCAAGGGTGCTCCGGCTTTAGGACAAAAGTATCTAATAGCCCAAGCCAGGATCCCTGAAAGTAGGCATACACATGAAGATGGAACAAGGGAAACTATTGGGCCTTTGTATCCAATGGCCACACTTGTCTACTTCCAATTTACTTTTGCTGCTATTACCCTAATTTTGCTAGCTGGTTCTGTTCTCGGCCGTATGAATATTAAAGCTTGGATGGCTTTTGTCCCTCTATGGCTCATATTCTCGTACACTGTTGGTGCTTTTAGTCTATGGGGCGGTGGATTTCTTTATCATTGGGGTGCCATTGATTACTCCGGCGGCTATGTTATTCACCTCTCCTCTGGAATTGCAGGGTTGACAGCGGCTTATTGGGTATTTTAAATCGTTCTCTTTACTAAATAAAAAAAAATGGAGTTTTCTAGACTCTGTATCTCCCTCTTGCAGCCATGATGCTAACCTGTTGAAAGTGACACAGGTCGGACCGAGGGTAAAAAGTGACCGGGAGAGATTTCCCCCTAATAATGTGTTGCTGATGCTTGCGGGTGCTGGCCTATTGTGGATGGGCTGGTCAGGATTCAATGGCGGTGCACCCTATGCAGCAAATCTAGATGCTTCGATGGCGATGTTGAACACTAATGTATGTGCAGCAACAAGTCTGCTTGTATGGACATCTCTGGATGCTGTATACTTTGGCAAGCCGTCGGTGATAGGAGCTGTCCAGGGCATGATGACAGGACTAGTTTGCATCACTCCTGGAGCAGGTTGGTGCTTTTTTTGGTTCTGTGTCACAGCGATGTTAGCATTACTTTAGTTATTAAATCTATGAATGGTGTTAATCCAGGACTGGTTCAATCTTGGGCGGCTATAGTGATGGGAATACTTTCTGGTAGCATTCCATGGGTGTCTATGATGATACTGCACAAGAAATTTGCCCTGCTTCAAAAGGTATCGTCACTTTCCAATTTTGTTGCTCCTCCTAGAAACGCACGAGTCTAACAAAATTCCAATCTATTCTTACATCTTTTCCCACCTCCAATCTAACGAGAATCTTGGGGTTTTGCCCTAACTAGGATGAGAGAAAATTGCAGGTAAGATATGTTAGGTAGTTCCCCAACAGAACTCAAGAGTATGGCCATTCAACTTTTTCATGATTTTTTCCTCAATGGATGAACAAACTTAAAGGGAGATGATGATTCTTCAACTCTTGTATGGGTGGATGATGACTTCATGACCAAGTCCTCATCTTTGGCCAAAATATTCTCTTAAAACTTGCAGCATTTTCATTACCAAGCCTTCTTTTAATACTCCTTCTATCCTTGTTCTTTGCCAATATAATTCCATTTATCATTCTTATGATTTCACCATCAAAACATATCTGTAAACCTTGAAATTAAGTGATGAATGACTATAACAACACTGCCATCCTTCCAAGTATTCGCTTGATTTCCCATCCACCTATTTTGAATCTTATATTCATCCTGAACAATCTGCCTTATCAGGCAGAGTCCTGCAACATAATGAAAAGCATTAATTACAGTCAAGGATGAGGACATAACTTTGAATACAACTATAATTGAAAAACAAGCAGACAACGTTATCAGAGTCCTGTTTTTTATGTTTGAATGGACTATTTACCGATTAGTATATAACAAAGTCCACAAATAAACTTTTTTCAATTGTGTGGTAAATTTTACAGGTGGATGATACACTAGGTGTCTTTCACACGCATGCAGTAGCTGGGCTCTTGGGTGGACTTCTAACTGGTCTTTTAGCAGAGCCAAAACTCTGTGACCTTATACTGCCAGGGAATACAAGAGGTGCATTTTATGGTGGAAATGGCGGGGTGCAATTCTTGAAGCAAATTGTTGCAGCCCTTTTTGTTATAGGTTGGAACATAGTGTCAACAACGCTAATCCTTCTGTTTATAAGGTTGTTTATACCATTGAGAATGCCGGAGGAGCAACTTGCAATCGGAGATGATGCAGTTCATGGAGAGGAAGCTTATGCTTTATGGGGTGATGGTGAAAAATATGATCCGTCTAAGCACGGCAGGATTACGGAAATAACAGAGTCTCCGTATGTCAATGGTGCAAGAGGTGTAACCATAAATTTGTAAGCTAGATGCCTGCATACACCAGCATACTTAGAGCATTTGATTTCTTTGTATATATTAGTCCATAGTATGATTTGTAAGTAGAATTTTGATGTTTCTAAATTGTGCTGCCTATTTCTTGAGTTGCATAACAGCTTAATTAATGTGAATAGGAGGACCATAACAGATGAACTGGGATGATTTTCAGAGAGAGATTTATTAGTATTTAGTTTATAAAATTAATAATTTTCTAATTTATTATCTTTTTTTGTGTTTCCATCTATGTTAGTTGGTATAATAGTCTAATGACCCCTATCATTATTTGTTTGTTGAGTGTTTCTAAGCAATCATGGTTGGAAGAGGTCGTGGAATAGGATTTATTTGTATGGGAGGGCATGAGTAGGTTCCCTCGAGGAAAGAGATGTCAAGAAATAATATGATATTTTCCTTAATTAATTTTATGTTTTTTTATTTTTGTTTCTGTATTATGTCTTATGAAGTTTTTCTAGTTTTTTTTCTATTTAAAGGAAATAGTGTTCCTGCAAACCCTTGGGAAAAATTTACAAAATTAATGAGGAAAAAATTTTCTAACATATTGAAATGAATATTTAACTTGGGGGGTGATGATAGATGGGTGAAATTAAAATAAATTTGTCTAGAGAATAAGAAAATAATTTCAAGAAATGATAAGGAAAATAAAGAATAAAAGTTAAAAAAAGACCTGCATGAAAAAGTGTTGGTGCAAATCGCGATTAAAAATCGATAGTGTTACCGTAAAACAATAATAAATCTATAGATTAAATAAATGATGAAAAAAATGAAATGATCTCGTGTGCACCACCAATTGGGCCTAATATAAGGTCAAAATTGAAGAGGATCAAAAAAGAAGTTAATGGGCTAAGTTTAGAGGTTCGGATTAAAAATGATCAAATCTATCACACTAGAATTTTGGCTATTAATTTATCTGGATGAGAGAGAACGACGTGTTAGAAGTTGTGCTTGGAATCAGATTCAGACTGTAATTCCAATATTGTCCAGTTTAATGATATCAAGTATAATTCTCGATCAGGCTATTGAATCAAGCTGAACTTTTATATGGAGCCTCCTGACATATTATTATAGTTCAAGTTAGAATTTTAAGGTAACTAGAATTTGGCAAGGCATTACAAAAATGTCGAAAGTTAGATTGAAATATAAGAAAATAAAACATGTGCAAAGTAAAGAGGTGAAAAAGACTTTAGCCAAAAACCCATCCCCCTTCCTCTTTATATTCTGGCATGGGCTACTGAAAAAGGGAAAAATGAAGAAAAAAGAGAGAAAAGCTAAGTTAAACACTAGAATATTTGAGATGGATTCTGTACAAAATTATGATCTAACACAAAATCTAGATTGGTTATAATTAGAAGCTCATTTGGATTCGGTACAAAATGAAGAAAAATAAAAAGAGAAAAGCTAAGTTAAACACTAGAATATTTGAGAGGGAGTATGAAATTGGATTATGTACAAAATTATGATCTAACACAAAATCTAGATTAGTTATATTTGGAGCTCATTTTATCACCAGGTAAGGAGTTCTAGACTTGATTATACAAACTTAAATGAATACGAATGAAATTGATGCTTGATTTCAGGAATTTGAGTTAAGATTATTGAATGAAAATTTAGAAAAAGGTGAGATTGTGTTATATAGTTGTGATTGGGATGGAATAGGATGATAATGTTTTGGATTGATAAGCAATTGAAGAAGAAAATCGGGTGTTCTTCCATGGGATAGAGCTAGTTATTAAAGGGAAACTTATGAAGGTTTGGAAAGTTGATTTTCTTGTGTTAATAGATGTAGTATTGATAATATGAATACTTGAGAATTGTTTATATTGTGCTTGAGTTATGTTTTGATGTTGAAAATGTTTAGGTATAGTTAAAATTTATGTGAAAGGATAATTATTTTGTAGTGCCCTCTAGGTGTTTGATACAGTGATTGGAGACGAAATTAAATGGGATTTTTGGTGTGTTGAATGAGAATAAAGAGATTATATATGATTAGAATTTAAACACCTTAGACATTATGGATATAAATTAATGTGGTGAAATCCTGTTAATTCAGGGGAGATCGTGGGAGTAGGATCTCAGGCAGGTGAAATAGGACCCTCTTGAGTAGTAAGGAGGTGTTCTTTACTACACTTAAATTTTAAAACTATTTTAATGTTTAATTTCAATATTTTTGATTATTGGATGTGCTATCGTTATTGGATGTACTATCATTATTGTGAAAGAAGGAATAAAATAGATGATAATGATGTGAATTATTGATAATTAGAAAAGTTTGGTGGATTTATTGGCATCTATAAAAGGATAGCTGAATTGGTGACAATCAAAAGGATTGTCAGATTTATTGGCATTCATAGAGAGATTGTCTGATTGATGACAGTCGGAAGGATTATCGAATTTATTAGCATTCATGAGGGGATAACTAAATTATTGACAATCAAAAAGATGGTCGGATTTTTCAACATTAATAAGGGAATTGTTGGATTATTGATAATTAAAAGGATTGTTGATCATCGAAACGATTGTCAGATTTATTAGTATTCATGAGAATAGTCAACTTATAGTAATGGATGTCTTGAAGTTTACTTGTCGTAATGGGTGTCTTGAAGTTTAACTTAATCGATCAAGTTTTCAGTTTCACGTAGTTGACTAAGTCACCTCCCATCTAGTTTGGCAAGAAACCTGGCCTGATCAAGGTCCTAGATTGGTGGTCACCAAGTTGACTTGGTGAGTGAGTCAACCCAATTTTAATAACATTGCTTCGAAGGAAGTTGTCAACATGAATCATAGGACTATGAAAAAAAATAATCATCATATTAACATTAAGATTAGGGTTCCAAAACTGTAGCACATTATGGAGAATGATGCCCAATGGTGGATTATCCATTCGGGAGTATGGTATATTTATTTTTTTTATGTTTTTTAAAAGCATATTTGTTTTGAAAAGACATTAAATTGACACTATTTTTAGTATTTTTTACAATTTTAATATACCAATATCAAAAATAAATATTTTAATATATTTTCAAATAAAAAAAATAAAAAAAATACCATACACCACAATACTGAACAAGTACTTAACACAACGGCTCTCAAAAAATAAAAAATTGTCAAACATTTTTTCATACCATGTCGCCCAGCCACCAGCTAGTCGAAAGCTGGATCCCTTAAAATGATACGAACATGGAGAAACGGGCATTGCGACCTGCTAACCCCTCACCAATGACAATTACATCTCTGTTTCATGTGCAAATTTTTCCACATGCAAACCCCAGCATCTCCGGTGCATCGGGAAAAACATAGTTACTAGAGCCCACATCATCGTTGACTCCACATGTCTTCGTTTACTTGGCCTTGATCTGAGACTCTTCCACAATGTTAAAGATTCTGTTCTTGACCAATGTAAGCATCCTATGCTACAAAAGCACGGGAGCTTCCCATGATTGGGTGAGCAACATTCTTCTTCCAGTTTCCGGCCCATCTAAACATGTGTATTCCCTGACATGGTGGTGCAAATGAACTTTGTTGATCTCTCACCGGATGGACCAAGACGGCAGGAAGACAGGAAGAGTTCCCATCAAATATTTTTTGGAGGAAATTCGTTTACCGCCGGATTCCTCCCTTGCAGTTCTCATCGCACATTCTGGACCTGCTGGGATGTCCTCTTTTTCAAAAAGCCGTCTGTGATTGGAGCCATTCAAGGAATGATATCAGGGTTGGTGCGCGAAACTCCAGCTGCAGGGGAGGACCCTTCCGATTAAAAATCTAAATTGATCATACCCCGTCTATCCTAGCTCACTCTTAATTGCCAATTTCCTTCCAAAGGTCCTGTTCAGGGCTGGGCAGCACTGGTAATGGGTATAACATCTGGAACCATACCCTAGTACACCATGATGCGTCTGAGCAAGAAGCTGCCACTGCTGGAAAAGAAGAAGAAGAAGAAGAAGCTGCCACTGCTGCAGAAAGTTGATGATACCCATGCTCTAGTTGGACAAGAACAGGGGAAAATCTACAAATAATAGTGGCAGCCTTGATGGTGTTGAGCTCCAGCGTCCCTGGGTTTAATTTGAGAAAGGAAGCAGTACGCAAAATATCAGTTGTCACGGACAAATATTAAACCATGAAATAGAAATTCGAGTTTGTAAGAATCTTCAAAAATTGATGGATCTTCAAGCAAATGTAAGTCCTTTAAGTTCTAAAGTTTCTAAGCCGAGAAACAAAAAACTAGAAAAAAAAAAAAAAAAAAAAAAAAAAGGAGCTTATAATTAAGTAGCGAAACCAAGGATACAATGTTTACTAAATGTTAAATATTATATATCACACATTTCTGGAGACTGGAATAATCAAGGAGGTTGTTGTGAACTACTCAAGCCTTTCCCAATCCTGAGTAATTCTTGTTGAAGATGGGATTGAGGGTGGGGGACTTGAGCTTCCCGATCCAGAGTCGAAGGTCTCCCATTCAGTTGTCACTGACGCGTTGCCACTATTGCCCAATGGCTTGGGATTTCTTGCCTTCAGGTTGTCTAATATCTCATGGAAATTCTGGACACGACGAACCTGTTGAAGGGAGCTATTAGCTGATGCCGCAGCATTTAGAACAAATGTAAACCTCAATTGTAAATCTAAAAAAGCTAATTATTGAGAAATACAAACTTGGTGCTTCACCCCCCCCCCCCAATATATATATATATATATATAGAAAACTATGCTAACGCAAAAAGGTTAGATCACTGTGTTTCATGGCCTTAGAGGGAGGGGCCAGGACATGCAAAATAATTTATAAAAGAGAATGCTTGTGGTTCAAAGAAGCATATCAGACCTGACCGGGGGTTAACCCGGCCAAGGAGCCGGGTCCCGGGTTACATGGATTGACCCGGGTCAGCCCGAATTAACCCGGAAAAGTTTTTAAAAAATATTTGAAATTTTAATATTTTACATGAAAAATTTTAAAAATAATTCATATGAATATATGTTATACATGTTATAAATAATGAAGTTTAAAAAATTATTTCAAAAGGTTTTTTATCCCACATTAAAAAGATACCATGTTAGTATGTTATCCTTTTAAGTTGAAGTATTTAAACCAAAAATATGTTTTATCCCATACTGAAAAAACATAATTTTTTTCTTGTGAACATAAAATACATATACTACAGGGCTTCAAATCCCACATCAAAAAAAATAGAACATTCTTCTAGTATTTATATAGAGAACTTTGAAAATGATTAATAACCAACTAAAAATATATAAAAAACACATTTGAAAAAAAAAAAAAAAAAACCGAGTCTAAACTGGGTTGCCCGGGTCAACCCGCCGGGCCGGTCCGGGTTTTAATAACTTTGCAAAGAAGTAGAGAATAAGCATGCATTGATACGTTCTATTACAAGGCCTACTGCAATTATGACATTACTCAGAACAGAGAATGTGGTAAACCAGAAAAATCAAGAAAGTTTCAGAGACTTTTGGAAGAGAAGCTGCTGTGAAGTAGAAGATGATTATACACCTTTAAACAAATAACCCCTCCACCACACACAAACAAAGAAAAAACTAGAGTGAGAGATTTTCTAGTAAGAAAGATGATGTTTTAGGCCCAGAAACAGTTCTATACATGCTTCCATCCCACAAATCCCTGCCACCACAAGGTCCTTTATGTAGTCAGTACGAAGACTTAGAAGCCCTATTTACTTTACCAGAGCAAGAGTTCAACATTATTGTCTCTAGCACGCTAATCCATAGCCAGCACTACTTTCCTCCATTATTTATCAGCTTTGGTGGCATGGGCAACTTAACATTTTAAAACCACCAATGCTCTTGAAAATGTAACCCAACATGCAAAACATATGGATTTACAGCTCAAATGACAGGGAGCATTTTAATGGGACACAAGGATCGCAAACCCATAAACTTGATAATGATTGGCAATTCAACATGTAAACAGAAAAGAAAAGAGAAAAGAAAAGAAAGAATAGGTTAGACCCTCCACCCCACCCCAACAACTGCCCTGTTTTTTTTCCAGCACAGTCTCTGTTTTTCCTTGTTTTTTTTATGTTCTCTGACTCTCTCTCTATCTATATACCACCTCTACTTCCACTCTTTGTTTCTTCAAATCGAATAATGACAAATGGAAACACATTGAACAGAGAAAAGAAATTATCTGGGTTCATGGTTTTTCTCTAAGCATTAAGCTATATAAAATTCAATTTTATTGAGCTATTAGAAACTAATTCGGCGCTACTTTGTTTCTCTTTCTAGCAAGCATGGTTTTTTAACAAATCATTATTTAATCACAGTTTTGAGAATCTTGCACTCGTCTTTAATTCTGAATTCTTTGGAATCATTATGTTTACTACTGATTTCTTTAACCAATCTTTGTTTTCTTGACTAATTTTAATGTTCATAGTACAATTTGTATTGATCCCAAACAACAGTCATGACAAAATCAAGCATCTTATTATTAAAATAAAGTAATTGGTTTAGAAAGAAAACTCAATCTATATGAGACCTATGTATTCCAACTCCTACATTTTAATCATAACTTGCACAAATTTTGAAGTTAATTTCGCATCTACATTTTGTTTATGACCATTTCATGCACATCTATCCTCACGTAAAATCACAGAATTCTACAATTGGAGTTTACAAACTGAGATTATAGACCTTCAGGCGACACATAAAAATGAGTTTCTTAGAACATTGAATCTCGAGTTTATCAGATAGAAAATCTTCTATCTTCAATACAGCATGCACATGCTACACTCAGGAGCACTTATTAGTTAAAACTCAAACAAAGCACAATTCATCTATCCGACAATGAGACAAGCATAAATAGAGAAAATCAAGTTCAACAACACAAACACAAACCTCAGCCTTTCGCTGCACCCGTGCTTCCCCTTCCGCCTCAATAGCATCCAATTTCAGCAACTGCCTCATGAGCAACTCCGAAAAAACACCAAATTCATCCTCCGAAACCCTAGTCCCGCAACTCACAGCCACTTCCAAAGCACCCACCTAAAAATCCAAAACACAAAAAAATCACCACAACAATTAACAATAACAATAAAAAAATCACAACAAATACACAACAGACAATAACAATAAAAAAATCACAACAAATACACAACAGACAATAACTCACTCTTTCCGCAAGCTTATCAATCTCCTTCCTCGTTTCGTCAATAGCTCGAAAGGCCTTCAACATCTCCTTATCGTTTCCCTTCACCTCCTCCACATTTTCCTGCATTGTCGCCGTTGATGTGTCCTCGCCTTCCCTCATCTCCTTCCTCACCGCGTCCTCCAAAACCAAAATCTTGGAGTTATCCCTCACACCTGCCTCCTGCAAATTCTCTCCGTCCTCCTTTTCGTTTCCTCTGAACAAAATCCTCTGCTTTTCCGATTCCAAACCGGTTTGCTGTTCGATTACCTTTTTAACATGCCCTAATTAAAAGGAAATTTATTTAATTATCACTCCAAAATCTTCTAAATTAAATCATTTTAATGGAGAAAATAAATATTAATAAAAATAAAAATGGAGAAAAATAGGAGAAATTACCGAAAGTGGAATGAGCAGGGACATGGAGTTCGAGGTGGGAGGGACCGTGAGAGACGTCGATTTTGATCAAGTTATGATTAACCTGTCTCACTCCATGATTAATTTCTTCATTTTTTGAACTCATTGAATTAATTATAAAAAATTAATTAAGCAGGAAAGGACGGAGGCCTTTTTTCTCAATTCTGGGGGAAGAGAAACGGTTGGTCGGTTTCAATGGATGGAGACTCCGTCCGAAGAGATTTTTTTATATATAAACAAATAAATATTTTTGCATTCGAGATATATATTTAGTACATATGCTTTTGATTTTTTCAGATAAGTACCTACTCCACCTTATTTCAGTACCCAAAATATTATAATACTAGCAATTTAACTCACGCTCCACCACGAGTTGTAAATGTTTTTCAAAAAAATTATTGATATGCAAGCTATTCTGATATATTTTTTATATAAAAAATTAAAATATAAATAAAAAAGTTTGTACAAATATCTAATTAAATAGATTGATAATTATTTATATAAATAAACACAAAAAAAATAGTTAACAATATTTAAAAGAGAAATTAAAAATGAATGTAGATCAAAAAATTTAATTAGAGAAATTTATTTAGTTGTGTTTACTAAACTTGTTTATTTAAATTAGTAAAAAATAATAGAAATAAAAACACAAATAAAACCGATCGAATAAACCCATGCTCTAAAAAACATTACACAAGGTCGAACATATTGGGAATATTATTTAAAAATAATTACTTTTTATTTTGAAAAATAATGTTCATTTGCTTAAAGCAAGAAAAATATTTAGATGAATTAGAATAATATCTTCACAAATCAAACATAAATAAAAAAATTATATATATATATATATATATTAAAAAAATTACTAAAAAACTTGTGACCTAAGTTATAAGACTTGAATAAACTCATAGAAAAGAAATTAAAGATAATCAGAAAAATTAATATTTCAAAAAAAACTAGTGTATAATAATAATATTGTAAAAAAAATGGAAAAAAAAAAACAAACAAGATTAACTTCTCAAATTTGTGATCGAAGTTATTAGATCAGAAGTACTATAAATGAAAAAAAAAATGTGAAGCCCAATCCCCAACAAATCAAATGTCGAAAGATGAAATAAAGAAAAAAATCAATTACACTAAATGATCTAAAAAAAATTGTAACGAAAAGAATGAGGGTGAGAATCAAAATAAAAAATAAATTAGAGGACAAGTTAAAATTTTCAATTGGAGGGTTGAATTGAAACAAAAAAATAACTTTGACAAAAGGAGAAACAAATTAAAAGAAAGAAGCTCAAATTGGAAAAAATAGAACAATATAAACTTTGATTTAATGATGAAATTCAAAACCAGTAAAACTTTAATAAAAGGATTAAGGAAAAAAATAAAAAATTAAAAGAATAAGGACCAAAAAAAATAATATATATATATATATATATATATGAGAAATTATAATTGAATGACTAAATTAAAAACAAAACAAAACAAAACAAAACAAAAACAAAGCTTTTATAAAATGGATAAGAATGAAAATAAAAAATTAAAAGAATGAAGATTGAAATTGAAATACAAAAAACAAGGAGGATAAATGTGCATTTTTCCTAGCATCAGAGAAAAAAAAAGGAGGGGGGGGGAAGAAACAGTTACCAGCAACAAACCATCCATCATCTGCCGTCACGCGCTACACAAAAAAAAGAAAAAATTGTCAGAGTATCATTTTAGAAGAAATAAAAAAAACTCAATATAAAAATACTAAAACATCCCTCGTTACACTGAAATTATAAATAAACTCGTATGAAATGACAAAAAAAACACTAAATACATACCTAATTTTTTATCTTTTCCAAGAACAAAGTCATATTTTAATTGTAGTCTTAGAAGAGAAAAACCAAAAAAATCATTGGTCAATATCTCTATTTTTTTTTTTATCTAAAGTAAAGAAATATTTTTATTATTTTAAAGTTTTTGAAAAGATAAAAAAAACTTTTGGTCAACAGTTCTAAATTTTTTTAAATTCGAGGGTAAAATTATATTTTTATTGTATAATTTTTTTAAAAAAAGACTAATATAACCCCAAATAATGTTTTAATAATTAATGAGCCTCTAGGGAGGGGAAAAAAAACAAACTACCATTATCACAAAGACTTCTATTATTTTCACTAAAGGATAAAATAATAATTTAACTTTAGCAATCCACACGGTAAAATGGTCACGCCATATATTTCATGTTAATTAGAGTGTAATTATCCTCCTACAAATTTGTCAATTGATTCAAAATTGCATCAATCAAATTTTAATTTTTGAATCCATCGGATAAAAATAATATTAGTACATTAAAATAATTCATTTTAATTTCACTACATTAAAATAATTCAAAAAATTTAAAATAAAAAAAATTAATTTTTTTAAAAACTAATGTTAAACAACCTTGGGAGATTTGAGTGGTAGCACAACCCCTAAAATCCTTTAATGATGGCAATTAGATCCTTGTTTGTATCATTGTTGACAACCTTAAGCGACCTGAAATCTTAAGGCACCTGAGAAAAGTTCCAAAAAAAAATATAATTGACTAAATTTTTTAACATGATTTAATATAATCCTTACGAAAACTCGGTTTAATTTTTTAAAAATACAATTCTTTAAAATAATATTAGTTTAATTTTTTCAAAAAATATAACCCACGACATCATTGCAAAAGAAAAAAAATGCCACCCGTTAGACAATCATGGAATTCGAAGAGACCAGTCAATAAAAACAGGCATTCGTAAGCAATACCTTATTCTCCCCGAGGGTACCTCAGAATATGGTACATGACAGTCTATCAGCTTGTAATAAGAAATGTGATCAAAGAAAAGCTCAAAATGAGAAGAAGCTTCTAAGGCAAACAAGGTTCTTGAAATCACTGCTGTAAGAACAATCCCAAACCATACGAGAACAGCTAAGAGCATTAAAAGACGTCATCAAGAGCAGCTGACACTGCAGCAGAAGGCTTCTTTAACTCTTCCTGTGTCTTTCATCCCTTTCACTACTCCTGCGTCGCTTCTTGTGTCTTTCATCCCTTTCACTGCTCCTGTGTCGCTTCTTGTGTCTTTCATCCCTTTCACTACTCATGTGTCGCTTCCTGCGACGTCTTTCATCCTCATCAGAACTTGGTGAATCTGACTCTGATTCGGAACTGCTGGAATCTGAATCGGATGAACCAGAACTTTCAGATTCGCCATCTGATCCAGATTCTGATTCTGGCAATTGTTCTTGTTGTTGCATGATCATCCGTGGCATATTCTTCAAGTACTCGCGCAAATTTTCTGTTATACCACCAAGCCCAATTGATGTAAAGAAGTTGATGGCAAACCTTGTGTTCTTCGGGTTATCTTTTGGAAAAATTGAATCAAATGAGGCTCGCATGGTTGGATCTGTGAGGCGCTCATTCAGTGTTCGTATACCAAGATGCTCTGACAATTCCTGCACCAGACATGACAAACACTGAAATCAATAACTTAATCAAATGGAAAAGTTCCGTACATGTACCATAATGTTCAATTAAAGAATATTTCCTTTAGCCTTTATTTATCCGTTAAATGTTTTCTGAACAAAAAAAAAAAAACTTGCAAGGTAGAACATTTGCATTGCCTACTGACATTTCCTCGATAGTTGGTTATATCACCAGGGTCATCAGTTATTTGAAGGCAGTTCACAGAAAACAAGGTTCTTGATCAAATTTACGCAGCAGCTTGTGAGAGTAGCTAACATTTAACATTATGCAAACCAACACACCGCATTGTCCCATCTTGTAGATGGAAACCCAGATGCATAATATTGCAAAGCTTAAAACTAAGGAAACAGAAACAACTAAGAATGATATAAAAGTAGGTCTCTCTAATTACCTGGAAGAGAATCTTGATAAAAATACGGGAAGAAGAAGTTGTATCCTCCTCAGTCAATCGTATGTAGGCTAAAACATGCCAAGGCAATGCATCAGTGCCAAGTAAATGGGCAAAAAACTTGGCCACATTGCGCAGCTTATTTGTTTCAAGACGATGAATCATCGAGTACTGTTGAACAAAGGACTTCTCAAAATTTTCCTGGTGCACTTTGTTGATCATACAGAATCGTTGCCCCAAAAGACCGTAATAACGAAGATATGTCCTCTCTTGACTGCAGCATTCCAAGAGCATAATGCACAGCTCCATCTACACAAACCAAATGAAGAAAATGACTAAAGTAAAACAAAATCCACCATGATAGAACTGACAAGTTTGTGTTTGTCGAAAAGAAACAAAATTCTAAGTCGTTAATTCTTAAGTGTGACTAGAATTTATATCTTTCTATAACCAATGTAAAAGCCCATGAGACAGATCTCAGCAGTGGATGATGGAGTGAAAAGTGACATGTTTCAGCCAAATTATGAACAGACAAAGAAAGCTTTGTTGATTTGACACGGATTATAATTAACAACATTGAAACTCAGGGACTTGGAGATAAATAATAAAAAATATGAAGCAAAAGCTTAAGCAGGAAATCTAGCACACATGCAGGAAAATGAAAAATAAAAACATACTTTAAGACAGAAAATCAATCAACTGGCCAGCATAATACAATGCATTAAGCTAGAAATACTCAAATAGTGCCCAAGCAACCAGAAAAAAGAAAAATGTACCCTACTAATTTACCCATAGATAATCACGGAACTCAGCTTCAGCAACATCAAATTGCAGCACCAGCTACAGTAACTTGAAAATGCTGTCCTAAAAAACTATGTCCACCAAATATATAACAACTCTCAAGATTATTGCACTAAGGGGACCAGATCACAAACATTGACAGTTACCAAAATAGTTCTAAATTAGTGGAAAGCCAGTAACACAAGGAAATGCATTGCAAATATGCCATTGAATCAGAGTTTTTATGGCTCACCTCTTGTCCCGGCTCTAGTTTAATTTTCAGTAGTTTGTGGCCAGCCTCCTCAAAATCTACACTGGACATGATTGTCAGATAGATTGTTCTCCGAAGGTTTATAAGGTTTGTTTCTGTCTGATCATCTATTCGCATCTGCTCTTCATCTTCTTCCTCAGATTCATCTTCATCATCGTCATCGTCATCCTCCTCATCACCAGAAGCTGCATCAGAACCATCTTCGTCCTCAGACTCCTCACCAAGAAGGCTTTTCTTCAATTCTTCATAACGCTTCTCATTCTCCAGGAAATTAGGATCTGGTTTGAAGACATCTAAAGAAGAACAAACAAAAAAGATTCACAACCATATATACAAGAATAGATAATCAATCAATCTGTGAAAGACAACTCAGTGTCCTGGACATACCAAGAGTGATCTCTGCAACTATGTCCTCTGAAAGAGATATCTCATGAGTTAACTGGTCTTCCTGGTCTACAAGGTCCAATTCTGGACGAACAGCAGGGTACCCCTGCAAATGAAATTCACCGAAAGGTTGTTCAGCCCACACTTGCCTTATTGAACAATGAACATATATTCTGGTGAATAATATATCACATAAAAATATAAGACACAAGAATGCACCTGAAATTTGGCTTTTCTTATAGCAAAAAGGCCTTCAATTAAAAATTGAACCCTCTTGTCTATCTCTCCTTCATGAAGAATTCCACGAAATCGCTCAAAAGCTCCTGTAAAATCACAACACCATAAATAAAAGACTGTAAAAGAGATAAAGGAATGTCATACAACCAGATGCATTTCCTCCCAAAAAAAAAAAGCTTAAAGCAAACCATTAATGGCAAACCCATCAAACAATAAGAACCAAAATTCCAAGGCGTTGAATACCCAACGCAAAATAAGCCACTAAAGCTTCAAACCATATGTTTTCTTAAATAGAACAACAAACCTCAACATGTAATTTTCAGCTGAAAGAAACAACTTTGCACTATTACCCAATTCATTATCAATCCAGTCACATGTCATTGGTAAAGCTACTTGCCACTATGAATGTGGAATGGCAATGTCTCTTTCAAAAAGTAGATGATGCAGCCATAGGTTGGTAAGATCACGCTGTTATCTAACCTAGGTCAGTATAAAATGAAAACAATGTATAGTTCTAATACAGATGTCATAGTTGTGCCAGAAACCTTACGTATAACTAAGATATCTAAGGGAGAAGGGAAAGATTCCTTCAAAAAATGTTCATTCTGTAAACAAGAAGAGAATTAGTTTTAAACATATTGATATCTTGCCTGTGTCTAAAAAGAGTTATATTAGGAAAGGAGGTCCATGGCACATATAGAAATGATAAGCAAGCATGATGTCCCCTTTATATAACTTTACATTTCAAAACCTAAAAATAAATGAAACATCATTCCAAATACAGTGAAAATATTAGTCAAATCCTCTGATGGTTGGTGAATGAAAACAAACCACTGTCAATTGCAGACAGGGATCCCTCAGTTCCACTAACATACCAACTAAGAGAGGGTAACCTAATTACAAATATAATCACAAGATGAAGACTAAAAAATCCTAAGAAGAGAGCTATATAGTCCCTGGTCAAATAAGCATATTAAAAGAATTCTGAACAAATGCATAAGCAGAGCAGTATTTTTACCATCTAAGCCTTTTGGCGACACATCCTGAAGCATTGATCCACATTCTGTGACAAACCCCACAGCCACCTCAACACTGTCGTCAGTGGGATTTTCCAGCAAAACAGCAAGGAGTTCTAGAGCAATAATCTCATGAGCTACTTGCTGGTTTACAAGATGTGCTATAAATTTAACAGCAGCTAACAATTGAGGCTGTAAATATAATAAACAGGTGAAGACAATCAAAAGCAACTCAAAGTATTAACAAATGTTCACAAAAGCAAAAATCCTCCCAGTGAAGTGAGTAGGTGCAAATGCATACCTTGTCATTCCGTTTGAAGGCTCTCTTTAGCTGCAGAACTATCCTTCTCAACAGAAGATCACCCACCTCAGGGAACTTGGTGTTGACAACAGCAACAAGTGCAGCAAAAACATCAGTGAATCTTGAAGATGCCATCTGTGACTTCATACACGACCGGCAAAAAAGTCCCCTTCCCCGTATCAAATTCTCGGAAAACAGTTCTGGGATGATATTCTTTATATTAGAAGCATTAACCTTGTTCACAAGTCCATTAATACTCTTACGCAGTGCATCCCAAGTCAGTCTTTGGTACTCAGTACTACTTTTGTCTTCAACCTCTTTCATCATCCTCGCCAACCTAAATGGAGGAATATAAACCCCACCGGTCTTACCCAAAATCGAAGCATCAGCACCCCCATTTCCTTCTTCCGCTGCCATTCCTCTCCTAGGTTTCGACTCTTCAGCAGTCCTGCTACGACCCTCCTCTTTCTCCTTCAAATTCTCTGCTTCTTTTCCCATCTTATTCCTCTCCTTACCTCTCCCGTTCCTTCTATCACCACCATCATCATAATCTCTATCTATACGCCTCCTATCCCTATTCCTATCTTGCTCCGATTTTGTTCTCACCCCACTATCATCCTCATCATCTAAAGCCCGATGCCTTTCATGCCTGTCCCTCCTTCTATAACTATCCTCAATTTCTCTCCTTCTATGCCCATTCTCAAACCGATCATTTCTCTCTCTTTCTCTCCTCTCCCTCTTCCTCCTCCTATCATCCTCTTCATCAGAACTCCTACTAACCCTTTCCTTTTCCTTTTCCTTCTCCCGATTCTCTCGCCGCCCCTCATGACTTCTATTTTTCTCCACCAACTCTCCTTCTTCCTCAGAACTCTCCCTAACTTCCTTCCTCTCTCGACTAAATCTCTCCTCATCTCTAGCCCTATCGATAAGCTTACTCCTTTCACCGCGCTTATCTTCTTTTGTCTCTAATGATTCATCACTTTCAGCCCTATCGATAAGCTTACTCCTTTCACCGCGCTTATCTTGTTTTTTCTCTAATGATTCATCACTTTCAGCCCTATCGCGACGCCTACTACGTTCGTCGCGCTTATCCTGTCTCTTATTATCTAACGATTCATCACTCTCATCTCCACGGACGCCCCGAATACGATGACTGTCTGATTTTGAATCTCTTTTACTATCACGAAGACGACGTCTGTCTCTCTCTTCATCGCTAGATTCACGGCTGCTGCTGCTGTATCTTCTCGGCATAATTGAAATTCAAACCCTAACTGAATCTTAAAACTATACTAATCCTTTAGCAAATTAATAAAAACCTAAAGCTGTTGAGATTAATTTACTTTAGCGTACCTCAAATCACAAATTGCGGGAAGAGGGAGACGGTGGTGAGATGCGAAGGAGATCGACGAGGAGAGACTTGGCTTTTTTTTGAAAAAAGAGAGAGAGGGATCGGGTGGCTTATGGTATTTTTATTGAGATGTCCAAACAAACCCTTGAGGGGGAATGGCTGTGGGCCTGTGGCATTCCTGATGAAATCGTCCCTAGACTCCCTACTAAACGATTGGCCGCCCTAGGATGAGGGCGAAATTTTCATAAACGTAAAAAAACATTATGCAAGTGGCTAGATTTTTTTAACATGATCATTAATTAAACCTAATCCAAAATTTAAAAACTCACGACTCATTGTAAAATCATGTGAAAATTATATGAATATAAATAGTTGATTTAATGAGTTTTAAAAAATTAACTAAAAACATTTGACAAACATGCAAAAAAATAATTTGAATTATCAATAAAATTATGGTTTGATTTTTAAAAAATATTTTTTAAAATATTAAAATATTAAATCGATTTAAATCAACTCAAATTACTCCACCAAAATTGTAACCTTAGTTATGGATTTCTCTAAGTTCAATAATATTTTTTTAAATTTAATTTAATTATATAATAACAAAATACAAATATCAATTCAAAATCAACTAAATATAAAAAGATGAGATTAAAAAATATTTTAAAAATCCAATTTTAAGGATAAAAATACAAATAATATATATATATATATATATATATATATATATATATATAAAGATAAAGGTCTATCATGCGAGCCTAGATGACCCAACACTTTATGCCATGAAAAAATTATAGATACTTAGTCTTGAGGCAAGCACGCTCACCTAAGCCATAATTGTTTTTTGAGTGAATGATTTTTTATTATTATTATTTTTAAATCTAATTACATCTAATTAAATTATAAAATGATTCAATTAAAAAAAATAAAAGTTTTAAAACAAAACAAAACAATAAAGCATCTAGGGTTATATCCCATATTTTTTTAGTTTATAGGTAATATGTTTTAATTTAATTTTTTAATTGAGGAAATTGTTTTACTTTAGATAATAAAAAACTTTTTTTGTATTTTGGTATTTGTTTTTATTTTATTGTTGATTATTAATTAATTATTTTTCAAAAATTGGGGTCAAATTAATTGCAATGTGCCTTTAGATTTTAGATCAAATATGTATTTAAAATTATGGTATTATTTCTAAAATAAAATTAAGAATTTATTCTTAAAGTATATTGATTTAATTTTATTTTTTAAAAAAGAGACATTAATCATTTTTCTTAAAAAAATATTCCATAAATTAAAACTTACCTATCTTTTAAAAAAAAGTAAATTCCTAAAGAAGGAAAAGGAAAACATTGATTGAATAAGAAATTCCCAAAGGGATAAATTTTAAATAGTAGGTGTAAAATAATTGGAAATATATGTTTAGTTTAAATCCTAAAGCATATGATAAATATTTATTTCCCGTAAGAATGTATGGAAAACCAAAAAAAAATGATTAGTTTTCCATAATCTCAACACAACCGAATAACAAAAACTTATATATTAAATTATTATTTAAAAAACAAAACAAAACAAAACAATTGTGTCTATAAGATCCGGGCTTGCACTCATGGGTCTGAGAACTAGCCTGTATGCACATGGGCTATTTCTTTCTCCTCCTCTTTCTGCATTCAGGGATTAGACCTTGGTATTAATTAGTGAGGCTGTAAACTGAAATAAGGGTGTGTTTGTTTAGTCTTACTTTTTTTTTTTATTATTTGTGGTGTAAAAAATTACAGCTACGTGTTAGTAATATACTAAATTATGTTTTATATTGTGAGGTCTATCAAAAAATTAAATTTAAAACGCAGTTTTTATGAAACAGTTCTTACATATTTTTTTAACTGAGTTTTTACATTTTAAAAACATTTTTTTCAAAATTTAAATTTTTTTTATTTTTTTTTGTATTTTCAAATCATTTTGATGCATTAATATTAAAATTAATTTTTTTAAAAAATTAACCATAATCATAAAAACGACCTCAAAAACAAATACTCTTAAGTGCTCTAAGAAATTAGTAATCGAATTGTGAAATATATTAAAAAAATTCTTCAAACAATACCATAAAAAACTTATTAATGGCGCAAATACTATATGAATTGAGAAATGATGGACAAGGAAAATGAATTCTGGTGAATAATAAATTGTGTGCGAGTTCCATGGTGAAGATTTTTTTGGGTCTTGAGTCGAAAAAATTAATTTCCATTTTTGTTATTCATCTTTTTATTTTTTTATTTAGTTTTTATTCTCTCTTTTTTTTTTGTACCATTTTCAAAGGGGTAAAATAAATTCATAGCCCCTTAAGCTTTTCAAATTGGTCCGTGGCCCCTTCGTTGTAATTCTAGTCATTCAAAAAATTAAGTTAGGTTTTTTATCAAAAAAATATTTTTCAAAAACATCTAATAAATATTTTTATTATATCAATTAACTAATTTTTTAACTCAAAATACCCAAAATAAATCCAAAAACACAAAATCAATATAGAAAAAAATCCCTCAACCCCAATTTATATTTTTAAGTAAGATAAAAGTCTAAAAACACCTTAATGAAATTTTTATCGTCAAATGAAATATTTTAATAATATTTTTTTTATTATTGTTTTCTGGTGATTATTCTTTCTTGAACTCAAATAATAAAAAATAAATAAAATACTTTTTTAACTCGAATTAAAATTTTCAAAAACTTTGAGATTTGTCACATATTTTTTTTATGTTTTACATTGTGGTTATCTTTTTTATTTTTATTTTATCTTTTTATTATAATTTAAAACTAACTTCAAGATTTGCCACATATTTTTTTTATGTTTTACATTATGGTTATATTTTTAAAATTTTATATTTTTATTATAATTTAAAACTTCATCTGATAGAATTATATCATAAAAGAATTTAATAAAAAATTATGTATTTAAAATAAAATTATTTAAAATTATGTATTTATTTCTAAATAAAATTAAGAATCTATTCTTAAAGTATATTGATTTAATTTTTTTTAAAAAAAAGAGACATTAATCATTTTTCTTAAAAAGATATTCCATAAATTAAAAATTACCTATCTTTTAACAAAAAGTAAATTCCTAAAGAAGGAAAAAGAAAACATTGATTGAATAAGAAATTCCCAAAAAGGGATAAATTTTAAATAGTAGGGGTAAAATAATTGGAAATATATGTTTAGTTTAAATCCTAAAGCACATGATAAATATTTATTTCCCGTAAGAATGTATGGAAAACAAAAGAAAAATGATTAGTTTTCCATATTCTCAACACAACCGAATAACGAAAACTTACATATTAAATTATTATTTTTTAAAAAAAAAAAAAAACAATTGTGTCTATAAGATCCGGGCTTGCACTCATGGGTCTGAGAACTAGCCCGTATGCACATGGGCTATTTCCTTCTCCTCCTGTTTCTGCATCCAGGGATTAAACCTTGATATTAATTAGCGAGGCTGGAAACTGAAATAAGGGTGCGTTTGTTTAGTCTTATTTTTTTTTATTTGTGGTGTAAAAAATTACAGTTAGGTGTTTAGTAATATACCAAACTATGTTTTATATTATGAGGTCTATTAAAAAATTGAATTTGAAATATAGTTTTTGTGAAGCAGTTTTTACATGTTTTTTTAACTGAGTTTCGTGAAACTTTGTTAAATTTTACATTTTAAAAACATTTTTTTCAAAATTTAATTTAATTTTTATTTTTTTCTTTATTTTATTTTTTATTATATTTTCAGATCATTTTGATATATTGATATTAAAATTAATTTTAAAAAAAATAATCATAATTCATAAAAACGACCTCAAAAACAAATACTCTTAAGTGCTCTAAGAAATTAGTAATCGAATTGTGAAATATTTTCTTCAAAAAATACCATAAAAAACTTATTAATGGCGCAAATACTATATAAATTGAGAAATGATGGACAAGGAAAATGAATTAAATTGTGTGCGAGTTCCATGGTGAAGATTTTTTTGGGTCTTGAGTCGAAAAAATTAATTTCCATTTTTGTTATTCATCTTTTTATTCTTTTATTTAGTTTTTATTCTCTCTTTTTTTTGTACCATTTTCAAAGGGGTAAACTAAATTCATAGCCCCTTAAGCTTTTCAAATTGATCCGTGGCCCCTTCGTTGTAATTCTAGTCATTCGAAAAATTGAGTTAGGTTTTTTATCAAAAAAATATTTTTCAAAAACATCTAATAAATATTTTTATTATATCAATTAACTAATTTTTTAACTCAAAATACTCAAAATAAGTCCAAAAACACAAAATCAATATAGAAAAAAAAATCTCTCAACCCCAATCTATATTTTTAAGTAAGATAAAGGTCTAAAAAAACCTTAATAAAACTTTTATCGTTAAATGAAATATTTTAATAATAGCTTCTCTTTTCTTTGTTGTTTTCCGGTGATTATTTTTTCTTAAACTCAAATAATAAAAAATAAATAAAATATTTTTTTAACTCGAATCAAAATTTTCAAAAACTTCGAGATTTGCCACATATTTTTTTTATGTTTTACATTGTGGTTATCTTTTTTACTTTTATTTTATCTTTTTATTATAATTTAAAACTAACTTCAAGATTTGCCACATGTTTTTTTTTTTTATGTTTTACATTATGGTTAATTTTTGTAATTTTATCTTTTTATTATAATTTAAAACTTCATCTCATAGAATCATATCATAAAAGAATTTAATAAAAAAAGTTTTTCTAACGAACTATTTTGAACCATAAATTCATAAATTATTGATGAGATTTTTTTTAACAGATTATTTCTATTTGTAGATTTATCAGGAAGATACATACAGACAAACTAGTAGTATACATACTATATATATATATATATATATATATATATAGTAGATTGCTGAACATACATTCTTTATTGATGTGAATTCCTTTTTATAGGGTAGCTTACAAGTTGTATGTAATGTAAATATAATGATTAGAAGTTTGTTTCAGCTGGAGTTGTATGTTGACAGGGAGTCTTTAGAGGATAGGTATACAAAATACGTGGGTTCATTTATCTACAGCGGATGATTATCATGTGTGTTGTGGATAATCTTTAACACGCTCCCTCAAGATAGGCGGGCTAATGAGTAAGCTTATCTTGTTAACCATAGCTTGAAACTTGTTACGAGGAAGAGGTTTAGTGAGGAAGTCAGCAAGTTGGTCATGGGTACTGACATGAGAGACATCTAAAACACCTTTCTTTACTAGATCGCGAACAAAGTGCAGATCAATGGCAATGTGTTTCATGCGAGAGTGCATGACTGGATTTTGACTCAGTTGATAGCACCAATGTTATCATAGAAGATGCTAGGACGTTTGGACATCTTGATTTCCAGTTCATGAAGTAAACTGCGAATCCATATGAGTTCTGAAGTTGTTGAGGCTGGGGTCCTATATTCGGCTTCTGTGGAGGATCTGGCAACTGAATGTTGTTTCCTTGTGCTCCATGAGATTGGACAATTACCAAAAAATATGAGATATGCAAAGTGTATGTTGTCTGGATCAGTGCCCCAATTTGCATCTGAGTATCCGGAGAGATGAGGATTGATAGAGGGCGTTAATGATATCCTATGAGTGATTGTGCCTTTGAGATACCGAAGCACCCGTTTTGCTGAAGTCCAGTGAAGTTGACTGGGTTGGTGCATGAATTGAGCAAGTTTATTCACAGCAAAAACGATATTTGGTCTGGTGATGGCTAGGTATTGTAAAGCTTATATGACACTTCGATATTGTTTCTGGTCTGCAAGGGGATGATTATCATATGTGTTGTGGATAATCTTTAACATGGATCACCTTGCCATCAAATACTTCCGGTCCCTTGTCAGGAGGAGATTCAGGAATCTTTGGAACATCACTGAATCGGCCGATGCAAAGGATCACAAAGTCCACTTCGTATACCTGTTTTTTCAATAACCTTGAGTAGGACAGCAGGATTTCAGAAACCATTTATTTCTATCAGACTAATGCCAACGAGGTCTGAAACATTTTAACATATTTTTTGCACATCTAATGTCCAGAAATCTAAGTTTTGTTGAAACGTGCTGGTTAAATCACAAAATTGAATCCCATAGAGCTGTTTTCATGGAATTTTCTCTCCTCTCAAAAAGGGAAAAAATCTCATTGACTCTATATCACATGGAGATCAAAGGCATACCCCCACTTGAAAGGCTCCTCATTGTTAAAGAATAATATAAATTATATCCTAGAACCTTACCTAATAATTTAAGCTATTAGGTTGAGATGGTTCTTTGACATGGTATCAGAGCCTTATGACTAAGCGGTCATGAGTTTAAATCTCACTATACCCATGTATTTGATAAAAAAAAATCAAGCACATGGTAATATGGATCTGTACAAGTTTCAAGCCCAAAAAACTTTCACTTAAGAGGATGTGTTAGAGAATAATATAAATTATATCATGGGACCTCACCTAGCAGCTTAAGCTATTGGGTTGAAATAATTCTTTGACACTCATACCCGGAGCACTCTCTTAGCTTAGCTATCTACTAGCAAGAATGATCTTGGTCTATCGTATTCCTTTGTTTCAACTATCGATGGAGGTCTCACAATTGCCACCCCATTGGCTTCATGACCGCATCTCTTCATCGGCGGGCCCTTCATACCTGATGCCAAGAACCTGAGTGTTGAACTGGATGTGCTTTAGAAAGTCAAAATGAAGTGCATATGACTGCTGTCAGAAATAATTGATTCTTGTGAAGGATAAGCAAATTTGAAAAGGCTATCTTATTGAACTGAAACAATGAGTTGGCTATTAATAGCCTTGCTAGAAACTTGATGCAGAAATATAACAACCCACGTCAAACAATCTCTAAGGAAGTGGTTACTGGCTAGAGAATAGGTTAATCTAAACTACTGCCAACACAACATTTCAAAATAACTAAACAACTTTAACACAGATAATCTAAGACTTGATTTTGGTCGGGAAGGAGTTGTGTGACTGAATCTGGCCATGGAAAATCTGAGAACTGATATACTGGTTTAGGGGACTGGAGCTTCGTAGCCTCTATAGAATTAGTCCAAACTCCTCCAATCTTGTTTTTTAAATGAGAACCAAATTCATTGGCTTAAATTAAAACATTGTGAGGCTTTAGCTTGCAATACACAAAGGATCAAAATCTGCACTTCAAGACTGCTTCTCCTAGTACATGCCCTTGAACTGCCTCCTCCAGCTTCTCCTTTGTCACCTGCATCTCATCCACCATAAATTAACAGAACCTAAGAAACAAATAAAAAATGGAAAGATATACCAGTTAACTAAATATGTACGCACCTTGTTTCCTAGATGCAATTCATCATCCAAAGCATAGAGCTTGAACTCAAACCTACGTCCGTGTTTTGGCAGGACAGGTCCACGCCATCCAGGAAGCTTCCAGCCATTAACCCCTTCTTTGATCAAAGCATATTCACCGCCAAACTCTTCTTCTTTTCCAGAGAAACCTTCAGGAAGACGCTTCATATGAGGTGGTATGTTAACCACTACCCAATGTAGCCATGGCACACAGGGTCTGATATATCCAAGTCCTGCACCACAAGAGCTAGGCTCTTGGTTCCTTCTGGCACGTTGTAACATTCAACTGTTGGAGATAAGTTCTTTTTTGCACCTTGACCTTCTCCTGTGTACTTCCTTTGTAACCTTCCTTCATTATCTATCTCAGGTGATGCCAGCCTGAATTCATCAGCCATCACTAATTACTACCACAAGCTTAGCTTTGATAGGTTCTCTACCCTCATTTGAAACTGGTTTGTGAAGATGATTCATATAGAGTTCTAGCTTTTAAGGTTGTATGGGTGCAGGACACGCGGTGGAAGAAATTTCGAGGTATCAAGAGAAGGTGCATGAAGAATAGATGGGTGCAGACACATGGAAGCACGCGTGGAGAAAGAAGGGTTTTAGACGATCTATACTAAAATGTCCTATGATTAGTTGAAGTAATTTGCTTAAGCTAAAGAAATTGATTACATTATGGAGATGGGTTATACGATGCACAATCAGATAGAAGACCATACAAACCCTTGTTAGAAATGAAACCAGCAAGGTATTAGCCTGACCTCCTAGAAGAAAACAACTGCATTACAGTTTGAGTTGTGCACTTTGTGCTGAATTTTAGTGCAGATAGACTACCACTTCATTTGGCACGAAGGACTGGAAGAAGGATAAATAAAAGTAGAGAGATTGCATGGAAGAGATTGAGTTTATTCTCTCTTTGACAATAAAGACAAGGACCCGAAGAAGAACCCGAAGAATCCCACTAATGCTTCCATAATTCTATACCTCATGATTTCAATTTAGATGGATCTTCCAATTTACACGTTCCATCATTCCCCTTGTCCGTCCCTCTTGACAAGCATAGCCTTGGTTAGTAATAGAACTTCAAGATTAGTCATTTGAGGCCAGTTAAAAGCCTAGAAAGGGATAAAAGAAACATAATCATGTTTCATGGACCCGAGTATGCTCTAATTGGGGAAGAAATACAACGAAAATTGACCAGAGTTAGAAGTGGAGAGACAGAAAACACATGCAGAGCATCAAAATGGCGATGGATCATTTGACGAGCAAAACACAGATAGAACATTGCAGCTCAAACACGATGTTGAATATTAATGTGAAATGGTATCCAGGAAATAAATCCATAACACAGTGATTTCACATAAACAGGGTCAGGGGCAGCTCTCGTCTCAAAGCATAACAGCAACTGAAATAGTTTGCCACGGACCTTCAGAATGAGGACCAACCGGGGGCTTATATCTTCAGGCCCCTTAAGCTGCTGGTACAGTTGGCTTCTTCTTTGTTATGAAACGCTCTAGCTATAGAACTTAACTTCGAATGACTCGATACTCGTTACCAGTTAGTGAGACACAGGGAAACACAAACGTTATTGTAGCAGTTTTAGGATTAATGACTAGTGTTTATGCGAAGTCTCAGGTAAGAGAATAAATCAATCTTCATTCTAAGAGATATCGTAGGGGTACTGATCCATCAAACACCATTTCAGCTGGGCCCGTCATGTACACATGGTTGTCTTCCTCCCTCCACTCAATCTCCAGTGGACCTCCAGGTAGATCAACCGTGCAATTCTGTTTAACAAGAACATTGGCAACTCGTGTGTGAGAAGAAAAAAAAGTTACTGATCAGATATCTAATACAAAAAAAAAAATCAAAATAGTTAGCATCCAGCAATAACTCTAGGAAAGCTCTGAGCTTGAAATAAATGAATCTTGTTTGGAAATAGAAGATGTTCGAAGACTTGCTAGATAATCTGAAGGCAAGTTTAAACTTTTAATCTGAAACTTACCCTCCCAGCACGTCCCTCTAGAACTGCCGCAACAACTGTTGCGCAGGCCCCAGTTCCACAGGCTAGTGTTGCTCCTACAATCCCAGAGCCATAATGTGAGTATTCCAGTCAAATAATCATAAAGGATTAGTAGATACAAAACAACATGGTAGCAACACGTGATTTATGAAATAGATGCAAAACCACTTGGTAGCAACACGTGATTTATGAACTATGACTGTAGAATACATGAATATATCCATTAATGTCCATGGCAAACTAACCTGCCCCACGCTCCCATACACGCATTTTGAGATGTGAAGGGGAATAGACTTGCACAAACTCTGCAAATCATGTAAAAAAATTAGATAAAAAGATGATAAAATAAATTTTAGCAATGAGATCCAACAGCGAATGGTCAAAAGACAGCAGAGAAGTACTGATCACCAGATTTATGAAATATTACTGCTTGAGGATGCAGGCACAAATATCTCATCAATGCAGGCAAATTCACATGCTCACTCATGCATGCGATGGCAGAGAGCAGTATATGCATGCTAGAGTGGGTTTGAGATTATCAAAGTCCTCAAAGACAACTTTCGGAAACAACACAACTTCTGATTTGTTTTTATATGTATTTTTACCTGTAAATTCTTTTCAAGTTGCAAAGTGCAAAATATAAGAATTTAATAGATAAAAAAGGGATAACTATCCTCACCATCCTATAGTTTCCTCAATTTTACACTTTGCAAAATTTATAGAAAACATGCTCGGTCAACGAAAAATCTCAAATCGATTGAAATGACCAAAATAACCCCATATATATTATATCAAAAAGAAAAACCTAAATGACACCCTAAACCTTCTCTCTCTTAGATTTACGAATTCTTTCTCTTCATAATCAAAATTCTCTTTCTAAACCTAAATCAATTACAAAATCACAAATTATGTCGTTTGTAGTCGACTATCTTGGAAAATTTCTTTTCTTTTGGAAACAAGTTGTCTCTTCTCATCACCAACTGCTGGAATCTCTCTCTCTAGTGTTGGTCGTCTGGAACTCAGCAACAAAAAGGTATGTCTCAATTGTTTTTTTGAATCAAGACTTCGATAATCATTGTCAGCAGGTTTAGTTGTTAAATATTGTTATTTCATTAGAATATAGGTTTTATGACTCGATTTAACCATAAAAACCTAAATTTGTAACTGTTGAACTGTAGATCCCATTTCTAAAAAATCCTAAAAATTCAATTGTTATTGTTCAAACTTTGATATTCAGAATCCCAAATGGTAGCATTGTTTCCATTATGAGCTTGTCAATAAGTGGCTTGTCACTTAGTCAATTTGCCTACTCTGCAGAGCTTTTACTGGAGCTGACTCAGTTGTTTTATCTATCACAACAGAGTAAACAAAGAAACCCCGGTTTATATTTCTGTAGATTATGTCTGTAAATGAATTAGATTATAGCAATTAAATCACGAATGTTCTTGCAAAGCATTGCTCTGTTTGTCTCTAGAGTTATGAATATTTTTATGAGCGCAAGAACCTTGTTGCAGATATGTAACAAGAAGGTGGATATAATTGATAAAAGAGAATGAGCCTTCTATAATCATTTTTCTCATAACCCAGCTATGAATTTCTCAATTTTATCCCTCCGAGGATTACAAGGGTTGTTGCAATGTGTATTGATTGCTATTTATTCTATGAATTCTCTCAAAAACTTAAATCTCTCCTTATAGGATTTAGGGCCAGGAATTCAATAACACTTTCTCAACATTTTTTAACAAATCAGAGCTGAAAATGAAATGCTAAATCAATTTCTACATCCTTTTCAGTTTTTTTTAAAAAAAGATAAGAAAAAAATGTATACATCGTTTTCAGCATTTCTAGCCAACATTAATGCTTTGCAAAAATTCTACAAATAACTGGTGTGCTACTGAACATAATTCCAGGACATGCCAACATTAATGTGGTTGATGTATTTTGGCAGCTGGGTTGAAGAATTTTTGATAGTTGAATTGAAGAATTATATCAGTGTTTTTATGGCTTGTGCTTATGTGTGTTTTGACGTAAGAATATTTGAATTTTTGGCAGTGGAATTGGTGGAGAAGAAATGAGTTTCTGTTGTGTGTTTTTTATGGAGAAGAAATGTGTGTATTTTTTGAAGAAGAAAAATGGGAGTTGAAATGTGGTCCAGCAAAAAAAAATTGCAACGATAACTTTCTTCGTTAATTTGATTAATTTGATGCACCGGGGTTCTTAAGTCTTTAAATGATATATAATGGAAAATTTGATACTTGGATTTTTTTATTGATTTTTTTTGGCGCCATGTAAAGTATTAAAAACATATAAAGTTCAGGATGTTTTCTGTAATTTTCAAACAAAGGGTAGAATTAAGTAAACTACAATATGATCAGGTAATTTTCCAAAAAAAAATCCCTAAAATTGCAGAACTTTAATCCATTTAAAATACACCAGACAGGAGATCATTCATAAATCATAAGAACATACCAATTCAATGAAAGTGCCAAGATTTTAAATCATTCAAAGGATGTACGAGATCAAAAACTTCAAACTTCAAATCAATATCCTATCAGGCACTCCTACCATAAACCAAAATTTAAGCAGCAGGAAAAAAAATTCAACATAATCAAGCTTTGGAAACTGTTATAATCCAAGACTTTTCACCACAAGTACTAACCAGTGTTTGTTCGTGCTGGGAACACCTCATGATGTTCGAACTTAGGACCAATTTGAGCCAAATTTAATGCATCAACCTGCAAATCCTGTCGTCACAAACAGAGAAACAAAAAGCATCAATAACTAACCAGCAAAGAACACCAATCATACCTTCCCAGTTAAGCCGTAACACTCAAATGAAAAAAGTTCTAACCAGAAGTACAGACCTGCCCTCCTTTGATACCGAAAGTGACACAATGAGGATTCCCCATACTAACACAAGTCACATTCCAAGTCACTCCATCCACAACCAATTCCGACTTAACAACAGCATCATTCTTATTCGCAGCCAATTTCGTCGGTACACCAGCTGCTTTAAGCACCGGCTCTCCCATATCAACCATAACTTTCCCATCTTCTTGAATCTCAGGAACAATCAAGCCAGCACCAGTATGCACAGAAAAACTCAGTTTCTTCCCATGTAAATTCTCTAGCTCAGCAATAAACCTTGCAAAACACCGCACCCCATTTCCACACATCTCCGGCTCACTCCCATCAGAATTAAATATCCTCATTGTATAATCAGTCCCATTAATCCCTGGCAATGCAAAAATCACCCCATCTGCCCCAATCCCAAAATTCCTATCACATAACTTCGCTGCTTGCTCTGGAGTTATCTTGGGTTCGCTAGAGTCCCTGTTATCAACCTGGCTCAAACAAACCAAGAAGCTTAAGAAACGCATAAAAAAGAAAAGAGAAGTTTCAATCTTTGGTTATGTTATGGAAAAGGGGATTACCAAAATGAAATCATTGCCGAGGCCGTGGTATTTGACAAAGTGAAGGTATCTGCTGCCTTCTCTTTGATCAAGAAAGGAGGTTTTTGATGAAGTTTTCTGGGTGGCTGCTGAATCGATGCTCGTTGAGGAAACTACCAGTGGCCGAAAGTTTGGGTTTTTGAGAGAGTTCAATCGAATAATAGGGAAAGAAGTGGAAGAGAGGAAGAGTTGGGAATGACGATTTGAGGGTTTTACAGAGAGGGATGTGGTGGCGGCGGCTGCAATGGATTCGGCCATGGCTGCTGTGGTTTTGGAGGTTTTTGGTCGTTGGGGACAGAAGAGAAAAGAAGCGGTCACGACTCTACGTGTGTCTGACGTTTCAATGTCTTTTTTAATTCTTTTATACGGAGGGAGGGCTCGAGAATTTTCTGCTTAATTAATTTGTTTGAAAAGGTATTTTTAAAAAAATAATTTTTTTGTTTTTTTTGTTTTATATTAGAATTTTTGGGGTGTTTTTTATATTATATTTTGATGTTAAAAATAATTTTTAAAAAATATATATTATTTTGATGTATTTTCGAGTAAAAAATATTTTTAAAAAAATCACAACTATATCCCTAAATATTTTTAAAAAAAAAATTATATTTTTACCTTTTAACAAAAAAAAAAATCAATAAACTGGTCTATGGTAAAAAAAAAAGTTTTTATACAATACTCATTTTCATTTTATTCCATGATTGTGAGTGTCTTTGCAAATTTTTACAAAGTTAAATTATTTGATTATCTTTAAAAACAAAACAAAAATAATTTTGGTCTAGGGATTTTTTCTGAAATTTTCTTTTATCATGCATAGTATAATTAATTCATTGCCTTTGCAAACAAAAGTTCTTAGGCTTAGTTTCATGGACATATTATTCATTTCATTTTTATTTTTTTTGCAATATTATGCAGTTTAAGTGGCAATTTGATAATTTAATTGATAAAAATATGAAAAAATTAAAAAAGTTGATGGCCATTTAGTGGAGTGCGCCAACGAATAAGCAACCCAGTTATCTCCGAGCAGCATATGTGGTGGCTCACTACGGACAAAAATAGGCTTCGTTGGTCTTTTCCGGTTCATCACAACAAGGCCTCTCTTCTTGGGTAGCCCCTGTACCTGAATTCCATCTAGTTTGGTGGCAGTTGGCTTCTCTTTTTTTTTCTTACTTGGTTTCCATGCCTTGTCATGATTTATTTACAGTAACCCTTTAATTTGTTTGTTTCAGGAATTTGTTTTATATTTTTTTAATTATTATTTTTTTAATTAATTCATAGAATTGAAAAAAAAAAATTCATCCTCCATCAATTTTTTATTTTATATATATTTTTTTTACTATTTCATTTTTATTTTTTATATTTACATATTAAATTTTATTTTTATTTTTATTTTTTTATTGCTATTTTTTTTACACTAACAAATTTTTAAAATTAATATTTGATATTTTATTTTTCAACATTAAACAAAACTTCTTGATTGACAAAGATTTAAGACGTTATAAATTTTAGAAATTAACCCAAGTTTAGGAGATTTATTTAGATTCACTTGTTTTTTAATTCAAGTTTTTCAATTTCATCTTTTAATATTTGACTTAATTGAATATTGGCTCTGTAATTTTATTTATCTTGCTTTATATAAGACTTTTCTTTTATTTAAAAAATTACCCAAGGTTTTTTTATTTGTCATTTTTATTTGTTAGATTTAACTTCTTTAAAGAATTATTTTAAGTAACTGCTCAATATTTTTTTAAAAAAAACATATCATCCAGTAAGTCACCTAGTTATTTTACGTTTTCTAAAAAGTCAGGAAAAAATATCCACCCTGCAGCTAAGGCAAAAATTAATTTTTTATTTTATTTTTTTAATATTATATTTGTTTTAGTTTCATACTGTAGCATGGGGGGATTGGGTCAATTATTTTTATTTTTTTATTATTTATATAGGATTTTTTATTAATTAAAAAAATAATATCAGGTATTTTAAGTCTTTTAATTTATCTTTTTGTGTTAAATTTTAATCATATTATTAAATCAACCTAACTTAATAGATTCAGTCAAATCAATAACCCGAGTCTCAAATTTTCCTTTCTTTTTTAAAAACATTGGCATCAAATGAGATTCAAATCATGAGTTTTGCGAATTAAACATGGTTGGCCCAAGTCGATTCAGTGTGTCTTCATCTTAATATTTTTTTTAGGAAAATATGTCATCTAATATATCATCAACTTAATAATGTAACAGTGTTTCATCTATTACATATCAATTTTTTTACTTGCTGATATTTTTATATTTTTTCTAGGTTATAAAAAAACGATCTAACTTGCTGCTTATTGCTGCTTAACAGGAGTAAAAAAACTAAAAAAGATTCATAGAATTATTATAGATATAATAGACTTGTTACACTATGGATTGCAACAATATAATTATGAATTTACCTTTCCGCAAATAAACTAGTTATTAAGAGTAATACGGTCTTTTAGTGAGGTTCATTAGTCATTATTACATATCGATCTTTTTGAAATTTTTAAAGCATAGTAAAATGATTAAATTACTTTTAAAAGCAAAACTTATTTAATTGATATCTATAGACTTTTTCATCTTTTCATACTCGTTTCTTAGTTATAATCAAGTTAATTATGGAATAAACAAACATTTTTTTTTTAAAATAAAAAATAAAAGAGATGGGGATTCATTGTAGACATATATTCATCATATTGTGGATTGTAACAGTGTAATTATGAATTTAGCTTTCAAAAAATATCAATGGATTGGCTATTGGGGTGGTAACAAGGTCTTTTAGCAAGGTGTATTAGTTATTATCAGATTGATCGGGAACAACTTGGTCTTTTCAAAATTTTAAAGTATAATAGAATGACAATATTACCTTTTAAAAAAATATTATTTTATTGGCATCCAAGTGTTTTTTTTTTCTTTTCATGCTGATTTTGTAGTTATAATGAAGTTGATTGAGAAACAATTGTTTATTTCAATAAATATAAAATATAATTTAAAAATAAAAAAAATGACACGTGTGGCAACTTATAACAACAAAAGATGACCTTCCTTTATGTTTTTGGAATCGTCTCGGCAAACCCTCCTTTTCTAAGTAGTGTGTGTAGCTTACCAACCTTTGATTTGGTGATAGCATCCTTCTCTTCTTTTTTTTTGTCCCTTTCTTTTCTTTCACCTCCTTGTTTTTCATGCTTGACCCTTCAATTTTTCAAAGCAATCTTTTAATTTATATTTTTTTTATAATTTGATGTATGTTCTCTTGATTACCATTTGTTTTATTTGAAGTAATTAATAAAATTGGGATTTGTTTTAATTTCATCTTCCAGTTTTTTCATCTCCGAAACTTGGTTTTTTTTATTGTATTTTTTTTATTTGAGCTAATTTTTAAAACAATATATATTTTTTTTAAATTTGTTTTTAACATCAACACATCAAAACAATTAAAAATTATAAAAAAAATATTTTTAATAAAAAAAATAAAAAAATTTACACAGAGATTCCGAAACAACCTCTTAGTCTGCAATAATTTGAGAACAAACATTGTTCCTATTCCTAGAGTCCAAACACTTACTCTGAAATAAATAGATAGAGTGGAAAACTTCTCTGTGGAACGATCATCTATGATTATAGGGTTTAAAATCACCACTTCCTTACTTTTGAAGTTGTTATAAGTAATCGAAGAATTATTAGGTATTATAATAAAAGAGAGACCTGCCATAAGAATTATTTACGTATCTCAATTTTGTATGTGTGGACTGTGGAGTATTTTCATAAAAGGACCGCATAATTCTTTACCCGATTTGGACCATTCTTGACCACAAACTGTAACTCTGAGATGCAGTCGACAAACTATAACACTAAAATGGACTTTTAAATTGATGGGCTAACCCATCTTGTTGAGCTGGTGTAGAAAGTCAGTTAGGTGAGTATGGATTAGTTTTCAGCCTGGTCAGGCGGGTTCGGTCGATCATGGGCTTTGCCAATTTAAAGTTTCATAATGAAGATATTGTTTGAGATTATAAAAATAATTAATTTTTAAAATATTTTTTATTTTAAAATATATTAAAATAATGTGTGTGTGTGTTTTTTTTAAATCATAAAAAACTTAGTTTGAAATAAAATAAATTTCAAAAACGTTTTCTGAACTAAAAAAACACCTTAAAAACTAAACTTAAGGTGTAAGGTGACTTCTTCGTCTTCTTCTTCATTTCTCCTTTTTTTTTAAAAAAACAAAATTTGCTTAATTTTTAATTTATCTTTATAAATTATTTTAGTTTTTTTTATATAAAATTATCATAATTTAAAATAAACATCCCGTAATAGTAAAAAACCCAAAATTAATTTAAAGTTTTCATGACTTCATCAAACTAGATGTATTTTTTTGTTAACTGCTCGGTTATTTATATGCTATCAATGGAAGACGGATAGTTTATCTTGTCTGCTTATATTCCTTATTATTTGAAAACAAGAAGCAAATGCTCTTTTGTTATATATATAAAAAATATTTGACACACACTCACATACATATATAACCTTTGATTTGGATACCTAAATTGTTATCCTTACAATACCCATTTTGATTTTAAAAAAAATTCAGGTTAAGTTGTTTTAACTTTTTTCAAAAAAATAATTAAAATAATATTATTTTAAATTTATCCGGATTAATTCAGGTTCATTATCCAATCCCTGACTTAGAGCTTGGGCGGGGTCATGGGTTGAGTTTTATAATTATGTTTTTTATATATTAAAACGATAAAAAGACTTTAAAAATCAATTTAAAATTATTTTTTAATCTAATAGTGTTTTTTATTTTATTTTAATGAAAGAGTTATTTAAGTTTTGATTAGTTAAACCATATTCAACTGGGGTGTCTTCAACTGGGGTGTGTTCAAGGGTTGACAGAATCTTGGGTTTTATATATATATATATATATATATATATATATATATATATAGGAAGAATAAAGAGGTCATGGATTTTCTTTCCGGAGTTGAATGCAGTAAAACCGGATAAAAACCGGATATAGTCTTGTATGAAACAAAAATAAAATAAGCACATTATATTTTAGTTATAGAATATACTAAAAGGTGTGGATGAATTACGCAGATTTACATTGTTAATAGACTCATAAAACATTATGGATTTACTGTTTATTTTCTAATAATTTATTTTGTTTCTCAAAGTTTTTTTTAGGTGATTTGATCATAATTTAAGCCTAGTCGCTTTGGATTTATTAGGCAAGAGGGATCAAAATGAAAAAAAAGTCAAATATTGATGGCATTCTAGAGATTTTACAAAAAAAAAAAAAACTTAGCTCCTTAATTTTAAAAAATAACACAACTTATAGAATTTAGATCCTTTTAAATTTTTAAAATTCACTTTTGGTATAAAAATTCATTTATATTATTTTTCAGTCCTTGGTTAGAGAGAGAAAAGAAAGATAAGTCGCCGGATTTTAGCGATGAGAGAGAAAATCATTGTTCACGCCATTTCTATCTACTAAAATAGTTTTTATTAATATTCACGGGTTCCATACGATGAGAGGGGCTTGATAGTGAGTTTTTTAAAGCTTTAATGCTGTCTGGAAAAAAAAAAAAAAAGATCTAAGCTTAGAAAGCCAAAACTAGCCTGGTTTGATATCATGTTTTTGGATATTTTTTGGGTATTTTGTCTTGATGGGTTGTTTGTAAATGTTCTAAGGGTGTTGGCGAGGCGTGTTTGGTGTTGAAATTGATTAAAAAATAGTTTTTTTGGCAAAAAAAAATGTTCATCTAAATTTTCAGCCACTACTACAAGAGCAAAAATCTGGGCTTGTAAATGACACATTATCTACCTTGACAGATGATGTCTTGTTGACCTTTTCTCTCTAGAGAATAAAAACAAATGACATGTTATTCGTTCTTTTAAAAATAAAAAATAAAACCAAGCTTAGGCCCATGGACTTGGGCTTGAAGGCCCACCTATGTGACTAGGCTTTTCATTGCCCAAACACGTTGGGCCAGGCTTTTCATTGCCCAAACACGTTGGGCCATGAGCCTGAGCTCTTTTTTTTTTTTAAATATAAATCTAAAAGAAAAAAAATATTGAAGCTGATTAAGTTTATATCTTGGATCACATATTTAACGAGTTAAGCCGCGATATTCGTGATATTCTTTTTTAATATTGCTTTTTTTAATTGACATATTTTTTAATGCCTTCTTTTTTAAAAACAAATATTTGTAAATTTATGTTTCAATTAATAACTCTCCTATGTCATTTCTTTTTTGCTTATTTAACCTTTTTTGGATAAATATTTTTTTAATGGTGTTGTATTCGTTTAATTTTTGAAAAAAATATTTTGATTGATCTACATATATATTTTTTTAACTTTGGTATAAATAAACTTTATTTTTAAAAATAAAAAAATATTTATTTTCAGATAAAGTTTCTAATATGTGTTGCCATGCATAATATTTTTTATTATTTTATTCAATCAATTTAACATATATGTGTTTATCTCTATTATAGTTTGATTGAAAAATAATTAATTTTAATAAATAAATTGAGCAAACACAATCAGGTAAATGTTTCTTCTTGCAAAATCAAATATCATGATGCATATATATCTCTTAATTTTTTCAATTTTATTTTCAGTTATCATTAACACTAAAGCATGTGATCTTTTTACTGTAGATAAAATATTGTATTGCATTGTTCACACATTCACATGTTTTTGTTAAGTTATTGTGTATTTTAATATTTTCACTTTAGTCCTTACAAATTTATTTATGGTGATTTGACCTTCAATTGAAAGTGAATTGCTTATGATTTCTTAAGCAAAAGTAATATAGAAAGAAGAGGGCTCTAAATAAAAAAGATAGGCAAAATGGGTGATGTTTCCAAAGTTTTTTTTGTTTTAAAGACGCTTTGGTCTTTAAACTTTACAAATAATTTAATTTAGGTTACTTTGAATGTCTAAGATTGAATTTTGATCCTACACTTTATTTTTTTTTTTTTTTTTTAGTCTCTGGCCAGAGAGAAAAAAAAGAAGGACTTGCCGAATTCCAGTATTAGAAAGATAAATTTAAAGTTTACAATGATTCTAGCCACCAAAAATATCTATCTTGATATCAACAAGTTGCATTCAATGAGATAGGGTTCCACCTAGGTATTTTTAAACCTTAGAATTACCTAAAAAATTATATCTAAGCTCGAGAAGAGTTTTTATTTTGGGTTGATTTCAAGTTTTTCTGTGGTTTTTTATATAGAAATTTATAGGTAGTTTTTTCTAGGTATTTCATGTTAAAAATGGGGTTTCTATGCAAAAATACAAGAATCTTGATTTTCTGGTCGTCGAAGTGGCCAAAAATCTAGGTAATTCCAAACGACATATCATCTATATATATATATATATATATATATATATATAAATAATATGACGCGGACTACACCCTATTAGCTCTTAAAAAAAATTAAGGGCCTATAAGCGGACCCTTTACTTATGGGCTAGGTGCTTGGCCTGACTTTCCAAGCCTGACAACGCATGACCTATTTCCCTTTTTTTTAATTAATACCTTTTATATGTTTTTATTCTAAATAATTCTAAATCTATATTTTAATTAATACCCATTCTTTGTGTTTTTTTTTTTTTGCTTATTTAGCCTTTTTTAAGTATTGATTATTTATAATTATATTACGTGTAGTTAAGTTTTTATGAGGTTAATTGCATAATATTGTTTTTATTTTACTTTATTTAATGAATTTTATGTGTGTCGGTTTCTATTATCAATTAGTTTAAATAAATAAATTCATTAAATATAACCGGCTAAACAACCTGTGCTGCGCGATTAAATATCTTGATCTATATTTATTTCTTAATTTTTTAAATTTTATTTTTATTTATTGTTAATAACTTTTTTTCATTTATTTACATGAATGGTTCTTGATTTATTTAATTAAAGGCATGCATATTTTTTTTATTTATATCTAGAAATCTTTTTTATATAAAAATCACGTTGAAAAGATCTATTTATGTAATTTTCAGAATGGTAAAAAGAATATCTAACACAATGAAGCATAGGTCGAATGACTAATGTGTTTTTTTTTTTTTTTTTTTTACCATGGATTGTAATAACTATTTCACTTTTAATTTTTTATTTTTTCATGAGCGGATAAATGTTTCTTTGATTTTCTTCTACAATGGTATTCAGGTTTTTTCAATTTTCAAGTATAGTCAAATAACGCTTTTAGCCTATAAAGACAAAAAAAAACCCTTTGATTTTGGGGGTATTTTGATATTTTCACATGAGTATTTGTGTAATTAAAAGGATCATGAAGAACGTTTTAGTATTTTCACGATGTATGTGTTATTTTTTAATCAAAAAGTTGCGGGTGTATATCCTCACGCTCTAGCGAGTGGGTGACGCTCACACTATTAAGGAGGTGTATATGATGCTTCCCAGTTACCAAATCGGGCCATCCTTCGTCTAATTGAATGCGCAATCGTGCCCTATTACATATGGTGTGGTGTGTATAAATAGATAATGGTTGAATTGTCACCTGTAATTGATTGTTTGTTTTTTTTTTTTTTTTTTTAATAACTAAAATGTATAATTGTCCTTTTTATTTATTCTTTGTCAAATCAGTCATTTTTATTATACCAAAGAATTTTAGGTCTCATATTATTGTCAGACGGACGTTACTTGAGTTTAACAAAGAGTTAAGTAAAAGTTTTAAAATTAACACACTTGATTATGTTTAATAACCCTATTAAAACATTCTCCATACTTTTAATATATATATATATATATATATATATTTCGTAACGTTTCTGTACTGTTCAGAATCTGCAACCGCAGTTACGCCTGTGTACATCCATAAAGAGTTAAGAAACCAGGCCAGCCTGTTCTGCTTTAGACCTGCATTTCACCTGACTGAAACATCGACTTTCATAAAAAAAGAAGAAAAAAAGCACTGAAACATTTGATCATACCCTTGTTAGCCCATGTTTTTCCACGATCGTGGGGCCTGCCCTTAAATCTTTACGTCAAATTGTTTCTTTCAAAAGCTACCTAATCCTGTCCCAACACACAGTACTAGACTCGTTAGAGTTTTATCTTCTTTTGATATGTTTTTACTGCCACTCATTGTTGTTATTGTTTTCTTTTACATGTGTTAATGTTCAAACATGTTGATTATACACTTTACAGTAAACATATTTTCGAAATGCATCTACTTGTATGCCATTCATCTAACAAATCAACAGTAGAATTCGATCGATCTGGAGACTGAGATTTAGAGGTTGAACCAATCAAAATTAGTAAACTCGATCCAGGTCAATCCGGGTCGTAAATATAACAAGTTAATTTCATTAAAAACCTGGCTCAGGCTAGATGGCGAGTGGAGCCGGGTTGAATAATCTTGGAAATGAATATTATCATCATTGCTGGCCAAGACAAACAGGCCTCTCTCTCAGGGCCAGGAGCTTAATCAGTCTAGTCAAAATCAGTGGATAAACTCTCCTTTATCAATTCTAATTGTTCATGGTTACGATATCCATCACGCTGCAGTGTCACATACATCAATGTTTAGACTGATGTGTGTGGGGGTTGACAAAAGGGAAAGCAAGATCTTGAGTGGACTGGAAAAGCTAGCTGCTAGCAGATGTTATTTCAGCAGAGCAAGTAAGAATAATAATGATAATAAGGGTTTCTCTCCACCTACCCCAGACGTAAAAGCCGGATCCACTCGTGCTTTTGCTGCTGCTTCTTGTCCTCTGTCCCTGTCACAGTCTCTCTGGATTAGCTTTGTTTTCAGCTTTCTTTCTTTCCGTGAAACTTCATGAGGACAGTTCAGTTTCATCCATGTGAAAAAGCTCTTCAGGGTTCTTGTTTGCCAACAAAATAGGTCACAGCGATTGCTTCTCCCAGCTCAAGGGGTTAGATTTATATGACGTGACTTTGCCGCCATCGCAGGGGAGACGAGCTAGAATGGCCTTTTAGGGCACAAACAATTTGTTGGCTTGGGTTTAGATTGGGCCCGATATGATGGTACAACCTCAAATTAAAACCAAATTCCTTATATATAACCATTCCAAAAATTTCAATTCCCGACGATTATTATATACAATTATTAAAATATCAGTTTTTAATAGAATAAACTAATATAGATCCAACAATTCTAAAAAAAAAAAAGCAAAACTTCTCCATGGAAAATATAAAAATCCCTATACTAAAAAAACTATGGTATTTAAATGGTCAAATGAATGGTAATATTTTACACTTAGTAAAGATCCTGAAACTCGCTCTCTTATCTAACTTATTTTTTCTATAACGATAGCAGAGACATTATTATTATTATACTCTTGGTTGGTTTATATAGTTGTTTGTAGGATTTTTTTGTGCATAAATTTGAAATACGATCATTCATAGAAACTTGTTATAGAAGGCATATATATCATGCCATAAGATTTTATTATATTGTTTTTCTATGATCGGTAACTTCTGTTTAAAACTTTAGATTAAACTAAAATGTTTGTAGTGCAAAGTACTTTTTTCTTGTTAAACTCGTTTTATGTTCATGAAATTTGCACCAAACTTTTGCCTTTGATTTGTAGATTAAATTTTCAAATAATTGATATTACTTACAAGTGAGGTTTTTTCATTTAAATTAGTTTTTGCAATTGTTTAGCTTAATTTCAAGACTTGTAATTTATATTGTCTGTTTGAAAGTGTGGTTGCGGTTGCTTTTCAAAGTGTTCTTCGTGCTGAAATGTATCAAAATAATATATATTTGTTTTAAATTATTTTTGAGATCAATACATTAAAATAATCTAAAATATATAAATAATAATAATTTTTAGTAAAAAAAATTTAACTTTTGATGGAATGCGATTTACAACGCGTTTCCAAACACCCTCTTATATTTTTGAAGTAGTTATCAAAACTTTATTTCAATGTATAATATGACATGCTAGCATTGTAGCAAGCTGAAGATCACTAAAATCGTAGTCCCTAGTAAGTGAGATATAATTAAGATCTCAAAGTATGTCACTTGAACACACAAAAAATGAATAGTGGTTATTAGCTCATTTTCGAGGTTTAAAATTTCCTTATGCTTTGCTGAAAGTGTCGAAACTTTGTTCCTATGTGTAGTGTGTATGACATGCCAGTTTTTCAACAGGCACTAGAGATGTAAGAGCTCAAAATAAGCTATTTAATTAACAGCCTGATTCGAATTATTATAGATGTTTATTTTTAAAATAATTTTTTTTAAAATATATTAAAATAATATTTTTTTATTTATTTTTAAAAATATTTTTAACATCAATCCATCAAACAATCTAAAATTACTTAAAAAAACACAAAAAATCAATAACGTTCAACCGTTGGAAAATCTGTGCAAGAGACCCTTCAGAAAAGTCAAATATATTCGATATGGAGGGTTATTGCCTGTAGCCAACGTGTTAAGGTTGTTTGTTGCCATTATCAAACAAAGTCCACAAGAAGGGGAAAAAAACAGGGCCCTTGGGGGGCTCCATGCACACAATGTTGCATGAACGAAATTGCTAGCGTGAGGAAGATGACCTACCATGATTTTGTTTTATATTAATCAAAGCATTTCCAACAATTAAGGGAGTGTTTGGCTTAAAAATTTTGAATTTATTTTTGTTTAAAATGAATTTTTTTATGTTTTCAGATCGTTTTGATGTGCTGATGTCAAAAATAATTTTAAAAAAAATAAATAAAAATTTATTTTAATGCATTTCTAAGCAAAAAACATTTTGAATCGCCACCATTATAACAATATCAAACATGCCCTAAATATAATACCTTTAATTGGTTTTATGTATATAAAAATATCGATTGAAGATTGGATGACAAGGATTGAAGAATATTTTGAGAAACTAAAACAATATATTCAAATGGATTGTAACTAGTGTAGAGTGAGTAAGTTTGAAATGAGCTACTTTATGAAAGAATGGCACAAGGTTGAAGTGTTAATTGAAACTTAATGAAGGAATTTCATGAGAAATCTATAAGATCTAAAGTAAGGTGATTTGTTATTTTTAGGTATTTCTTGTCAAAAAATTATTCAACTAAAAAACTTAAGTTATCATATGAGGTCCCAATATATGATTTATATTATTCTTTAATACACTATCTTCAAGTGAAAGCCCTTTAGATTTGAAATTTAATAGATTCATATTACCTCATGCTTAATTTTTTATCAAATATATAAAGATGATGAGATTGAAGTCATGACTGCTTGGTCATCAAGGTTCTGATACTATGTTAAAAAACTATTTTGATCAAATAATTTAAACTATCAGATAATATTTTAAAATATAATTTATATTATTTTTTAAAATTCTTAGTTAATTTTCAAATAATGACATAGATTCATGACCCTTAAGAGTGGTCTAGAGAGAAGAGGATATGTTTCGCAAAACTCTTATCTTAAAGTTAGGAGTTCCAAGAGAAAGAAATAGTGTACACATCGATTGCTTATGTTGCACATAGAGGATCAATGCGTATAATTTAAATTCCATATAGACCATTATATATGAATGTGATATATGGTACTTGAAGTGATTTAAATTTTTTTCATTTATTGGTTAATTGTGCATATTTTTATATGTTGGCACGTAATTATTAACTTTTTTTTATATATAAAAATTATATATTATCAAGCAAAGATCGACTCTCTCATTTAATAACTGCATCATTATAGTGTTTTGAGTGGAGATGAAATATTTATATATAATTTCTTGGTTGAATTTTATTATTAAAATATATTAATTTATAATAATATAATCTTATGGAAATTCTATGGTGCTTAAGAAGTAATTAGTAATATATTTTTAGTTACTTTCTAGATCTACATTAAAAAAAAATTAGACAAAAAAAAAAAGATGAAGCTCATAACCCATAAAAAATAATAAAAATATTTTTATCTAAGATTTTTTTTAAATATATTTATTTTTTAAAAAAATAAATAAAAAAATAATAAAAATAAAAATAATAATGAATAAAATAGCACTAATTACTCTGTATACATTATACATACTGACATATAACTGATAACTAAAAAATCAAAATATCTCTTCTATAAAAGATTTGACATTTAAATGATGAGAATACGTGGGTTCTCTTTAGTGATTATACATTGATCATGCGAGCACGTGGAATAAAAAAGGTCCAGAGTATTGCATAATAGACTCTACGGCTTGAAGTACAGATACATTCCTTGATCTGATTTTATTTTCCACACAATTTATTTCAACCCACCAATTCAAAATATTTTTCACTGCAATATTAAAATACACAATTTCAATTAGATTTTAAGATGTTTCAATAATAAATTTCAGTGTATTTTAAAAAATACCAGCATTTATATAAACAAATATTATATTTTTTAACCCTAAAAAATATAATTTAATTGATTGGCTTTTAAATTTGTAGTATCCCAAATCTTAAAATTAATTAAAAATTAATTAAAGTAAGCATAGTTAGATATACAGTAGACATTTGACATTTTGTTGATGGGGTTACCGATACCAACAGCACCCCCAACAAATTCAACCTTTTCCTTTTTCTTAAAAGAAAAAAAAAGAAGAAAAACTTCCTGTTAACAGAGGGTGGGATCTCAACGATGCTTTTAAGATGGATGCTTTTGAATCTTAGTATTCGTTTGAAAGAACTTTGCTCCAAAATTCTCTTGAAAAGAAGAGCCCATGCTCTTTCCTTTCCTTCATAAAAAGGCACTCATTCAAGAGAACATGAACAGTTATTCTCTTTCAGTGAACAGTGTGTAACCTTCGGAAAAATGGCATCGTTCGTACGCTGCCAAGCCTACCACCGATTTCGTCCCCGGACTAAGACCCACCGTGCCACCTCCTTGACACATCCACTTCGATCTCAGATGCAGCGGGACCCCCCACTCCCTTTCCCTCTCCCCGAACTCTCTCTCGATCACAGCTGACCCAATCCCAAAGACAATTCTCCCTCTTTCTCATCATGTTATTGTTTTGGGGGTCCCTAGTTGCTTGAATTTTGCCAAAATGCTTTCACTTTGGATACGCAAGTGTGTGTTTTGTAATGTGTTTGCGTTTTATTTTAACTGATTCTTAAAATGTGTTGCATGAGCTGAAAGAAAGTCGAACTTGATGATTTTATGCTCAAATATGTTCTTGCAAAAACACTGAGACCATGTTATCAAACATATATGATCAAGTGTTTTTAAAATAACTTCTGTTTGTCTTTTAAAGGATGTAATATTGTTATAACCCCTTACTTTCAAACCAAAACAATTCATGCAAGGCAGGGATCAGCCCTAGACCATCGTAGCTAATAAGTTATATATATAAACAAGAGGTTAAACTCTAATTGTATACGATCATAAATGATGAAATTAATGAGGATTTGCAAATACGTAGTTGGACCCATGTACCATTGTTGAAGCAAACAAGGTACTAAGAAAAAGGTGAAGCAAATATTGCCTTTGCGTGGACTAGGGCCATGGTTGCAGTGTAGAGTGGACACCCGTATCCTGCGCTAAAGATTAGCTGATTCACATGACGACATCTTCTTTATTTTATTTGAAATGGCTGGTACCACATGTTGCTCCCTTTATAAATATGTTACATGTACAAATGCCCCCTACCAAGTAGAAAACAAAGCTTTGTGACTTCCATAAGTTCCATTCAGATAGTTTCTGGGGAGGATTCTCTTGCAGGCATGGACTACTATTCTACTACAAACCCTAGCTCATCAGGGTCATCTTCAGCGCCCAAGAATGGCAAGGAGAAGAAGAAGGGCGGCCGGAGGAGCAGCGGTGGCGTGAAGTTATCAACCGACCCGCAAAGTGTGGCTGCAAGGGAAAGGAGGCATCGTATAAGCGACAGGTTCAAGATTCTGCAAAGCTTGGTTCCCGGAGGGACGAAGATGGATACAGTGTCCATGTTAGAGGAAGCCATTAACTATGTTAAGTTTCTAAAGACTCAAGTATTGCTTCACCAAACTATAATGAACTTTGTGGATGATGAACGATCTCTTGATCATTATCTCCCTGCTGATTATTCTACTGCTCTTCCTACTGAGCAACCTTCATACTTGGACGGCAACTTCGCACCTGTAGTGCATCCTTCAATTTCAGTACTACCATGCCCAGATTCTTACCTTCTAGGTGAAAATTACATGCAATATGATGCATTTGATATTAAGAACTAGTACTTAATTCCTCTTTAGTATTTCTCTGTGTACGTACGTATGGGAAGCACGCCTTGATTTTAGTGTAGATTGGGCAGACGTGCAAGTGGTACCATAAACCTTAATTGTTTGTGTTAATTATAATTAGTCTAAGGTTAGTTGTTGTATGGTCCTAAATGAAATGAATTCAGAAGATTTGTCAAGGTGTGTTCGATTAATTAATGACTAAAAAGAGTTTGTGCTGCCCAATTTGATTGGTTGATCAAAGAAGAGAGATGTGCCAATGCAACCTTTATAAAATTTAAAATAGAAAGTTCACCATCAGAAGATTAACAAATACAATTAGAAATATCAATAGAATTTTTTTGTTGTTACATGCCCATTAAATTACAGTAAAAAAATAAAAAAAGTTCAATAGTACAATGAAGTGTAGTTTTTAATAATAAAATTAATTCGATTTGATGGTAAAATATTTTTTTAAATATGTCAATAAAAAAAATCTCTTGGTATATACTACGAAATATTCCTGATTATAACATATAATTATGTGCTCTAATTGTGATGAACGAAGACTTTTTATTCAATAAATATGTTACTTAAAATGTCATTATTTTTAAATAATTCATCTTTTATAATACCATAAACTGATATATTGTTGAATTTTTCATAGGCAATATCATAAATATTTATTGCTCTAGAACTCATAATTAGCTGAATCCTAAATTTTTTTATTACAAGATGAATAATTTTCGAAGTGGTCTAGAACACATATAATTAAGTACCTTTTCTTCTTTATTTGTGTTTTTTTTTTTGCATTATTTTTTTTAGGTCATTATTTTTGTTCAATTTTGTTTTCTTAATAATTTTATGAATTAATAGTGATGTTAAATTTTAGTTGTTATTGAAATATTTTTTGTAAATTTAGGATCACAAATATTACCACTTATAAATAATTGTATTGAATTAGTTGTTATTGAAATAATTGTTTCATTATTCTGTTAAATTTTAGTTTTTTTTCAATTTTATTGTCCAATTTGAATTAAATATGAAGGGTTAGTTTTAATGTGCGTAAATTTAGGATTATATATATTACCACTTAGAAAATGAGAATTTTTTGTGAAATTGAATTATTCTAATTCGTTTAAAGAAATTAGATAAAATCAACTGGTTTATGGCATATATGTTTTGTATTTGCTAGTTTAAAAATATTAGGTAGTTTTCCGTATAGGGGAGGTGCTGCTGATTTTTTTTCATTACATCCATTTTTTTTACTTGTTATTTTTTAAAAATATATTTAATTGACAACATTTTTATTTTGCAGGCTACGGTTTTGGATGCGAGCCAAGCCCAATAAAGCTTTGGGTTGAAATGCATGTGCGAAGTGATGACCGTTTAAAAAGGGTGTAACAGTTTGTGGATAACCGAGCTCGACACTTTGTAGGATGTTGATTTTTAACCATTTTTTTTATTGAGTTATAATTTTCTTCAATTTGTTGAATTTATTGTTTCTTTCCAAGATACATATAAGAGCCGCTTAAAGGAGAGATACGTGGAAGATCCTTTAACCCATCTGAATATTGATTCGGATTTGTGATTGGAGACATGATCGTCCGGTGAATTCGATAGAATTCGAGTGTACGAAATCTTTAGCACTACGGCTGGGAACTTGTGGACAACCTATAGTTTTTTTACCGTTGGATGCTCGCAATCAATTCCGAGCACTCAAATCCAGAGTTTATGTGGATGTTAGACCAACGAGTACAAGATCAAATGGTCCATCTCAATGAAAAATATGAACGACTTATTGCGGATTATAAAGAATTCTGCTAAGCGTTAACGGAGATGAGATCACATATAGGTGATCCATTTGCTTCTCTTTATTGGTCTCACGGTCCTAATGACGACCAACCTCCTCCTCCAGTGCTGCTTTAATTTTAGATTTATTGTATTTCAACCTAAAAATGTTTAAATTGTAATAAATATTAATTTTTATATTATCTTAATTTATTTTTATTATTTTATACTTTTGTTCAATATTATATATATATATTTTTAAAATATTTTAAATTATCACTGACGGGGTTATCAACATACAACTTTTATTGGCATATTCTATAGAGTTAAAAAACAATCACTACAATTGTCACTGCTATTGTTAACTCTCCGATGAAATTACGGATGATACTTTGTTGGTGATAAATTATATTTACCGACAAAAAAATAAAAAACCAATGGAATTATATTTGATTTTTTTGTTGGTAATATGTTAAATTTACCAATGAATTTATCGACAAAATAAAGCGAGTATAATTTTTTTAAGTGCTTTGTTTGTCTATAAATTCATCGATAAATTTATTACCGACAAACTATAAATTACTAATAAAAATATTTGTTACAGATTGTTTTTATCCATGATCCTGTAGTACTGGAAAATTATAAAAATAAATACAAATAAAAAATTTTGTCAATAAAATTATTAAATTTAATAATAATCTTTTTAACTACTACTAGTCTCTTATAACTTTTATAGGAGTGCTCGCCACTCGATTCTCTTACACGATGAACCATCCTTGATTTTTTTTTGAAGGTCACAACATAAAATAATATTTTGCCAATGATTTGATCAGCAAGTACACCCAAGATGATAGAATAGTAGGACTTTATTAATTAAGAGACAAAATCTTAGACTAGTTCCAACTAGGAATAATTCACTATCATTACCTTCCATTGATAACTTTGGGTTATGTATTTGGTTAGTTTGGTTAGACATTTGGACATGAATAGAGAGATTCATTTCCAATTTTATGTGTACGTAGTGCTTATTTGATTCCTCTATAAATACAATTTCCATAAGAAAATTGACATACTGTAGCTTAAGCAGAATAAATCACGTTATTTTATGATAATATAAAGTCTCTATTGCATATAAATTAAATGGTGTTAAAACAAGATATAACATGGTAGAATTCAGGTTGTGTTTACTTTCATAAAATATATATTTTTTATTCCATCTACATAGATTTTTTTCATAAATAAGCATGTTTATTACATATATTTTTTTAAAATATAAAATGAAGGCCTTATTTGACTTAAATTGAAAATATTAAATGAGTGTTTGGAAACGCGGTTATATCCGTATTTCTAAAAAAATTAATTTATTTTTGCTAAAAATTATTTTTTATATATATTTTTGATCGTTTTGATGCGCTGATCTTAAAAATAATTTTTTAAAAAAATAAAAAAAAACATCATTTTAATGCATTTCAACACAAAAAATATTTGGAAAAGTAATCACAATCACACTTCCAAACAGAAATAACCATAAAATATTGGTGAACCAAGCACTTATTTCTATAGCAAAGAACTTGTAAAACAGGATATGTTCATCAATTAACGGGTATTTCTATTTTAGTTTGTTTTCTCATTTTAGTTTTCTTTTCTAAGGGAAAATTGGAAAACGTTTCCATATATTGAAAATAAATAGGATTTTCTCAAATAAAAAATACATCATGTTTACAACTATTTTTTATAAAACAAGAAAACAATAATTTATAATAATCATCTTAATATTTTATATTTATAATAATCTAATCATATAATATTAATTTTATTTCACTCAAATTGAAAATTATCATGAAAAAAATTATATTGCTAACTTAAAAAAACTTTATATTAGATTTTAAAAAAATAAAATTATAATACCTCAAAAAATATATAAAAATAATATTAATCTTTTATATTGTTAGAAAGTGCTTATATATATAATTATTATTCATATTTTTTCTCAATTGAAAAATAATGAAAAAATCTATTGAAAAACTACGGAGAACCTATAAAATATGTTTTTCAAGCACATTATAAATTTAAAAAACTAAAAAATTTGTTTTCTAAATGACAAATATTGCATTTGATCAATAAATTTCATTATTTAATTTTCGAAATAGTGAAGAATTAGAAATCACATGTTTTATTAAATGAATTAGTTTTTTATACATGCATTGTTTACCAAAATATTGTTTGCAAGTCAATTAATTTTTTTTTTATAAAAAATTAAAGAATTTAAAACGTAGGAAATATGCATCTCTTCAATTTAAGCCACATTTTTTTTATTAATGCATTTATTATTTTTTTAACGGAAACGTTTTAAGTAAAAAAAAATGTTTTTTTAAATAAAAAAAACTTGTAAAAGCAAGTTAAAAAAAACCATTAAAAATCATGTCTTGATATTTTGTATGCAATCAATAAAAATTTTTTTTTTGATAAAACTATATAAAAACCTTACAATAAAAAAAATAAAAAATAAAAAATATTTTTACTGAATATCCATGACCACAAATCTATTTTTTTTTTTTTTTACATTTTAGGTTCATATATAATAATTGACAAAATAACTGCTAATATAAAAATGCTAAAATATAATTTTGAAAAATACAAAAAATTATTGGTGTTTAATGTAATATTATTTTACATATAATATAAATTATTTTATTTATAATGAAATTTAATTAAAATTTTAAGAAATTGTTTTTAAAAAAACCAAAGGATTTTCCGTGCCTCACCTATTATAAGATGTGGTGTGCTTGAGCCAGCATTGCCAAATCCACGTGTCTGGCCTTCTAACTCTTTTTATTCTAGGCCCATGCTTGAGCAACATGCAGAGTGGCTCAATCCTAATGGGCTGTGAGCAATATGCCAGAGAGTTGCTCAATCAATCCTATTGGGTTCGGACCAATATGCCATAGAGTGGCTCAATCAATCCTAACGGGCTATGAGCAATATACCAGAGAGTGGCTCGATCCTAACGGGCTAGTCAGGCTAGTCAGGTTAGTTTCAAACTTATTTGTACTAACTTTTATATTAAGATAATCAATTTATATTATGAAATTAGTTATCTTATCGAGAAATCTGTTTTGTCTATATAGGTTAAAAAATTAATATGTAAATTTGAGTTTGTAAAGGTATAAAAATCTAGAATGAGATCTTGTTCATAAACTAATCATGGATTTAGAACTCGGGTCGTGACAATAATAGTAATGGAATAAGATATTTCCTCTAAACTGAACACTGAGCTGATTATAACCTTTCTTGATCCCAACCAAGATATTATAATGAAACTGAGAACAAGTATTAACTTTACAACAACAAAGTTAAAAACTTAACTGCATATACTTCATGCAGCTTCAATTTTAGTCTGTTCATCCATTTCCCCCACAATTTTGTTCCAAAACCCGTGCTCCCTCCACACCCTATCCATTTTCTCGATTGGTGTATTCTTGGTCTCCGGCAGCAAATAGTATACAAAGGCAGTCATCACTACAAGCCAGCCCCCAAAGAAAAAGAAAATTCCAGACTTGAAGTGGCAAAGCATGGCTAGAAATGTTTGTGCAACAATGAAGGTGAAGAGAAAGCTTACAGCAACCACAATACTTTGCCCTGCTGATCGAATTTCCATTGGAAAAATCTCACTAGGAACTAACCATCCTAATGGACCCCATGACCAGCCAAAACCAGCTACGTAAACACAAATCAAAATCAACACACCATAAGCATACCCTTCGCCTACACCACCGTGATCACCTAGCTGAGCTGCCATTATTCCTCCGACCATTATCTGTGACACTAACATCTGCACACCACCAAATATAAACAATGCTCTTCTGCCAAGTCTGTCGACTACAAGCATTGATATAAATGTTGATCCAGTTCCCACAATCCCAGTCACAACTGAAGACATGAGGGACGCGCTTTCGCCTAGTCCTATTGTCCTGAAAAGTATAGGAGCATAAAATGCAATCACATTGATTCCTGTAACTTGCTGAAAAAATGGTATGGCTATTGCCATTACTAGTTGAGGCCTGTACTTCCTTTTTATGATGTTCTTAAATGGGTGCTCAACGGTTTTTGAGATTGAGCTAGCTTTGATGAGATCATCAAGTTCTGCCTGAACATCTTCAGTTCCTCGGACCCGTTGTAGCATTAGCTTAGCTCTTTCGGTGTCATCAGTGAGCTGAATGAGGCTGTTTGGTGTTTCCGGGAGGAAAACGGCACCTAGTGTAAGGATTGTAGCCGGGACTGCAGCCAAAGCTAGGGAGATTCGCCAGCCCCAACCGCCTTTGATCTTTTCGGTGCCATAGTTTATGAGGTTAGCAGAGAGTGCCCCGATGCCAATACTAAACTGGAACCCATTGTTAATTGCTCCTCTGTATCTTGGTGGTGCCATTTCTGAGAGATAGAGTGGGACTGCCTGCAGAACATGTCGGATATGAAACAAGGTGACTAAAAGAATCAATTGAAAGGAATCATGTAATTGTAGCTCACCTGGTTAGCAAAACCAACACCAACTCCAAGCAAGACCCGACCAAATATTAGCATATAAACGTTAAATGCTGCACCACCAAGGGCAGCACCAGCAAGGAAGGCGGCGCCTCCTAATAGAATTGATGGCTTGCGTCCAAATGCCTTGGTTATCGATGAGGCAAAGAATGAAGCAATAAAACCAGCAACATACATTGAGGATGTGAAGGAGGTCAACAATTGGCTATCAAATTTGCAGTAGTTGCTAATTTCTGTGTCTTCCTTCATCTTTCTGTACACTTTTGGGAAAAATTTCTCCAGAAATGGTTCCATTGAGGTAACACCACCTTCATAGTGTAAAGTAGCACTAGTTAATCTCTTTGGTTTTTTTTTTTTTTTTTTTTATCTTAACATCAATGATTCAGCGAACGGATTGTTGTATGATCAAACGAGTTCGATCAGGCAAGTTATAACGTAGCTGTTGCCAAGTCTTTTGCACATTATCTAACATTAACTTTTAGTGTGAAATGAATGGTAGCAAGCTTCAAAGAGAAGATAAATTTCTTCTTCCTTTTTGGTTAGTAAACTTAGTAATTTAAATGCTATCTCTAAGTGGAAGATTACTTCTTTATATTAAGATCTGCATAAAAAAACTAGTAAATTACAATCCAGAAAACATGAAAAATACGGTAACTCGAGTTCTATAGTGCCTAAAAACGACCACAAGAGCAGAATTTACAGGTTGACAATGAAGAAAGATCATGTTCAGGATTGAAATAGCAGAGAATTACACACCTGTAATTCCAATATCATAGCCGAAAATGACTCCTCCCATGGCAGCCATCATACAAGACAAAACAACAAACCATGTCATCTTGCCATTGCACAGCCCTCCTTGGTCACTTTTTATGCTTAATTCCACTGCCATGAGACTGAACTTTTTTCAAGTTCACACAAAAATCTGTGTTTGAGAGAGAAGGCAATTAGGAAGGAGGAGATATCTCAGATGGATAATGATATAGTGCTGTCTTTCGTTGACTCGTAGACTTCGACATCACAACCAGCCAAGCAGTACTCTTCAAAGAAATTATAATATCATGAACACTTCGAACTTTAGAGGAGCATGTGGGACATGATATTGGAATTATATGATATGGAATCTTTTCGTTGTTAGACTCATGAGACTCTAAATTAGCAGGTTAATTAGATTAACTCGGTTTAAACGTCGAATATTATAATTTTGTTTCCCTTTCCTTGCAGTTGACTGGTCAGGTTTGAATCGCGTATGATTGAATCAACTAGATTACTAAAATTTTGTTGGTTCAATGTATTGTCACCTATCTTAGGTTAGGTTACATTTCCAAGATCATCTCAACCAACCGATAGAGAATCAAATTGCTGAGTTGCCAATCCTGTGTGGGGCAAATTATTGAAAAACAACGAACTTGAATAATGGATGGATAATAGGAAAACGACATTAATTAATATATGGCGTCTCAACGGAGAGTTCATAGCCATGTGAACCCCGTCCCTGCACCTGTAAAAAGGGCTGCTCATCAATAGTAATATGCAGGTGGCTATCTGTTCATATGGAAGCCTGTACATAAAATCTCTACATGCTAGACGTGCTGACGGATCTTCCATTTAGTATTTGTTTTTGAGGAAAAAACGATACAGGGACAAGGCCATCCAATGTCCCATGATTCAGGAATTTTATGCTGCTGAATATGAAAGGAGCTGAAACAGCCTCTGCTGGAGGCAGCTCATTAGGGCTGAGAAGGTGATGCAGCAGGCATGTGCAAGACAAATAAACCAGCTGGAAGATTGTTGATTCACCAACCAGGGGAAGAAGATGAAACCATAGAATTTGTTCTTCAATTTATGCACAACAGAAGAATTGCTGTATGAATACAATTATATATGAGACTGGCTTGGGATATAAAACTAGGATTGCTGCATGAATATCAAGCCTGCAGCCTGTATGATCGATGTTAAAGAACTATCTCAACTCAAAAGTTTAAGTTGTTAGGTGAGGTTCCAGAATATGATTTATATTACTCTTTAACAATTGAATCCACTTAATTTCTTTTGGAGAGGATTACCATCAAATGGCTTTTTAAAAGAGAAAAAAACAGGAAGTTAAGGGAGGCAGCCATTGCTGATTTGGACTGATCTAATGCTTTCCAAGCTCTATTTCTCCATTCTCTGAAATACCAGAACAAACATATGTAGATGAAAACTATGATGAAATTGCAGATATAGCACAGTGTGGAGACACGACCTTTATGATCCCAGAAAATTCTCATGTATATAAAGTAGTTAGGTTAAAGCTGACAACAATTTCTACTGTTTTAGACACAATCTTTACTGAAATCTTAGTTAACTAAGACAAAAGACATCAATTTCAAAAACTTTAAGGTTCTCTTCTAAATCTCAACTATATAATAACTTGGAATTGGTAGCCATTACCATCTCTCTTCTTTTAGCTCTTTGAATCTAGTAGGTAAGATGACTGCATACAAGCCATCAAGTAGAGTCTCTATAGAAAAATATTATTGTCATCTTTGGTTTCTTGCCTATTCTTTTGTTTCTCTCTTATTATAATACTATCTAAATGGTTTGGGAGAATTACTGTTCCCTCACAATTAAATCACTGTGGATTACAACAGTAATCAATAATGCTTTCTCTTTTTCTTTTCTTTTTTGTTGCATTTTTTCAATTTTTTTTCAACTTTCCCTCTTTTTTTGTTTTTTTTTTTTAAATTGCTTTCCTTTTTTTTTTTCCAACTTTGCTTTTTTTTTTTTCTTTTTTTCCATTTAATTTTCTTTTAAAATGTTTTCTTTATTAATTTTACTTTTTAAATATTGAACTGGTTAAAAATTCTGCTTTGTAATTTTTTTCCTTTAAAATACTGTGGATTGCTACGGTGTTTTTCCAATTAGGTTTTCTATTTTATTTTTTTATTTTTTCAAAATTATATTTGTTAAATTTTTTATATTGAGCTGATTAAGGATTTAGTTTTGTAATTTTTTTTCTTTAAAACATTGTTGATTGCTACAGTGTTTCTTCGCATGGTTTTCTTTGTTTTTGTTTTTATTTTCTCAGAAATTATCTTTTTTATTTTATTTTTTTAATATTGAGCTGGTTAAAAATTACAATTACAATATATGAGGAAAGCACTGTAACTTTCCTCGCAAATTACTGTGGATTGCTACAGTATTTTTTCTCATGTGGTTTTTTTCTGTTTTGTTATGTTTTTTTTCTTTCTAAAATTGTCTTTGTCAGTTTTATTTTTTAAATATTAAGCTGGTTAATAATTGCAATTACAAATAAATACAAGTTTTTCCTCACAAAACACTATGGATTGATACAATTTTTCCTTACATGGTTTTTTTCCAGTTTCTTTTGTGTTTTTCTTTTTTGTAATATTTTTTTTTAATTATCTTCGTCGATTTTTTTTTTAATATTGAGTTGGTTAGAATTTAACTTTGTAATAAAGCTTAATCATGTGGGGAAAGCACTGTAGCTTTCCTCACAAAACATTGTTGAAAATTACTATTAAAAGTCATTATAAATAATGTTAAATCATGTGGAGAAGCACTGTAGCTTTCATCACAAAACACTGTGAATTGCTACAGTGTTTCCAACATGATTTTTTTCCCTTTTTTTGTGTTTTTTTTTAATATTTTTTTTTCTAAAATAATCTTTGTCGATTTAATATTTTTTTAATATTGAGCCGATTAAGAATTTAGCTTTATAATTTTTTTCTTTAAAACACTATGAATTATTGCAGTGTTTTTCCATATGATTTTTTTATTATTTATTCCAAAATTATCTTTGTTCATTTTTAAAAATATTAAGTTGGTTAAAAATTATAATTACAATAAAGTTAAATCATATAGGGAAAGCGTTATAGTTTTTCTTGCAAAACACTAAGGATTGCTATAGTATTTATCTAAATGGTTTTTTGATTTTATTTTATTAGGGAAAACATTGTAGTTTTTCTCATAAAACATTATCAATTGCTACAACGTTTTTTCTTATAGGTTTTTTTCCTTCCAAAATTATCTTTGTTGGTTTTATTTAATATTAAGTTGGTAGAAAATTTAGCTTTGTAGTTTTTTTTGCTTTTTATTAACAGAAAAGCTAAATCATGTAGCGAAAGCAATGTATCTTTCCTCCCAAAACATTATGAATTGCTACAAATTATTTTGTTCAGTCACTAAGTTTTGATCACCAACACAACTTTTTTTCCCGTCATGAAATATTAGGCCCATCATATCTTTAGTTTCTATTACTTATCTAGCGCTGGTTCACAATTATAACACTATTAAACATATGTATTTTATAAGCTCGCGGCAGTGTGTGAGCATGCATCTCGTGTTTTTCTAAAATAGCAACCAAATGCTATTTAATATTGTCTTGAACAGGGAAAAAAAAACAAAAACATTGAAAATAAAAATATGTTTAGTTGGAAAAATAAAAATAAAGATATATATATATATATATAAAAGTTATGACTTGGATAATTTTAAAGTGAATTTTTTGTAATTTTAAAACAGGAGTTACATAATAGACATATCTCTAAAAGCAATAATTTTTTATTTTTTAATCCTAAAATATCTTGTAAGAAAAACTACTAATTTTAAAATTGTACAACTAAAACATGTATAAATTAAAATGATTATTAATATAATTTTAATATCCAACCCATGACAAGACTCGAATCATGGGTCAGGAAAGTTAAATTGTTTTTTAAAAAAATTAAACAACATTGTTTTTAACAATTTTTTTTCAAAAAAAAAAATCAATATGATTTTAACTAGTTTTTACCGCATGTTATAGGTCAACCAAGGTTTTTTTTTTTTTTTTTATCTAGTCAGGCTAGACCAATTTTTTTTTTATTTTTTAAACCCGTAAAGTAATAAAGTGTAAAAATACTTAATATGGATTATTATATTATTATTAATTTAAATACTTAATATAAAATAAAGTAAAAATTACATATCTAATTATTTTTTAAAATATATAAATTTAAAAATAATATATATTAAAAATAAATTAAATTTTTTTATATTTTATTATATCTTATTCATCATCAATTAAACAGGATATAAAAATAATTTTTTTATTCTATATAACAATGGACAATATAATTCTTTTTCAATTTCTTTTTCAATATAATTCTAATTTTTTTTTATCTCCTAGAATAATTAAACCCTACCTAAGTTGTGAGAGAATATAAAAAATACCATGGGAAATAAAAATGCAACTACCCAGTGCATTTTCATGTTTTCCACGAGTAATCATAAGCAGAAACATTTTTTATTTTATTTTTTTACAGCAGTGAATGCTTAGTTTAAGATAAAAAGAAAATGAAATTTAACTAACCGAGCAAAATCTTCACTTGTTTTTCAATTTCAGAACATGTTTTGGTAGTCGCCTCTAAACAAAAAACATGCAAAAACAAAATTAAAGTCATAATAAACAAAATTTAAAAAACAAAAAACACGCAACACTGAATGCTAAGATTAAGATTAAAATAGAGAATATGAAATGTAAGTAACATTAAAAAAAAATGTGATTACCATGAAATTTTTATGATTTTTTACTTCCCAATTTGGGGAAGAACAATGGCACCTCTTAAGAAGATAGCCATTTTGTTATTGATTATATCTGAGACAGTGGGACATGGAAATGGAAAACAAACTAGTTGCAGACTCTTGGTGACTGGGTTCGATGCAAAATCAGTTCTTGCTATTGTTCAGCACTTCAGGTACATGAAATTTTGTAGTGTTGCTCGTCTTGCTATGCTATTTAGTCAGTTTCTAACCTGTTCGATAAAATTCCTCAATGAGTTTAACCCCATACAACGAGATTGCGTCAATCAGCTTTACATGCTTTCTGTATTATATACAACTTACAAAACAATAAAACAACAAACAAAACCTGCACTGTCCTTGTCTTTCAAGATGGCGAAAAAGATGAGAAGGAAGAAGAGGAAGAAGATATCGGTGGTGACTGATAACAAACACATTTTGGGTCATGAATGACCTTTTTAATTGTGATGTCAAGTTTTGTGCAGAACACACAGTACCTTCCTCCAAAGTATTCTTCATTGTCCACTTCCACTTCATCATCATCATCATCAGCAGCATCTGTGTTATCTTCTTCTTCAGAAGTTTCATCAGGCTCGATCCTCCAATCACCTCTCGCGTAGTATCTGAATCCCAACATTGGAAGAAGCACCAAAAGGATTTTATCTATACGGTCGTCGTAACATTTGTTTATTTTCTTGGAGAACAAGAGAGGTGCCACCACAACTCCTGATCCTAGCCCGAACCCCAGGCCAGGGACAATGAACTGCCAATCAAATTCTTTTCTTTGGTTGCTTCCCGGCGTAGAATTTGATCCTGTGGGATCGGAACATGCTACAGTTAATGGAAGCCCGCATAATCCTAGGTTACCTTCAAAGGAATCGGACGAGAACGTCCCGAATTGATTGCCTGTTGGGATCCGTCCCACTAGCCTGTTATATGAGAGATTCAGGACTGAAAGGAATGTCAGGCTTGTTAGCTGTGGTGGGATTTGTCCAGACAATTGGTTAGATGAGAGGTCTAAGGACTCGAGCTCTGACAGGTTGCCTAAAGATGATGGAATTTGGCCTGTGAGCACATTATGTGACAAGTTGAGAACATAGAGGGCATTGAACTGTCCTATGACATCTGGTATTGGCCCTTCAAAGTTGTTGCTTGAAAAGTCAGCAGAGGTAAAGACAGTTAATATCTTCACCAGCTCCAGCTCGAGACCCTTGACTGTGACTGTTATTGAATCTTGATAATACAGTCCATTAGTCAGCTTCAGGGGATCATATGTTATGTGATCAAGGTTTCTGTTTCCACCTTTCATCATTCCTTCCCACGTTTTCAAGCAATTGTTTGGTAGATTTCCTCTGAAATAGTTGAAAGCTAGGTCGACAATCTGAAGCCTTGGCCAAGTGCCTTTGATTTGTCGACATCCAATAAGCCCGGAGAACGAGTTGTTTCGCAGAACAAGGACACGAAAACTCGATATCTTCTTAAGAAGACACGGGAAGCTGCCATTGATTTGATTGTTCCCAAGGTCTAAGACCTCTAACACAGTGCAATTTGCCAGAGATTTTGGAACCTGCCCTTGCAAGTTGTTTCCACTCAGATCCAGAGTCTTCAATTCACAGCTTCTTGGAAATTTATCAGGAATACTGCCATCGAAGTTGTTTCTCCTTAAATTTAGAACACGAAGAGTCTTAATCCTCTCAATTAAACATGATGGTATTGTTCCACTCAAACTGTTGTTGGACAAGTCAAGAACTTGTAGCCAATCGGTACTGCATATCGATCGCGGTATTGCTCCGGTAAGGCGATTATTTGAAAGGGAGAAGAAAAGGGTAAAGTTGAAGTAATTACCAATGTTAGGAGGGATGAAGGAAGAAAAATTATTGCTTGAGTAATCCACATAGGTAATAAATGATGGAGGAACTGGAATGCTCCCTCGGAGCTGGTTGTGATGCAGGTCTAAGATGCTAAGACCAGGAAGAGACAAAGGTCCTTCTAGATCAACCAGAAGATTGCGTGAAAGATTCAGATATTGAAGAACAATAAGTTCTGAAATCCAACCAGGTACCGGCCCAGTAATTTGGTTGTCTGAAAGATCTAAATGGAAGAGTTTTGATTGGTTCCTTAGATCTGGAAACATTCCCAGGTGGCAAGAAGCCAATCTTAATTTCTTGATTTGGGGAGGGGAAGACATGTTGGAATTGCCGCCACTTGCATTAACTCTCAAGTTGTTGTATGAGAGGCCAAGTGTGGTGAGATTGGGAAGTTTCTGAATCCAATGTAATTGCAACGTGCCATTGAGCTTATTGGATGAAAGTTCAAGGACATTGAGTTTTGCAAGATCAAAGACAGAACTGGGAATAGAACCTTCTAACTTGTTGCTGCTCAAATCCAGGGTATCCAAAAGAGAGGAAGACACTTTTGGAAACTCAGGAATCTTTCCCCCAAATCTGTTGTTGGAAAGCTGTATCTTCTGCAGCGACGGGATTGCAAACAACGATGAGGGGATGCTCCCGTTGAATGCATTGTACCGTAAATCAACATAGGTGAGGCTTCGAAGGCCTTCCCAGTGACTGGATGGAATCTCACGTTTTAGTTGATTGTGAGAGACATCTACATGGGTGAGATTCTTGGACTTGCGGAATGATGGGAGTGTGCCTGTGAAGTTGTTGGATGACAAGTCCAGATAAAACAGCTGGGTGAGATTAGCCATTGAATTTGGAATTGGTCCAGTGAAATTGTTACCCGCTAGCTCTATTCTGGATAATTTCTGGAGTCCACCAATGGACTGTGGAAGTGTCCCCGAAATATTTGTGTTACTGAGCAGGAGGGTCCGAAGAGAGAGATTCTGATGGAACTCCGGAAAAGAACCCTGAAGGAATTTGTTGTCTTGTAAGTCAAGGATCTCTAGTGTTGGTACCTGGAATATAGCTTGTGGAAATTTACCGTTCAACTGGCAAGAGCTGAGCTGCAAGGCAGTCAATTTCGAGTAATTTGCAAGGAATTCTGGAACTGGAGCAGACAAATTATTATTGCTCAAACGAATCATTGAAAGAGACTGAAGCTTTGCAAGGGAAGCATCAAGAGGACCTGAAAGATAGCAGTTGGACATGCTCAGCACTTTTAACTTAGGCAGTGAAGATGATAAGGCCATGCACCAATCATTGCCGTGTGCTGATATATTAACAACATCAAGAAGGAGCTCTGTTAGGTTTGTGAGATTTTGAATCAATGTTGCAAAATTAGGCTTCTCGAGTTTCAGTGGAGGACCTCCAAGTAAGGAAATGGCAGACAAATCAAGACTGACCAACCTTGTCAGCTTTGAGAAATCATTTGGAATCTGGCCTGTAAAGCCAGCACTGGACAAATTCAGTGAAATCAAATCCGTGAGGTTGGCAAACCCGACTGGCAGAGCTGTGCTGAAGCTGTTGTTAGACAAGTTTAGACTCTGAAGAAATTGAAGACGGAAAAGCGCGCTTGAATCGTCAAGTCCACCAGTGATTGATTCGAAGCTCAAGTCCAGGCTGATAACACGACCGCTACCCTCATCACAAGTTATGCCTGGCCACTTGCAGCAATCTGAGGTTGAATTCCACTTCACTAGTTTTGCAGATGAAGATTGATCAAACACGAGAGTGTTCTTTAATTGGAGTAACAAGGATTGCTGATCTTTCCGGCACTGGCCAGAAACCAAAAACACATTGACACCAAAGAATATTGTCAAAAAGGGTATCAAGAAAAGCCATGTAAAGAGAGGAATTTTCATTTGAAAACAATTAGAAGACACCCATATAACTGAAGATGGAAAAGCTTGTTATTAATCTGGTTTTGGTATGGGGGATGAAACAGACATGAACATGACCCTTTTAGGTTCAGATCTTTGCCACCTTAAATAGACTCAGGTTTTGCTCGGGACGGTGTCCGACCGAAAGTGAAGAATGGGAGGCAGAAGAAGAAGCAGCAGCTAAAGAGAAAGGATTGGGAGAGATATGGAAAGAGTCAGCAGCAAAATGTTTGTCAAAATAAACTCTCTATGTTTGCAGGCAAAATGGAGGTTGTATTAGACGCGTTTTGTTGTCGGCTTTATTTTATTTGTTTGTTTAGCTTCTGGTTTTAAACCTCTCTTGCAATGTATAGAAAAATCAACGCCCTCCCCCCTTCCCCTTCTTCTTTTTTTTTTTCTTTTTTTAAAAACCTTCGGCTAATTAATTAGAATATGATGGATGATGATACGGAGGCTGAGGCCCATGGCAACGTGTAATATTATTCTCTTAGAGTGTGTTGTTGGGTGTTTGAGACTTTTATTTTTAATTTAATATACTGTTATTAAAAATAAATTTTAAAAATAAAAAAATATTATTTTAATGTATTTTTAATTAAAAAAATTTAAAAAACTAAATAAATGATGCAGGCAGCCTAACCAAATTGACTTTTAGGTAAGGAAGCAGTTAGTAATTGATAAGCTGATTCTTCTTCACCTTGAACAAAGGATATGGTGTTTGAATTTCGAACGTTGCTTGAGAATCAAAAGTGGTTTGGTGCTTTGCCACTCTTTCAGAGAGAGAGAGAGAGAGCAAAACAAAAAACCTAATCACGTGAAGTGAAAGCCATAAAGACCAAGCTGCCATAAAATATGATTTATTGTAGGAGGCCCTACGGATTTTCTATTATTGCAGGTAGATTTCTTTATCACATTAGTAAAGGTTTATAAAAATATAATAAATATTATTTTTTAAAATTAATTTTTGATATTAACATATTAAAATAATTTAAATATATATAAAAAAACTAATTTTAAACAATAATAAATTTTAAAAAAAAAAAAACACAGTTTGAAACATCATTTCAATTTCCCGTAACGAATAATAAAATAGCGTGTGAAACCGTCGACAAAAAGGGCACCTTAAACCTAAATGGGGACTGAGTGAGGAGGTCCTTCTTGTCTGCACATACAATTTCATCCTCTTGGGTTAGACTTTTTAGGTGACTTTGATAGGAGTTTTTGTTTTTTTCTTTAATTAGAACAAAAATTATCTAAATATCTTTTTAATTTTGCATTAGTTCTGTACATAATTATATTTTAATTTTTAAATTTTTATATTCTAAAATAATATATATATATATATATATATTTATTTATAAAGACATATTTTTTATTTATTTTACATAAAAAAATTTATGTTACAATAATTTTAATCAAATATATATTTTTTAAAAAAAACTATAAAAATATTTTTTAAACCTGTTTTTTCTACACGCGAAAACCACTTCAATTCCAAACATACACGTTCATGTCATTATAATATGATACCGTCAATTTTACTTTAATCAATGTCAAATCAAAGGTAATATATTATTATTATTATTATTATTATTATTATTATAAAATGGACCCTTTTATTAAAAAAAATCACATTTTAGCCCAGAATCTAGAGCTATTTTATGTAGGTTTTCATTTGTAAATAACTTTTGTATCTCATATGCCTTTCCAACTTCAAATTCTTAACTCCTTCCTTGGTATTCAACGAGTAATTTATAAGAAATTAATATAAGATAATTGATCCTATTACCAAGTCAATAATTGTAGATTATTTTAGCACACAAGTGGAGTCATAATTCTTCCTCCGATGGCCCCATCTCAGGCCAATCTCCCCTCCATTGCCGTCGCAAATTGGTATTTGAAACCCCTCGATGGTTTGATTAATTTCAGGACTTTTTCTGGTAGTGATGCCATTGGCAGTTTCCTTGACCCTTTAGCTAGCCAATAGCAAGCAGCAATGCACTTGGATGATCTTATGAAGGAGTGGAGACTGGACAAACATCATCTAGCCTGGCAATTTCAAGCGTGGAAACTAGCTCATTAAGTGTGTGTTTTGGGCATCAATTAGGGTCTCTTTAAATTTGTTTTCTTGTGACGAGATCAACCACTACTATAATCTTTGGATTTATTATTGGAATCTTTTATTGATATTTATACTATTATTTTATTAGTAATTAATTTACTAATAAAATCATTGACGAAAATGCTCAATCGGTAAATCTTTTATAGATATTTTTTTTTGTTGGTAATAAAAATTATTATTACTGATAAATTTATTGATAGAAAAGACGTGAAAAAAAAATCTAATTTTTCAATTCGTTTGTGATTCCGTCGGTAATATTTAATTTAAAATTTTAATTTAATTTAGACTTTTCTGAAAACCATCAAATAATATCGACGACTTTTTAATCCATCAGTGATTTTGTTTGTAAAGAACAGTAATTAACAATGCAATTGAAAAGTAAACAGTTCTAGAGCTCTCTGGAAAATACCAACAAATTTTTTTGTCGGTGATTCCCTTTATAATTAACATGATAAACAGTATTCACAGTTTACCAACAAATTTACCGACGGATTATACCGACAAAATAAATTTTGTCAGTAATTTTATTGGTAAAAATAACATGTCATTAATTTTTTACTTTATTTTTTTTATTATAATTCTCTTAGTAAATATCTAGAAAATATTTCTATCGGTCAAATTCGTCAACAATTTACCGATAAAAATATTCCTAAAAAAAAATTATTTGTTCAATGAGTCTCGCAAACATAGCTCGTCTACTCCATAGGAAGTACGGCATGCTCACATCAAGTGATCGATGGATTGGAATTCTACTGAAGTGGGAAATGGAGAATGGATAGAAAGAAAACCAGAAAAACGCTGCCAGTGGGACAGAAAACGGACCTTGAAGTTCACTTTTTTCTGCCACGATTAACCTGTTGAATGTGTCAATGAAAGTGATATCCATGGAAAAATAAAATCTTCCTTCTAGAAGGGCTGTCAGTGCTCACTCTAATTAGTTTCTAGCTGTGAGCATTAAGGGAATAATCTTATCTGCACATAGAATCAAACATGCATTGGCTTGCTGTAACTCGTCTTCACTCACAGATCATACATAATTTAGTGAAGAAACACAGATGGTAGATCGACCGCAGGATGCAACGCTAGGAGGGATGGCATTTATCACTTTTGTAATTTGGTTTTTTTAGAGAAAAAAAAAAAAAAAAACTTGATCGTATTTTCAACTGTTATCATTAAACATTGAAGCAGCAAGGCATGAAGGATCCATACATGGGGAGAACTTGTGAGCCTCTAGGTTGGTGGGAAATCCACACGCTAAAAACTGTTCTTTGCCCACAAGTCCATAGTTGCACTTTAATATCTGCAGAAATTCTGTCCTCCTGATTACTGAAAACGCCACCATCTTTGACCGGAACCCTTGGAGGAAATTAAAGGGAGGCTTAGTTATCTTGCACTATCTTCACCAGTCAAGAAGGCTCCTCTTCCTTTTCACACCTATCTCCTACCTGAAAATGATAAACAAAGCATTCCCAGCACAAAATTCATGGCATATAGAACAAAAATACAAGAAGAATAACGTTCAGAGGAAAGTAGACGGTAGATTGAAGCATTTCTTAATTACCAGTGTTTGTCTAAGAAGTAAACGCAGATGCAACAACATTTAATTATAAAAATAACATAGGTTACTGTTTATAAATCCCACAAAATTTTGCACGCATGGAAAAATAAAGTAGGGTGGAGCTGCTTCTTGCGGCTGTACCATGCTGCACTGTTTAGTGGCAATGCAGCATGTTTTTATTGTTGTACTGTTTATTTTAGTGAATAGTTTTTTAAAAAAAAAAATCAGTGTAGTTAATTAATTTCGCTCACATTATTCGCATGAACATGAACAATAATTTTTTTTTATTTTTTTAAAAAATTAATTTAAGATAAATTAAATTTATTTGTACTGTAATCTCAATTTTATTCCTGATAATATTTTATCTAATTTTATTGCATGCTCAAAAAATTATGAAAACTATAGTTCTTGTCGAATGAATTTTATACGTAATGGAATTATAGATAATTTAATGGAATAATAAAAAAAATTTATATAAAGTATGATTTATTTTATGATATAACAGTAATAATTAAATCTATAATATTTAAATTAAAAATCATAAATATTAATATATATTTTTTAAAATTATTTTATAATTTTAATTTCAAAAACATTCTTAACCAAATAAAATAAATTCTTAATAAAAATACAAGAAGAATAACATTCAGAGGAAAGTAGACGGTAAATTGAAGTATTTCTTGTTGGATGAGACAAAAATTATTGTCTCAAAATTCCTCGTAATTGAATAACACCTACAGTGGGCTGTCTATCAGCCGCTTCTAAACTAGGCAACAGCTCCAATTAAACCGATCTTCGGCTTCAGCTCCTTCTTCTATATTAAACTTACCGTACCTGGCCGGCCCGCATGGTGGCCCCACAAGCCCTCTGTAATGTATCCCTCATTCCTTCTCGTGGCTCTCATCGAAATAAAGCAATTCAATTAGAAGGCAGTTAAGAGACTAAAAAAAACTGATTAAATTAAGAAAATTAGAATAAAAATAATTAAAAAAACGAATTCATAAATCGACCAAATCGAATTCAAATAAAAAAAACTGGAAAAACAATCGAGCCAAGCTAGAAAAAAATTGAGCCAAATCAGTTTGAATAGTTTTTGTTTTAAAAAACTGAACCGAAACCAGTAGATTTGAATCGATTTCGGTTCGTTTTTTTAATAAATAATTTTAGTTTGATTATTTTTTTTATAAAAACCAAAACGAACCGAAAATAAAAAAACCGAGTTAAATTGGTTTCAACCGGTTTTTGTTCTAAAAAATCAAATCTAAACTGATCGGTTTGAACTGGTTTCAATTTGGTTTTTTTTAAAATAATTTTAATTTTATTATTATTATTATTATTTATATATATAAAAACCAAACCAATAATAACATTAGGAGAAACTATAACCAATCCAGGTATTTGAAGTTACGAAGATGCGGCTGGAGCGCATATTGTGTTCTCGGGCAAGAAAGAATTGGAAACGAGGCAATAATTGAAATAGTTGCTGCCCAGTCACGCAATTATGGGCCCCAGAATTTAGAGAAATATAATGTCCTCACAGCCAGTAGAAATCTAGAGAATACAGGCCCAGCTACACCATAACCCCTTCCATATCCACAAAATCATTCGATCCACATCCCACTTTGTTGGGATAATATTGTTTCTCACATGCTATATACAGAATCATATTTCTGGACTTTCATAGTGTTTTTTTTTTTTCATTTTGGTAATCAAAGTTTTTTTTCCTCCTCAATCCAGTCTTCTTGTGGTCAATTAACTCTTATTTGTTGAGCAAGGATAAAATTAAAAAAATAAGGGACCAAAGTGAAAACGATAGCAAAACTTGGTGGCACCTTTAAAGTTTTTGTAAAAAATTGATTTGATCCTTATACTTTTCAATCCTTTTCTTTTCAGTCCTTTATTTTTTGATATTTTAATTTTGGTCTAGTACTTGATTTTCTTCATGTTTAGTCTTTAATTCGAGAGAGGAGAGAGGGGGAGTTACTAAATTCTGGTGATAAAAAAAGAAAAAAATTAATAAACATAGTTTTAGACAATGAAAAAAATTAATATTGGTATTAATCAGTTATGTTCGATAAGGAGAGTATCACCTAGTTTTTTTTTTTTTTATCTAAAGAAATTATAGATATGAGCTTGAGAATAGTTTTTAATTTTAAGTTGATTTTGAATTTTTATGTCATTATTTGAGTAATTTAAATCCATAGATAAGTTTTCGAACCAACTCGGACATTTATGTGTTCCTTTTTTGAACTGCCAACTTTTTATTATGATAATAGCCATTGACTCATTATTGGTTCAAAAACTAACTTTAGTTCAGGGATGCTAATTAAATATATTTTTTATGTCCCAGCTTTTAATTAAAATGTTCACTAAATAACATGTTCTTTTTTTCTCAATAAATTTACACATATAAGTTTGGTCTAAGAGTTTTATATTCAATAATTTTCTTTTTATTAAATTCAAGCCAATGATTTGCAATATAACGAGGTAGGAATTGTTACTTTTATTGTGTATCTCAAGATCTTTTTAATCCCCCCCGGAAAAATATGGTAAGCCTTGGACTATATAATAAAAGTAGCTCTCTTACTTTACATAATAATAGTAAAGTAAATTGAAGTTATTAAAGTCAAACTTGTTACACTGAAGATTTTTTTTTTTAATTCTAAATCAATGAGATTCTATTTCAATCACGGGCACATTTTAGTAAATTTTACTTTCATAGATCTCAAAAATAAAAACTCATAATTCATAAGTTTTGATATCCGGCAACACACACAAAAAACAAAACAAAAAAAAACCTTTATGAACTTAAAGATAGTAAATTTATCTTTATGTCTACTATTGAAAAAAAAATACAAATGAGCTTGGATTGGGTCTTTTGGTCTTGAATTTAAAATCTAAAAAAAATAGGTTTTTTATTTTTTTATCTTTTCAATTCATCCCTCTTTCTTTTTTGTTTTCTTTCACCGCCCCTCCCTTTTTTCAGTTTCAATTTTATCCTTAGGCTTTTTTAACAGCCTTTTGAGTTGCTTTTAAACTATCCAAGTCAACTAGATTATATCAAAATAATATTTCACATGATTTAATTTTAAATTCAAACTAGACAAGAAATTGAATCTAGAAGTTTTTTCTGTTAATTTCATCCTATTTTTTTTCAATTTCATTCTTAATTTTATTTACTGGTTAGCAAACTTACATTTGAATCAACCAAGTCGACTGGATCATATTAGGGTAACTTCTATATAGTTTAATTTTAAACTAACATCGGCAAAATGTTGGGTTGGGAGGTTTTTTAATGTCAATTTTTTTTTTAATTTTATCTTTATATATTTTTATTTTATTATCATTCATTCAGGTTGTCTTTGAACTAACAAAGTGGATTGGGTCACATTGAAGCACTTCCATTTGATTTAATTTTAAAAACAAACTAGGTATAAAGTCAAGTCAGAAGATTTCATGGTTGACCCACTAAATTATGTTTAGTAGTGATATCATTTAATTCTCAATGATCTAAATATATTTTGTTATATTTAAAAAAAAATAAAATTAATTCTACCCATAGCATAGGACGTGCCTGTAAACTAGTTTGAAACTAAAAGGATGGAAGCCAGAATGGATAAAGAGAGCACGAATATTAGACAGTAGAGAGACTTGAAGGATCAATCCCGGAGGTGAAAATTTGTGAAAGACTAGTCGATGATAGGCTTTAAATCTGTAGAAATTTTGTGCTCTTGAACAAAAACGAAGCAAACAAAAGAAACTGTAGCATTTATCCAATAACTGCGAAGTCCATTGGACGAATAATTGATGACCTACAATTGGTGGACAAAGAGAATAAAAACTGAAGTTGTAACTAAACTTCTTATTGCAAATGTCAACAAACTGGAAACAGAACAAAACATATAGCAGGATATAAAACAGAAGCCATAGGAAATATTAATTGCAAATGCTCTCACCACGCGTATTGATCTTCTCCACCAATGTTACTGCCTTCTTCTGTTTCTTTGAGCTCTTCTGCCAAGATTCTTGCTTCTTTTATCTAGTTGAGGGAAGATTCTGAAAATTACACGATCAACATGTTTGTAGTACCACGTTCTCCATCTCTTGCAGAACATAAGAGGTTGAATAACAATTCCCAGCCCGAAGATGTATCCGAATTCAACACTTAAGAAGTTCCATTCAATCTCTATACCAGAATTTGATCCTTTGGTGATGTTGTAGCATGCTGAAATTAATGGAGGCCCGCATAATCCTTGGTTACCTTCAAAGGAATCGGATGAGAACGTATTGAATTGCTTGCCTGTTGGGATCCGTCCCACTAGCCTGTTATATGAGAGATTCAGGACTGCAAGGAATGTCAGGCTTACTAGCTGTGGGGGGATTTGTCCAGACAATTGGTTAGATGAGAGGTCTAAGGACTCGAGCTGTGACAGGCTGCCTAAAGATGATGGAATTTGGCCTGTAAAGCCAGCGTTGGACAAATTCAGTGAAATCAAATCCGTGAGGTGGGCAAACCCGACTGGCAGAGCTGTGTCGAAGATGTTGAAAGACAAGTTTAGACTCTGAAGAAATTGAAGACTGAAAAGCGCGCTTGAATCGTCAAGTCCACCGGTGATTGCTTCGAAGCTCAAGTCCAGGCTGATAACAAGTCCACTACCCTCATCACAAGTTATGCCTGGCCACTCGCAGCAATCTGGGGTTGAATTCCACTTCACCAGTTTTGCAGATAAAGATTGATGAAACACGAGAGTGTTCTTTAATTGGAGTAACAAGGATTGCTGATCTTTCCGGCACTGGCCAGAAACCAGACCTGTGTTGATGCCGGAGAGCATCGTTAGAAGGGGCATGAAGAAAAACAAAGTAAAGAGAGGAATTTTCATTGTCAAGTGAATTGTTTGACACAAATCAATTACAGGTCATCAAGTCTTTAACATCTTTGATAATTATGTAGGTGGGGGGACATGAACACTTTGGGTAGATGACATTTAAACGCATTGACTTGGGCTCCTGGAGACTAGGGAGTCAATGAAAGAAAATTATTTGTATTAAATCTAGTGTTTTATTCATAGCTTTATTTTCGTACTAACTCTGTCACATAACTAAACAATACGAAGTTTAAGCACAAATAGCACTCGAAAATTAAAGGTTAAGGATGATATTAATTAAGCCAAATAACAAAATTAACTTCCTCTGAATCCTTGTATTCAGTCACTACACTTGTAATAACGCGTGATTAATTCTTGCTCAATTGTTAATTTAAATAATAATATAAAAAAAATCGCGTGTTTAGCCAAGAAATTCAAAACATTCAAATACTTTAATTGTACTTTCTTTAAAATAAAATAAAAAAAAAAACCGCATCACCAGGTCTTTTCTCAATTGACAGAAATGTTTAAAGTTTATATTGGATTTCAATCTGTAAATTTTTTTAATATATTTAATTCTAAATAAAAAATATTTAAATAAAAAAAAAAAACCATTAACAAAACTCAAGAAATACCTGTATCAACCACAATGGTCATTTACCATGTAAAACTGTAAAGTTCACTTTAATCCCTATAAGCTTGGTCTAAGAGTTTTATATTCAATAATTTTCTTTTTATTAAATTCAAGTACCAATGATTTGCAATATAACGACGAAGGAATTGTTACTTTTATTGTGTATCTCAAGACCCCCCCCAGAAAAATACGGTAAGCCCTGGACTATACAATAAAAGTAGCTCTCTTACTTTACATAATAATAGTAAAGTAAATTGAAGTTATTAGAGCATCTCCAATGCAAAAAGTCATATTGAGAAGCTAAATTAATAAAATGATTTTTTGAATAGTATAAATATAGCTTTTTTGATTATATACATTCCAATGGTAAAAAGCTATTTAGAAAAACCATTTATATTTTAATATATTTCATGTTAAATTTATTTTTATATAATTATGTAACTAATTTAGATATTTTATATATAATATAATTATGATGTTATTAATTATATAATTAATATGAGTAATTTATAAAAATAATATAAAATTTAATGAAATAATATGAAAGTTAAAAGATATAATTTAAAATTAAACTTAAAATTTATTTATATGAATATTTTTAATTTTATATTTTATATTTTACTGTTAAAAATTTAATTTTTTAAAAGTAAATTTAAATTCAAACTTTAAAAAAACCATTAATATTTTAAATTTTGATTTTCAATTTTTTTTTAAAAAAATTCATGCTTTGAAAAAATTTAAAACAAAAACAAGTTTCTTTCCTTGCTTTAAAGAATAAAAAATACTTACTTTTTTTTGGCTATTTCTACATGAACATGTAGAAATAGCTCCTCTCAAGCTAAATAGTCATTTTGGCTTCTTTGTTAGCTCTTGCATTGGAATGACTAATTAAAAAAACAAAAGCTAAAAAAACATTTTTTTAATTTTGCCTTCTCATTTGGCTCTCCGGTTGTAAATGCTTTTAAAGTCAAACTTATTACACCGAAGATTTTTTTCTAATTCTAAATCAATGAGATTCTATTCCAATCACTGACACATTTTAGTAAATTTCACTTTCATATATCTCAAAAATCAAAACTCATAATGCATAAGTTTTGATATCCGGCAAAAAAAAAAAAAACAACCTTTATGAACTTAAAAATAGTAAATTTATCCTTATGTTTACTATTAAAAAAAAATACAAACGAGCTTGGATTGGGCTTTTTGGTCTTGACTTTAAAATTTAAAAAATAAAAAATAAAATTTTTTTAGACTCGTATATAAAGCTTCCTGTTTTTTTTTTTTCAATTCAGCCTCTTTCTTTTTCATTTCTCCACTTTTTTTAAAAAATTTTGTTCTTTTTTCCTCAATTTTATCATGCTTTTTTAACAGCCTTTCGAGCTGATTTTAAACCATTCAAGTCGACTACATTATATCAAGATAGTAGTTCACATAATTTACTTTTAAAGTTAAGTTAAGCAAAAAATTAAATTTAAAGGTTTTTCTATTAATTTTATCCTCTCTCTTTTTATCTATCTTATTCTCTTTGATTTACTGGTTAATAAGGTTATTTTTGGATCAACCAAATCTACTGAATCACGTTGAGGCAACTACCACATAATTTAATTTCAAATTAATATTAATAAAGTATTGAGTTGGGAGGTTTTTTAATGTCAATTTCATTTTTTTTTAATTTAATCTCTATAAATTTTTTTTTATCATTTCATGAAGTTATTTTTGAACTAATATTTTTGAACTAATATTAATTTCATGGATATATTTATTTGTTTTCTTTGAATGTTGATGAGTTTGGTTTCTTTTCTTAATAATTTCCTTTGAGATTTTATCTGTTTAAATGGAATTGGACCTGGATTGATAAGATTGTCTGCTTGTGATTATCATTATTTTCTTTCTTTTTTTTGTCGGGTTGGATAGTAGTGAAACCACATTGTTTCGATATGGTTATGACATCTCGGTTTGTGTCATTTGGTATGACAATACAATCCTGGTTTGATTTTGCGTTTTATTGTGATTTGTGCTGAGAGATTATGAAATCTTGGTGTAGTTATTTGGATATCAAGTTGATAAGTAATCCTGTGTCTCCTCTCATTTCGTCATCTCGTTATGCTCAAGTTGATTTTTGGCGATGCAAATAATGGAAGTTTTGAGGTAATTGGATGTTGTAGACGGGATGATTAGGTAATGGGATTTTGTGTGTTATTGATATGGAGTTGATAAGTAACGGGATGTTTCCCACTTTTTCGCACTATTTAGTCAGGAGCAGGCTGATCTTCAGCATTGTAAATGGCTAGTGGCCCGCATGGTGGCCAGACAAGCCTTCTGTAATGTTTCCCCTCTTCCTTCTCGTGGCTATCATGGAAACTAAAAAAATCAAAATCAAAATGATTAAATCAAGAAAATTATAAAAATAAAAATTAATTAAATTAATTAAAATTTTAAAAAAATTAATTTATTCAGTTTTGATTTTATAAGATAAAATCGAATCCAAACAAAAAAAAACAAGCCAAACTGGGAAAAAACCAAAACAAACTGATTTGAACTATTTTTTATTCTAAAAATCGAATTAAAATCAGTCGGTTTGAACCAGTTTTAGTTTTAGTTTAGATATTTTTAAAATAATTTTAGTTTAATTTTTTTAATAAAAAATAAATCAATCACTTCTAAATTGATATGGACATCGACAACAAAGGTAATGTAACGTTTCTTCAAACATGTGTTCACTTTCTTCGCAAGGGCTTTGAGTTATGTTCCCCAATTCAAACATTTTTGTGCGTTTTCTTGGCTTAAAAAGGTGAAGAACAGCAGAAAGGAAAGCCAGTGATGGTGATTTTAGTGGGTGCACCAGGAAGTGGCAAGTCAACTTTCTGTGAACACGTAATGGGTTCCTCTTTAAGACCTTGGACTCGCATTTGTCAGGTTTCTTTTCTAATATCACACACTTGTTTGTTAATATGTCTAAATGGGTTTGGTTTGGTTTCAAGTTCGTTAATTCTGGATGTTAAATTGATAATTAGTCAATTTGGGGTTTCGGGTTTTTGTTGAAGGACACTATTAATAATGGTAAAGCTGGAACTAAGCCACAATGTCTAAAGAGAGCAGCGGCTGCGTTGAAAGAAGGCAAAAGTGTGTTTTTTGACAGATGCAATTTGGATAAAGAACAGCGCTCGGATTTTGTGAAGTTAGATTGTGGCGCACAAGTAGATGTTCATGCTGTTGTGCTTGATCTTCCTGCTCAGCTTTGTATTTCGCGATCTGTAAAAAGGACTGGACATGAGGGAAATTTGGATAATTTTTGTTTTGTTTTTTTTAAAACTTAATTTAAGATAAATTAAATTTATTTGTATTGTAATTTCAATTTTATTTCTGATAATATTTTATCTAATTTTATTATACGTTCAAAAAATCATGAAAACTATAGTTCTTGTCGAATGAATTTTATATGTAATGAAATTGTAGATAATTTAATGGAATAATAATAAAAAATTATATAAAATATGATTTATTTTATAATATAATAATAATAATTAAATCTATAATATTTAAATTATAAATATTAATATATATTTTTTTAAAATTATTTTATAACCTCAATTTTAAAAACATTCTTAATCAAATAAAATAAATTCTTAATAAAAATACATGGAAGAATAACATTCAGAGGAAAGTAGACGGTAAATTGAAGCATTTCTTGCTGGATGAGACCAGGGGGCTGTCTCAAAATTCCTCGTAATTGAATAACACCTACAGTGGGCTGTCTATCAGCCGCTTCTAAACTAGGCAGCAGCTCCAATTAAACCGATCTTTGGTACGCAGGAGCCATGTCGCTTTTGAGTCCCTAAAGATTTTTTAAGCAAATGTTGTCGGCTTCAGCTCCTTCTTCTATATTAAACTTACCGGTAACTGGCCGGCCCGCATGGTGCCCAGACAAGCCTTCTGTAATGTATCCCTACTTCCTTCTTGTGGCTCCCATACAAATTAAAAATCAATTAAATCAAAAAAATAATAAAAAAAAAACTATAAAAAAACCGATTAAAATTTTGAAAAAAATTTGACTAATTCAGTTATGATTTTATAAGCCAACCAAATCGAACCTAAATTAAAAAAAAAAAAAACAAAAAAAAACGAGTCAAGCTAGAAAAAACCAAGATAAACCGGTTTGAACTGTTTTTTATTCTAAAAACCAAACCAAAACTAGTTGGTTTGAACTTTGAACAGGTTTTGGTTCAGATTTTTTTTACATAATTTTAGTTTAATTTTTTTTTCAATAAAAAACAAATCAATAAAAAAGTATCACTTCTAAATTTAATAGCTGCAAGAAAGAATTGGAAACGAGGCAATAATTGAAATAGTTGCTGCCCAGTCACGCAATTATGGGCCACGGAATTTGGAGAAATTTGATGTCCTAACAGCCAGTAGAAATCTAGAGAATGCAGGCCCAGCTACACCATAACCCCTTCCATATCCACAAAATCATTTGATCCACATCCCACTTTGTTGGGATAATATTGTTTCTCACATGCTATATACACAGTCATATTTCTTGACTTTCATAGTGATTTTTTTTCTCATTTTGGTAATCAAAGTTTTTTTTTCCTCCTCAATCCAGTCTTCTTGTGGTCAATTAACTCTTATTTGTTGAGCAAGGGCAAAATTAAAAAATAAGGGACCAAAGTGAAAACGATAGCAAAACTTGGTGGCATCTTTAAAGTTTTGTGAAAAATTGATTTGATCCTTATACTTTTCAATCCTTTTCTTTTCAGTCCCTTTCTTTTTTGACATTTTAATTTTGGTCTAGAAGTTGATTTTCTTCATGTTTAGTCTTTAGTTAGAAAGAGAAGAGAGAGGGAGTCAATAAATTTTAGCAATAAAAAAAAAATTACATCGATTTAGACAATGAAAAACTCATAATGCATAAGTTTTGATATCTGGTAACACAAGAAAAAAAAACCTTTATGTATAAATTTATCCTTATATCTACTATTGAAAAAAAAATACAAATGAGCTTGGATTGGGTTTTTGATCTTGAATTTGAAATCTTAAAAAATAGGTTTTTTTGGACTCGTGTGTGTGTGTAGATAGAGTGAAGGTCCATAAACAAAAGCTTCCATTTTTTCTTCTCTTTTTTTTTTCAATTCACCCCTCTCTTTTTTTAATTTTCTTTTCATTCCTCCCCTTCCTTTTTTCAGTTTCAATTTTATCCTCAAGCTTTTTTAACAGTCTTTTGAGTTGCTTTTAAAATATTCAAGTCAACTAGATCATATCAAGATAACATTCCACATGATTTAATTTTAAATTCGGACTAAATAAAAAATTTAATCTAGAGTTTATTTTATGTTAATTTCATCCTCTCTCTTTTTCAATCTCATCTTTATTTTTTTTTACTGGTTAGCAAAGTTACGTTTGAATTGACCAAGTCCATTAGATCACGTTGGGATAACTTCCATACAATTTAATTTTAAACTAAAGCCCCGTTTGTTTGCTGGAAAGTAGTTTCTTTTTTAAAAGTGAATTCTGAGAAAGTATTTTTCGATGTTTGGTAGTGTAATGAAAAATAAGTTGGAAAACACTTTCTAGTATTTGGTTATGTCATGGAAAATGAGCTGGAAAATAACTTATTAATATTTTATTTTTATCAAGTTTATTAAAATAATAAGGAACAAATCTTACAAATTAAAAAGTTGAATGAGAATGAAATTGAAAAAAAATATATAATTTCATAAATTATCTCAAATAAAATAAATAATAATCAAAATAATAGAGATCAAATCTAAAAAATTAAAAAAAATGAAAGATGAAGAAATTAAAATAATAATAATCAACATTTCATAAATTATTTCAAATAAAATAAGTAACAATCAAAAGAATGAGGACCAAATTTGATAGATAAAAAATTTCAATAAAAAAATGATAAGGGAAAAGCAAATAGCAATTATAAAAATAAAGACCAAAGTTAATATAAAAATAAAATTTTAAGAGATGAAATTGAAAAATAAATATTCAAAACAAAATATTTATAGCAATCAAAAGTTTGAGGATCAAATTTGATATAATCAGTAAATAATGACATTTCTAAATTTTTTAGAAAAACACTTTTTTGAAAACCAAGCTAAATTTTAATTTTACTGGAAAGTGTTTTCCATTGACCAACATTTCTAATGACAAACAAACACAAGAAAGTTTGGAAAATGATTTTCTAGAAACCACTTTCCTGAAAACAAACACAACTAAAGGGAAAATACTTTCCTGAAAACCAAGCCAAATTTTTCTTTGACTGGAAAGTGTTTTTCGTTGACCGGAAAGTGTTTTCCATTAACCAACTTTTCTAATGACAAACAAATACAAAAAAATTTTAAAAATAGTTTCCCGAAAACTACTTTCCAGGAAACAAACATGGCCTAACATCGGCAAAGTATTGGTTTGGGAGGTTTTTTAATATCAATTTTTTTTTTAATTTCATCCTTTTATATATATATATATATATATAAATATATTTTACCATTCATTGAAGTTGCCTTTGAACTAATAAAGCTGAATGGGTCACATTGAAGCACTTTCACTTGATTTAATTTAAAAAAAAGACTAGATAAAAAATCGAGTTAATAGATTTTAAAATTGATCCATTAAATCATATTTAGTAGTAATATCATATAATTCTCATGATCTAAATATTTTTTATTATATTTTTAAAAAAAATATTAATTCTACCCATAGCATAGGACGTGCCTGTAAACTAGTTTGAAACTAAAACGATGGAAGCCAGAATGGATGAAGAGAGCACGAATATTAGACAGTAGAGAGACTAGAAGGCTCAATCCGGAGGTGAAAATTTGTGAAAGACTAGTCGATGATAGGCTTTAAATCTGTAGAAATTTTGTGCTCTTGAACCAAAATCAATGATCATAAAATTTAAGAAAACGGGAGACTTTAGTTATGATGGGTCTTCTTGCACTGTCTTCACAGAAGCACCAGTCAACAAGCCTTTTTTCCTTCTTCAACTCTATAATAGTCCTTTAAATAAATTCACGTACCTCCTAACCGAACATGATCCTACTTTTCATAAAAAAAAAAAAAAAGTTATTAAATTCAAAATACATGTAAAATAAATAAACTATTTTTTGTAAATTTTTTTTATATGATAAAACATGCAAGTATAATTTATTCGTGAGAATTTTGCCATATGTAAATTAAAATAAAATTATATTCTTGAAATAAAGAGTATTTTTATTGCTGTTTTGTGGAAGGAAATCGATTTGTTTAATATTAAAAAAAACATTTGCATGTAGATCACAATGCAAAATATTAACAACTACCAAATTACAATGTCCATAACCATAGGATTTTGTATTTCAAAGCAGGCCCAGGCTACAACATATTATTACAGAACATAAACGAAGCAAACAAAAGAAACTGTCGCATTTATCCAATAACTGCGAGGTCCCTTGGACGAATAATTGATGACCTACAATTGGTGGACAAAGAGAATAAAAACTGAAGTTGTAACTAGACTTCTTATTGCAAATGTCAACAAACTGGAAACAAAACAAAATAAATAGCAGGATATAAAATAGAAGCCATAGGAAATATTAATTGCAAATGCTCTCACCACGCGCCTTGATCTTCTTCACCAATGTCACTGCCTTCTTCTGTTTCTTTGAGCTCTTCTGCCAAGATTCTTGCTTCTTTTTTCTAGTTGAGGGAAGATTCTGAAAATTACACGATTAACATGTGTGTAGTAACACGTTCTCCATCTCTTGCAGAACATAAGAGGTAGAATAACAATTCCCAGCCCGAAGATACATCCGAATTCAACACTTAAGAAGTTCCAGTCAATCTCTATACCAGAATTTGATCCATTGGTATTGTAGCATGCTGAACTTGATGTATTGGAGCATGCTAAAATTAATGGATTGGAGCATGCTAAAATTAACGGAGGCCCGCATAATCCTTGGTTACCTTCAAAGGAATCGGGTGAGAACGTCTGTATTTGAGTACCTGTTGGGATCTGTCCCACTAGCCTGTTATATGAGAGATTCAGGACTGAAAGGAATGACAGGCTTGCAAGCTGTTGTGGGATTTGTCCAGACAATTGGTTAGATGAGAGGTCTAAGGACTCGAGCTTTGACAGGTTGCCTAAAGATGATGGAATTTGGCCAGTGAGAGCATTGTGAGACAAGTTGAAAACATGGAGTCCAGCTAATTCTCCTATGACATCTGGTATTGGCCCTTCAAAGTTGTTGCTTGAAAAGTCAGCAGAGGTAAAGATATTTAATATCTTCACCAGCTCCAACTCGAGACCCTTTACTGTGACCGTAATTGAATCTTGATAATACAGTCCATTCGTCTCCACCATGGGATCATATCTTATGTACTCAAGGTTTCTGTTTCCACCTTCCATCATTCCTTCCCACGTTTTCAAGAAAATATCAGGTAGATTTCCTCTGAAATGGTTGAAAGCAAGGTCGACAATCTGAAGCCTTGGCCAAGTGCCTTTGATGTGTGGACATCCAATAAGCCCGGAGAACGTGTTGTTTCGCAGAACAAGGACACGAAAACTCGATATGCTCTTAAGAAGACACGGGAAGCTGTCATTGATTTGATTGTTCCGAAGGTCTAAGACCTCTAACATAGTGCAATTTGCCAGAGATTTTGGAACCTGCCCTTGCAAGTTGTTTCCACTCAGATCCAGAGTCTTCAATTCACAGCTTCTTTGAAATTTATCAGGAATAATGCCATCGAAGTTGTTTCTCCTTAAATTTAGAACACGAAGAGTCTTAATCCTCTCAATTAAACATGATGGTATTGCTCCACTCCAACTGTTGTTGGACAAGTCAAGAACTTGTAGCCATTCGGTATTGCATATCGATTGCGGTATTGCTCCGGTAAGGTGATTATTTGAAAGGGAGAAGAAAAGGGTAAAGTTGAAGTAATTACCAATGTTAGGGGGGATGAAGGAAGAAAAATTATTGCTTGAGTAATCCACATAGGTAATAAATGATGGAGGAACTGGAATGCTCCCTCGGAGCTGGTTATGATGCAGGTCTAAGATGCTAAGACCAGGAAGAGACAAAGGTCTTTCTAGATCAACCAGGAGATTGCGTGAAAGATTCAGATATTGAAGAAGACCTAGTTCTGAAATCCAACCAGGTACCGGCCCAGTAATTTGGTTGTCTGAAAGATCTAAATGGAAAAGTTCTGATTGGTTCCTTAGATCTGGAAACATTCCCAGGTGGCAAGAAGCCAATCTTAGTTTCTCGATTTGGGGAAGGGAAGACATGTTGGAATTGCCGCCACTTGCATAAACTGTCAAATTGTTGTACGAGAGGCCAAGTGTGGTGAGATTGGAAAGTTTCTGAATCCAATGTAATTCCACCGTGCCATTGAGCTTATTGGAAGAAAGTTCAAGGACATTGAGTTCTGCAAGACCAAAGACAGAACTGGGAATAGAACCTTCTAATTTGTTGCTGCTCAAATCCAGGGTATCCAAAAGAGAGGAAGACACGTTTGGAAACACAGGAATCTGTCCCCCAAATCTGTTGTTGGAAAGCTGTATCCTCTGCAGCGACGGGATTGCAAACAACGATGAGGGGATGCTCCCGGTGAATGCATTGTACCCTAAATCAACATAGGTGAGGCTTCAAAGGCCTTCCCAGTGACTGGATGGAATCTCACCTGTTAGTTGATTGTGAGAGACATCTACATAGGTGAGATTCTTGGACTTGCGGAATGATGGGAGTGTGCCTGTGAACATGTTGGATGACAAGTCCAGATAAAACAGCTGGGTGAGATTAGCCATTGAATTTGGAATTGGTCCCGTGAAGCTGTTGCCCAATAGCTCTATTATGGATAATTTCTGGAGTCTGCCAATGGACTGTGGCAATGTTCCCGAAAAATTTGTGGAACGGAGCTGGAGGGTCTGAAGAGAGAGATTCTGATGGAACTTCGGAAAAGAACCCTGAAGGAACTTGTTGTATGATAAGTCAAGGATCTCTAGTGATGGTACCTGGAATATAGCTTGTGGAAATATACCGTTCAACTGGCAAGAGCTGAGCTGCAAGGCAGTCAATTTCGAGTAATTTGCAAGGAATTCTGGAACTGGAGCAGACAAATTATTACCGCTCAAACGAATTATTGAAAGAGACTGAAGCTTTGCAAGGGAAGCATCAAGAGGACCTGAAAGAAAGCAGCGGGACATGCTCAGCGCTTTTAACTTGGGCAGTGAAGATGATAAAGCCTTGCACCAGTCATTGCCGTGTGCTGATATATTAACACCGTCAAGAAGGAGCTCTGTTAGGTGTGTGAGATTTTGAACCATTATTGCAAAATTAGGCTTCTCGAGTTTCAGTGGAGGACCTCCAAGGAAGGAAATGGTTGACAAATCAAGACTAACCAACCTTGTCAGCTTTGAGAAATCATTTGGAATTTGGCCTGTAAAGCCAGCACTGGACAAATTCAGTGAAATCAAATCCGTGAGGTTGGCAAACCCGACTGGCAGAGCTGTGTCGAAGCTGTTGAAAGACAAGTTTAGGCTCTGAAGAAATTGAAGTCTGAAAAGCGCGCTTGAATCGTCAAGTCCACCAGTGATTGATTCTTTGCTCAGGTCGAGGCCTATAACACGATCAAGCCCACCAATATCGCAGCTTATACCTCTCCACTCGCAGCAATCCGAGCCGGGATTCCACGTCACCAGGTTGGTGGACATAGATTGATTGAATACGAGAGTGTTCTTTAATTGGAGCAACAGAGATTGCTGATCTTTCCGGCACTGGCCAGAAACCAGACCTGTGTTGATGCAGGAGAGCATCGTTAGAAGGGGCATGAAGAAAAACAAAGTAAAGAGAGGAATTTTCATTGTCAAGTGGATTGTTTGCATGGATGAAGTTTCTCTCTTTTGCGTGGTACCGTACTTTAAAACATGCAGTCTATGAATCTATTTGGCTGTGATTTTCGCTTGACTTGAAGACTTTTCAATGCATTCTTTTTTTGACAGGGGAAGAGTTAAGGCGAGTACGGTTTCAATTCTGGCAGTTTCCAGGAACGCGAGTATGGTTTCAATTCTGGCAGTTTCCAGGAACTTGGTGTTTTTTTAAAATTCCAAATCATTCCATCAAGCCTCTTGCAAGCTTAACATCAACGATAATAATAATGGAGGGTCCTATTTGTTTTGCCTATTGAAGCCTAGAGAGTCAATGGGAGGATCCTATTTACTTTTCTATTCTTTTTCCTGTGTATTAGGGTGGTATACATCTTTGTCACGATTATCGAAAATATTTTTTTTTTGTTATATAAATTCATATAGCAAAATTGTATTGTAATAAAATTTAACTAATTATATATATAAACAAAACTTATTAATTAACCATACAAGCCTTTGTGATGTTGATAAAGAATTGTCTAGGAGTGATAACGGTTATTTTTTAAATTATTTTTTAAAATTATCATATTAAAATGATATGAAAATACTAAAAAATATAAATTTAAAATAAAATAATAATAATTATATTTTTTTTCAAAAATATTTTTAATATATAAAAATAAACATGCTATGAACAAAAGAAGTTGTGGCAAAAACTAGTTTACCAGCTACATAACATAAATTGCAAATTATTCTAGCAGATAACAGTTATATTAAAAGGAGAAACGAAATAGAAAGAATATGATGCAGAAAAGAATGATATTACAAATCAAATATTGTGGCCTAGAGCAGAAGATATAACTCACGTCAACAGGATCTGTTCCTTTTTAATGTCAAAGCCAGTCGCCATAAGAATCTTTTTACAGAACTTCATTTGTCATCCTTGCTTCTCCGAGTTCTCTGTCCCTGAATTACATCCCGGATGAGGGCGTCCGGTTTATCCTTTGTGCGCCTAATTTTGGAGCAGCAGGTTTACCTCGGCCTCTACCAGCTACCAGCGGGTTGGCCCTAGTAGTAGGCGGAGGAGCAGTAATGGCAGCCCAGGGATTATCGTCATCAAGTGCTGTAGCTGACTTGACATTCAAAGGTTTTGCCGTGGTTTTTGGGCAAACTTGCAGCTAAGGATGTAGAGGTGAAATTAATAATTAAAGAGACTTGCTGAATGTCTCATCAAGAGAACAGATGACAAGGATATGCATCTAATACTGAAGCAGGTGATAATAGACAAAGGATGCATTTGGGAAGGCACACCGTATTTCCATCAAATTTTAAAAGAAAAAATTATTAAAATTTAATATGGTTTATATTTTTTATATTGTTTTAATATATTAATGTTAAAAATAATTTTTAAAAAAATAAAAAAACATCATTGATATGCATTTTGGTACGAAAAGTTATTTGAAAAGTAACCGCTACCATACTGCCAAACACGTTTAAAAAAACTTACCTCAACTAGGATTTTTAAAAAAAAAAATTAGAAGAAAAATAAGTTAACAAGAGGAGTATTTATAATTCTATTAAACTCAGAAAATTGTGAGTTTATTGATTTTTTTTTTTCACGAATCAAGCCTAATTTTATTATTTTTCAAGCTTTTGATTTGATTTTATAAGTTAAATATTCCTAAAATTATATAGTTTTAAAATCAGCCCGTAATTTTAACGACATTAATCTATGTAAATAACATGTAACCGCGTTGACCTGGTCTATTATTGCTTAGGGAGTCAACGGGAGAAAATTATCGGCCTTTCTTATTATACCGTGTATTGTATTGTAATAAAGACGTAGACATCACATAATGTCATCATCAAAGCCATTATTCGAATCAATACAAGTTCCTACCCCTCAGAGGCCTAGATTTTGCACTTTCCCTCTAAGATTTATTTTTTAGGGTTTTATTTAATCAACTAGAACTGGGCCTCTTGGTCTTGAATTTGAAACTATTTTGGGTCTTGAATATGAAACCACGCCGAGCCATCTCGGCCCGAGCTAGGGCTTGGCTATAAGTTACCATACCCAATCCCGTAATCAGGCTTCCTTCTCCTCATTGGGGGCTTCAAAAAGCTTAACAGTCCCCACCGCCATCACCATGAGAGCCAAGGTAACCTCAAAATGTCTGCAAGCTAATCTAAAACATTGTGCACTTGATTGCTTTTAATTGGTATCGTTGAGTTTTGGGTTTTTCGTTTTTCAGTGGAAGAAGAAGAAAGATGAGGGAGAGATCTAAGTAGATTTTCTCATTTCCGATTACTTTCTTCTTCTTTCCTTTTAGTGTGTTTTAAATCAAACGGTGGATTATGTAGTTTCCCCCAGTGTTTTGATTAATCAGATGATGGGTTTATCTATGGATATATTTATTTGTTTTCTTTGAATGTTGATGAGTTTGGTTTCTTTCCTTGATAATTTCCTTTGGGATTTTATCTGTTTAAATGGAATTGGACCTGGATTGATAAGATTGTCTGCTTGTGATTATCATTATTTTCTTTCTTTTTTTTGTCGGGTTTTGTTTGTGGGTTAGATAGTAGTGAAACCACATTGTTTCGATATGGTTATGACATCTCGGTTTGTGTCATTTGGTTTGACAATACAATCCTGGTTTGATTTTGTGTTTTATTGTGATTTGTGCTGAGAGATTATGAAATCTTGGTGTGGTTATTTGGATATCAAGTTGATAAGCAATCATGTGTCTCCTCTCATTTCGTCATCTCGTTATGCTCAAGTTGATTTTTGGCGATGCAAATCATGGAAGTTTTGAGGTAATTGGATGTTGTAGACGGGATGATTAGGTAATGGGATTTTGTGTGTTATTGATCTGGAGTTGATAAGTAACAGGATGTTTCGCACTTTTTCGCACTATTTAGTCAGGAGCAGGCTGATCTTCATCTTTGTAAATGGCTAGTGGCTAGCATTGCTTGATTTTACTCTTGTTACTTGCAGTTAGCATTTGTTGCATCGAACTGTAGGCTGTAGTTTTTTTAATGTGATAGTGCTTATGTAACTGAAAAACTGTATTGTTGTGCTTAGATTCAGTATTTTTCCTGCCAAAGAGGACTGTGTATGCTTCGTTGCTGATTGTAGAACAGAAGCAACAGATATGCATCAGATTAACCAAGTCCTCGTTAGTGTTAATGAGGATGTCTAGGAGTAGGGTATATGAAGTGATTGCAGGACTGCAACCTGATGGGGACACCGAACCAACACTATTTATGCACGCGTATGATCATAGACGATGGAGGATAGCCCAAACCATTGAGAAATTGAGCTTTAACTTATGTTTTTGAGTTTAATTTATATGGACTTTCAATTGAGTTTTATTAATTTGGCTTTATTTGTTGGATATTTTATTTAATGGGCCATAAGCCCAATTGCTTATTCAAGTTAGGGTTTTAGTATAAATACCCTACTTTTCTAAATGTTAAGGGACTTTGAATGATTAATGAAAATTTGCAAGTTTTGCATCTCTCCAATCTCCTCTCTTTCTTTTCTTTAGCTTCTTTCTTTCTCTAAAGCTTCTTTCTTTTTTTGTTTTAATTCTTTTTATTTGTTAGTCCCGCGTCACAACCAGTTCTGCATTGCTCATAGCTAATGAGGCTTCGAATTGCAGTCCCAGATGTTTCATCAATAACAAATAGGGATTTCTAGGTCCCTATTTTCTGAATTTTATATCCAAGATTCTACCTGACCCCCGCCTCCTGGATTTGATTCTGGCATCTACAGGATGTGTGGCAAAAGGAGTAACAAGCTGCCCTTGGTAAAAAACTGTCTTCTTCCATTTCTTCAGCGCAGTCAATTAACCAGGTTCTTTAAGAGGTCTAGCAAGTGCTTATTTCCTCGGCTAGGTAGATCTTCTGGGAGTGGATGGTATGAAGATATGTGGGTTTAGAGATGAAGGGTGTTGCTACCCAATTTTTGACCCATGTTTTTGATATATTTTCAAAAAAATCCAAAAATAGAGAAAAACAAAGAAAATCCAAAAAAATATGTTTTTAATATATTTTTGTCATTTTAGCATTTTCAACGTCGTCTAAATTTTTTTTTTAATTTTTAAGGGTCTTTCGAACGCGTTCGACTTTTCACGCATCATTTTTAAAATAATTGATTTTCCGTATTTGAGTCGATGTTGATATTACTCGTTTTCAAAAAAAATACAAAAAAACAAGAAAAATCAAATTTTACAAAAAAGAAAATTAAGGGACCAATTTTGAGGCCGAAACAATATTTTTGCCTATGTATATGGAATTTTGAATTTTGGAAGAAGGGGCAACCTAAGAATTTTTTTTTTTTCTCTTCACCCGAAACTAGTCGTTGCCCCTGGCCCAAGACCATTATTTAATCCCTCTCTTTCGGCTAAAAATTAGGAACTCGGCCCCCACCCAGAACTTCTTTTCCTTATTTCCAGCCAATGGTGGCCCTCCTCATGATGAAAGCTTCTATTTCTTCTCATCCCCAGCTTTGCAAAAGGGGGGAGAGGGGAGCCATTTTTTTCGAAGATCCAGCAGTAGGGGGCAGACACCCACAAGCCCCAATCCCTTTGGGATTTTTCATCTCCCTCTCATCAACACCAAGAGAAGCCAAGGCAGCCCTCTCCCCGTCTCCTTAGTCTTCCTCTCGGCCAAAAATCCAAAATCGGCTGAACCCCATTTCTTTTTGCAGCCGCCCCACCCTTTGTTTTTTTTTACTGGCCGGCCAAACCCCCTGGATTTTTTCCTTCTTCCTCTACCTTGGCCGGTTTGCCAACAGCCACAGACCAGCCCCTTCACGCTCATTTTTCTTCTCTTTTCCCTCCCGGCCATATCTTTCTTTCTCAGCCAAAGCCACTTCACCCCTCATTTTTCTCCCACAGCCCGGTCATCAAAACACAGCTCCTCCACCCGAGAAGCCCCGGTCTCTAGCTATCTGATTGCGCTCCCCCTGCCAAAACAGCCAGGACCCCGCTCCTCCAAAAAAAACGAACGGCCGCCCCCTCAGATGGAAGAGAAAATCGAGTGAAACCCCTGCTTTTGGGTTTTGAATTTTGGGTTTCTTCTCCAAGCCAAACAGCGGCCACCACCCTCCTCTTCCTCTGTTTTTCTTCCCCAAAACCGTTCCCCTGCTTTGTGATTGTTGGCCAAAAACCAGAAGCCAACGCCCCGTTCACCAGACTCCCCCTCAAAGCCAGCCTATCTTCATCTCCCCTCCAGAAAAACCCACCGCTGGAAACAGAGAACAAAAAGGGGAAACGAAAAGAAACCCGGCAGCGACCAGCACCAGAACTCCCCCCGATCTACCCTTCCTCCTCGCCCAGACGAAATCGCAGCAGCTCCTCCCCAAAGCACGGCTGTACCCGCAGTTCAGGCCGCCTCCAGCACTCCTCGCCGCCAGTACATGAAACGGAGGAGAAGAAGATGAACAACAGAACCGATCTGCAACGCAGCAGATCCAAAAAAGACCGTGAGCAGATCTGAAGAAGAAAAGGAAAACAGATCTGTGAAGCAAAGAAAATTAAAAACGACTGCTTGCGTTTGGCTTTGCAGGTGACGTTTCCCACCGCCGGCAAGGAAGGGAAGTGGTTGTTACAAACCCCCCTGTTTTCCGGTCGTTTTCACGGCGGCGCGTGAACCCACGCGCTGCCAGTGGTGGTGGCGCGTGGAGGAGACGTGCCGCCAGTGTTTTGTGGTCTAGAAGCCTTCCCAGCAGTTTCCTAGATTTTTTAGGGGCTGTTATGTAATTTTTGTATTTTTTTTTTGTGTAATGTCTTTTCTGTAATTTTGAATTTTTATTATTTGTATTTTGTGGATGTAAAAGAAAATGAAAAGAAAAGAAAAGAAAAGAAACAAAAATAGTGAAAGTGAATGTGCGTTTGTATTTTTATTTATGTTATTGAATTATAAAAATAAAAAAAGTACAAAAAAAAATTTAATTGTTAATTTAAATATAGTTAAATATCTCAAGGACAAATAAAATCAAGTTGTATTTTCCACGAAAATGTGAGAACAAGTTTCTACATATATTCGGGGATTTAATAACTGATTTATTCAAGCCTTAGAATTTAATTAATATTTTAAATTTTCAAATCACATCAGAACACAAAGCAGCTTACCTCAGGTAGGGTGTGTTAGGGGTGCTAATACCTTCCCTAACCACAACCAGTCATTTACCCGCGATCTCTGACAAGACCAGTACATCAGGTTTCCTAGTAGCCCTCAACGAATTACTAGGTGGCGACTCCCACGAATCAAATTCAAAGCAAACACAACAAACGATGAAAAATTGTCAGCCAATGCCGCGCGCCGAGAATATTTTTTGGGGTGCGACAAAGGGTACAAAGGTTGATTATAAAAATTATATAAAAATGGTCGGCTAACCATTTCCTTTCAATATAAAAATTATATATTTTTTTTCATACGAGAATATGTTTATGAACATGGTAACCTAAACTATTGATTTAAATGTAATTAATCCTTGAATAAATTATTGAATGCAATTAGTTCTTAAACAAATCAATTCTAAACCATTCTTTCTCTTCGTAAACATGTCTCTCGTGTGTTTTTAACCGGTTAAGAATCGAATGAAGACCTGATTTTAATTCATAAAAAGGTTGCTTTTTTAATGACTAATTTACACTATAATTTATTCATCGATTATATACATTTTAACCAGTAATTCATGGATTGTTAAACACTCTTTATCATGTTGTTATCAAGAGAACTTTTCCGTAGGCAATGTGCTCATAACTTTATTGGACTTTTACATAAATTAACTTATCTTCATTTATTTATTTATTTATTTTACTTTCCTCTCATTTTTCCTTCCAAACGTACACGTTGTAATATTTCATGAAAATACTTCAAGATATATATAAAATAAAATAAAAACCCTTTAAAAAATATTGTCCAAAACAACATTATTTTGGACAAATAAATAAATAAATAAATAAACAGGGTTAAAGCACCAACTTAGAGGTTGAGATGCTCAACCCGTGACCCGGCCCATATCCTGGGCCGGGCTGGGTAAAACGGCTTTTAAAAACCAAATGCAGGCATCTTACCCCTGTTCGGATCGCTCTGACCCTGTTCAGAACTAAGGCAGCTAAAGACCAAATCTAAAAAGCACTGTAGCTCTTACAGAAACGTTCAAGCTCACTTTTTTTACTTCCTAGACAACAAGAATAATACTCCGATTCTGATGTTGTAACACAAGAGGAGGTCCAGTCGTCCTAATGGCGGTTGATCATCAAAAAATGGACATGGTCATCGACAACAAAGGTAATGTAACGTTTCTTCAAGCATATGCTCACTTTCTTTGCAAGGGCTTTGAGTTATGTTCCCCAATTCAAACATTTTTGTGCGTTTTCTTGGCTTAAAAAGGTGAAGAACAGCAGAAAGGAAAGCCTGTGATGGTGATTTTAGTGGGTGCACCAGGAAGTGGCAAGTCAACTTTCTGTGAACACGTAATGGGTTCCTCTTTAAGACCTTGGACTCGCATTTGTCAGGTTTCTTTTCTAATATCACACACTTGTTTGTTAATATGCCTAAATGGGTTTGGTTTGGTTTCAAGTTCGTTAATTCTGGATGTTAAATTGATAATTAGTCAATTTGGGGTTTCGGGTTTTTGTTGAAGGACACTATTAATAATGGTAAAGCTGGAACTAAGCCACAGTGTCTAAAGAGAGCAGCGGCTGCGTTGAAAGAAGGCAAAAGTGTGTTTATTGACAGATGCAATTTGGATAAAGAACAACGCTCGGATTTTGTGAAGTTAGATTGTGGCGCACAAGTAGATGTTCATGCTGTTGTGCTTGATCTTCCTGCTCAGATTTGTATTTCGCGATCTGTGAAAAGGACTGGACATGAGGGAAATTTGCAAGGTGGTAAAGCTGCTGCGGTTGTGAATAGAATGTTGCAAAAGAAAGAGTTGCCTAAGCTTAATGAAGGGTTTGCTCGAATTGTGTTTTGTCATAATGAGAATGATGTTGAGGCTACAATTAAGGCATATACTGCACTTGGTCCTTTGGATACCCTTTCAAATGGTTGTTTTGGCCAGAAGAATCCAGATGCAAAAATCCAACTTGGTATAATGAAGTTCTTGAAGAAAGTCGAGGCTCCTTCCAGTTTAGGATCAAGTTCAGATGGTGTGCAGGATTCTGCCTGTCCTCGGGCTGGTAATGCAAACAATACCTGCTGCAAAGGAACAGCTAAAGAGTCTTTATTATTAGGTGCTGCTAGTAAGGAGGTAAAAGAGAGTGAAGACTTGCCCAAAGGCTCTGTGGATGACATTACCACTCTAGCATTTCCATCTATTTCGACTGCTGATTTCCAGTTCAACAATGAGAAAGCATCAGATATCATTGTTGAGAAAGTTGAAGAATTTGTGAATAAGCTTGAAAATGGCAGGCTTGTTCTTGTGGACCTGAGTCATGGATCAAAGATTCTGTCTTTGGTTAGGGCTAAAGCTGCAAAAAGGAACATTGACTCAAAAAAGTTCTTCACGTTTGTGGGAGATATAACTCGACTTTATTCGCAAGGAGGTTTACGCTGCAATGCGATAGCTAATGCTGCCAACTGGTAAGCTTTGTCATCTAGTTATGCTGTGCTGTTTATGTGGTTCTTGGATGTTGAATGTTTAATAAATAATAGATTGTAGAGGCTTCAAAAGCTACAATATAAGGTTGAAATAGAGATTCAAATGGGGTGTTGAATAGAGGTTTGAAATGTTAAAGCTGGGAATTGCTGTGAGCCATCAGCCATGTGTTATATTTTTGGACTACACTCTTATGAATATGTGGAACCTGGCTTTAATAGACACTTCTATCTCCAAACATGTCATCTTATTTTTCGTTCATGGGTATAATGCAATAAAACTTTTTAATTTTTGTTTCAAAGTTGTTCACCTTCTGAGATGCATGTATGTGACGCTTAAGCATCAATCTCCCCACTGATTTATTAACTTTTCATTTAAACATGTTTTTCTCAGATTCCAGATTTTATTTTCTCTGATGACGCGTAGCTGGTTCTTCTCTCTGTGTGTGTGCATGTCTGTGTAACTATTGTCTATTAGTACGATCATGTTATTTGTTTGCACATGAATAATATCAACAAGATAATCCCCTGCAGGCGATTGAAACCTGGAGGTGGAGGTGTGAATGCTGCAATTTTCACTGCAGCAGGTCCTTCCCTAGAGACTGCAACTATGGAACGAGCAAAATCTCTTCTCCCTGGACATGCTGTGGTTGTTCCTCTCCCTTCAGATTCTCCATTGTATACTAGGGAAGGGGTATCCCATGTCATTCATGTTCTTGGGCCAAATATGAACCCACAAAGACCTAATTCTCTGAATAATGACTACACTAAAGGTTGCAGCATTCTGCGTGAAGCTTACACATCACTTTTTACTGGATTTCTGTCTATTGTGGGATCCCGTTTAAAATTACCAAGGAGAATCAGTGAAAAACTTGAATCGTCACCTTCAGATTTGAAAGATCCCTCTCATGGTCCCAGGAATCATTTAACAAACAGTGATCAAAAGATTAAGAGAGATGATGACTCTGTATATGAGAGAAGCAAAAAATGCAAAGGGACTCACAATGAAACTGTAGCTGATATTTCTGCTCCTAGCTCCACATATGGAAAGGTAACTGGAGACAAAAGTAAGTTAGAAGGACCGACATCAAAGAGCTGGGGCTCATGGGCACAAGCTCTTTACCACATCGCCATGCATCCTGAGAAGCACAAGGAAAAGTTGCTGGAGGTTTTAGATGCTGTTGTTGTACTAAATGACCTTTATCCAAAGGTAAGCCTTTTAATGTTAGCTCCTTTCTCTATTCTTTTAAGGTGAATGATTATTTAGTAAAATTGCTATTAATTTTCACAGGCATGCAAGCATCTCCTAGTTTTGGCACGACATGAAGGTCTTGATTGTCTTGCAGATGTGCATCAAGAACACCTTCAGTTGTTAATGACAATGCATGCTGTGGGTTTGAAATGGGCTGAAAAATTCGTGCATGAAGATTCATCAATGGTCTTCCGCCTTGGATACCACTCAGTATGCAATGAATGCTTAAGCTCAGAAGTTGTTTGTTAACTTTGTTCTTTTTCTGCCGTGGTCTCTGCTTATACAGTCATAGACTTTATTGAGTCAGATAAGGCAACTCTCAGAGCCAGACTGAAACTGTCTCGGAAAAGTTGATAGGTTTTCTTACCGTCTGACAGAATTTTTATATTGAGGGCCATAAGTTGCAGAGTGGCAATAAAACACGGGCCAAATGGGGTAGTTAGCTGATGTTATCTCTTTTTACAGGAGCCAGGTACAATAATTTGACATAGGAATAGAGGTTGGAACTGGGGATGTGATTGTGGGAAAAGAGATGGTGTTATTCATAAAAAAATGTGACAAAACTACATAATAACAGAGCTGTTTGTGGCAATAATTAAGAGATAAAACATCATTCTGAATCTGGGGCTGTTTTATATCTTTCATATTCTTGCGAAATATTTTCATCCTTTACCTTATTTATGTTTTTTTTCAACTCTAGTTCTTATTTTCTACCGAAGCTGCTCCATTACTGCTTTAGATATTGAGACTGTAAACTGCAAAAGGAGGGGGGGTATTTTAACATGCTTGAACTGTCTCTCCTTGCAGGTCCCTTCAATGAGACAATTACACTTGCATGTGATTAGCCAGGATTTCAATTCCAATCATCTCAAGAACAAGAAGCACTGGAACTCTTTTAATACTGCCTTTTTTCGAGATTCAGTGGATGTGATTGAAGAAATCAAGAATCACGGGAAAGCAACTATAAAAGTTGAAGATTGCCAGTTGTCAATGGAGTTGCGATGCCACCGATGTAGAACTGCACACCCTAATATACCCAGGCTGAAATCACATATTAGCATCTGTCAAGCCCCCTTTCCCCATGTCCTTCTTGAGAATGGCCGTTTAGTGCTTGCACCAAAACATAATTGGAGTGATACCTAGGTATCCATAGATCATGCATCAACAAAAATTTTGGTGTGCTCCAACTTCTCATTTCTGGCGCATAAGATGACTTACAAGAGGACATGAAACTCTTTTTGCTATAGGGGACCAAATACAGCTTTCTTCGCAGTTTGTGTTTTCCATCATGGAGCTGTACAGTGCCGTAGAAGTTTATGATTTGGACGGCAGTCTTTATTCCCTCAAGCAACACAATCAGCTTTAAATCCTTATTGTTAATTTTAACTGGGGAATTTGGGAAACTCGGAGACGGATGCTAACCTTTTCTCATTTTTTTTCCCTCCTTAATCTATATCTATATTTGGTGTCTGTTGCATTTGCCTTTCCACCTTTGCTCTTACCAACGAGGTTTTAACTTTTTACTCTTGTGCTGATTGTCAATTTAGCAGAACATGATACAGCTTCGTTGAGATTGTGGTCAAGACACGATCCTTTGTATTCTTAAACGCTTTGCATAGCAGAAGACCCTGAACACAACTCTGCTTGTGGATTAGAATGTCAATTTCGACTTCTTCGAAGGAAATGATTTGGAAATTCTAGCACTTGCGAGCAGCAGCAGCAGCAGCTAGCCACCTATAGTTTTACTTTGCCACTTCAAGGTAAGGGGGTTTCAGGGATGACTGGAGTATTTTCAATGTATCGAATCTTCGGCCTAGTTTTTATGATTATAACCAGAAAGAGTAACCTTTGCTTTATTTCATCTTCTCAACCTGTGTTTTCTAGACCATCTCTTTACCTGCTCGCAAATGATAGTTTTAAGCTCTCCTGTTTCCCAGGTCATGTCAAGAATCTACACTAGGAAACACAAGTTAAAGTAAATATGACCCCTCGCCATAAAATTTTCAAAGCAATTTGCAAGAATATCCCCAATGGACTTTGGTTAAAATCTTGCTTGACGAAAAATGAGAGCCTGTATTCTGTGTTGTACTGTAGGGTGGGTGATTTTATTATCAAACACTGCCTCCATAAACTTTGGATCTCTAGTGTCAATCATGGTGTTCGAGGTTTTGTTAGCCCCAAACCCATTTTTTCTTACAACATGCCGACGATCCTAGAGGGGATCTGGAAACGAGCCTGGGCCAGTGCCAGGTCAGTGACCTATCATGGTTTTGCGCAAGGCCTGGGACCAGCCTTGGCCCACTTGGCTTTCGCCTTTTATACATGAAGAACCTTTTTTATATGTATATGTGGCCACTTGGATCCAGGCCTCGCGCCAAAGCCTAACACCAAGTTATCCGTCTTAGCACCCTCTATAGTGTATGTGATATTGTGATAACTGATATAGTTTAAATTAAAGTTGAATAAAAAAAAAATTATTATATTTGGTTGCAAGAATACTTTACAAATTAAAATTATAAAATAATATATATATATTAATGTTTTTTAATTTAAATATTATAGATTTAAATACTGCTATTACATCATGAAATAAATAATACTTTATATAAATTCATCTGACAAGGACTACAATTTCTATGGTTTTTTGAGTATCCAACAAAATCAAGTAAAATATCATTAGAAACAAAATTAGGATTAAGATCTTATTTTGTAAATGCAAAACCATCATGCAATCTCTTTCTAATTAATGTAGAGTCATTGAATAATGTTAATTACTAATTTTTCAAATAAAACATAATTAAAAATAATTTTTTTACTAGATCAGACCCGATCCAAAATATTTAGGTTCAGGTTGGACCCGATCCGACCATTATCAATGGATAAGCCGAATTGTGCAAAGTGAATTAATAACTCACTTTGCACAGTTCTGCAGAGTGAATTTATTCACTCTACTAAGACTGAAATTCACTCTGTTGAGATTGCACGCGGGCAAAAGTAGTGAATTTTTGCTTTTGTTAAACTTGAGGCACAACCACAAGTATGGTGAGTTTCACCTAAAGAAAATTCTATTTTTAAACCTAACCAAACATCAATATTTGCGGTATATAATCAACCTCACTCTCTGCCACAGTGTCAAATAAGCACTTAGATGCTCTATCTAAGTCTAACAACTAAACCAATCAACCTAACACTTCTTGGGTCGGGGCATTGTAGTCGAGGCCTAGCCTCGGGCATTGCTCAACATGTGTCAAACGCTCTTTAGACCCATGCATTATGAGTTGAGTCTAGTCTCAAGTATTGATAAGGTTTAGGCTTGTGGTTTAGTCCTCACACCTAATCCCTTGAGATTTTTTTGCTAAACTCATGTATATTGAGATTTTTTCGGCCTAATTTTTATGATAATAACCAAAAAGAGTAACCTTTGCTGTATTTCATCTTCTCAACCTGTGTTTTCTAGACCATCTCTTTACCTGCTCGCAAATGATAGTTTTAAGCCCTCCTGTTTCCCAGGTCATGTCAAGAATCTACACTAAGAAACACAAGAAAAGGTAAATATAACCCCTTGCCATAAAATTTTCAAAGCAATTTGCAAGAATATCCCCATTGGACTATGGTTAAAATCTTGCTTGACGAAAAATGAGAGCCTGTATTATGTGTTGTACTGTAGGGTGGATGATTTCATTATCAAACACTGCCTCCATAAACTTTGGATCTCTAGTGTCAATCATGGTGTTCGAGGTTTTGTCTCTGTTCTTAGAGGAGATGATATGATGTGATGGGTTATGATTTATCATTCTTTTTAAAATAATTTCTTTGTTAGCCCCAAACCCATTTTTTCTTACAACATGCCGATCCTAGAGGGGATCTGGAAACGAGCCTGGGCCCAGTGCCAGGTCAGTGACCTATCATGGTTTTGCGCAAGGCTTGGGACCAGCCTTGGCCCACTTGGCTTTCGCCTTTTATACTTGTAGAACCTTTTTTCTATGTATATGTGGCCACTTAGAAAAGTGTTTGGTAGTGTGGTAGCGATTGCTTTTCAAATAACTTTTCATGCCGAAATGCATGTTAATGATTTTTTTTTTATTTTTTAAAAATTATTTTTAACATCAAAACGATCCAAAAAGTACAAACCGTATTAAATTTTAGCAAAAAAAAATGATTTTTTTGAAAACACAGGTTGAACTGCGTTCCCAAACACTATTTAAACACCCTGTCTAAGTCTAGCAGCTAGACCAATCAACCTAACTCCTCTTGGGTTTGAGCGTTGTAGCCTAGGGCGAGCCTCGGGCATTGCTCAACATGTGTCAAATGCTCTTTGAACCCATGCATTATGAGTTGAGCCTAGTCTCAAGCATTTTACTTTTGAGAAGAGATTTATTCGGAAAATGTATATTTCCCTTACATCTCTAGGTATGCAAGATTTTTTCATGACCTATCACATTTACACCTTTTTAGTGCATGTGTTAAGGATATTTGTTTTGTATTAATGTTTTTCAAAGAAATATTTATTATTTATTAATAAATATATATATATAGATATGGAGTATTTATCTTATTATTGTATTTAGGATGAAATAACCTTTTAGTCTCCTTATTTAAGCATGAGAACAAGATTCATAAATTATAAATATCTTTTGAACTATCCACGTAAATGATTTATAATGTTTTTCATTCTCAACAAACATACATAATACTATTTTTTTCTTATAAAGCATTCATTACATATTAAAATAAAAACAAACAGTCTTGTTTATATATCAAAATAAAAACAAATATTCATGTTTTTAAAATTTAATACTGTTTTACTTATTTATTATGATCAAAATTATAGCATGCCGTTGCTTTGATGTTCTAAACTACTTTTGGTTATTGCTATAAGAAAAACAACACAAAAGAATGGTATGTTACTGCACACAATCTAAACAAAGGGCTGTCTGGTAACAAATCCACCTTAATTCGTGCCCCAGATTTTGATCATATATGTCACTTAAACAAGATTATTTGCTATCTAATCCCATATTAAGATTAAATAATCTTTGGGGCAAACTGCATTGGCCCAATTCTGTGTGGATCTTACTGCCCGTGCAAGTGAAGGACGCATTGATCCTGTAATGGGCGACACTCTGGAATTGAAAGAATTGTTCACATACTTCGCCGGAGAACAGAAAATAACCCCATCCTTCTCGGTGAAAGTGGAGTTGGAAAAACAGCCATTGCCAAAGGATTAGCTATATTTTTTTTTCATATTTATTGTATTTTCTCTGTAAAAATATTGATTTATGATATATTTAAAAGACGGTTTAAATTGCATTTCTAAAAAAATTAAATGTTTTTTGTTTAAAATTATTTTTTATATTTTTAAATTATTTTGATGTGGTAATACCAAAAATAATTTTAAAATATAAAAATATATTATTTTAATATATTTTTAAGCTGTGAACCATTACCATCCATAAATATATTTTTAAACATCTAAAAATCCTCACCCATTAAAAAAGATATTTTTTACAATTACAGTGCTTTCTATATCAATTACCCATCTTGGGTTTTGGAAGATCGGAAAAAAACACGAGGCATTTTCTTCTATCCTTTTCCAGCCAGATGGTGTCCCCTACCAGCTTTCATATGTGCAGATAAAATCCCAAGTTTTTATCTAATAAAAAACAGATGAATCCATACTCTGAATACCCAAAATTTAAATCGTAGTGGCAATCTGAAGTTGGGACCGTAATAACCAAGGAGCATGCCAGAACAAGCTTTCAGCCATCACTTTCCAAGTAGTTTTCTACTGCCCCCCAGGTGGACCAGATTTCCACCGTTACCGGGCAAATTGTCGGAGGATATTTTGCATTCCCCGGATTAAATGGCACTCCCACCTCAGAATTCAGATACTGACAGTTAGCCGGAGACCGCCATCTCTTTCACAAGTCTTCCCCGAGCAATCAATAGGATTGGAATTATGAACCTTTCTGAGGTCCGGCACACCTTGCACTAGATTTTTGCAGCCCTTGCAGCCAAGGGTGGAACTATAAAATTTTAACTAGGGTTTCGTCATAAAAACTATAAAATTAGTAGAGATCAAGTATTTTATTTTTGGAGAGGCTAAATGCATAACTGTTATAAAAAATTTGAAAATCAAAGATTAAAATTTAAAAATTTTCGAAAATTTGGGGGTGTCAAGATCCCCCAAAGCTTGCCCTGTGTCCGCCCCTGCTTGGAGCCAAGGTGGCTATCAAAAGAATGCATGTTTGCCCTATATATTTCACCTGTACAGTTGATATAACTTTGACCAAGTTTACTAACAAAATTGCAAAAGAACCTGTCGTCATCTTTAACTCTTTAATATGAAAGAAAATTCAATCTTGACAGGCCTAAATGGCTGTCAAGAATAAATACATCTCAGAAGCCCCTTTCAAGTTTCAATCCATCTTAAAAGAAGAGTCCCTTTCGAATAGCTCCACCTCTGCTGCGCTGATTGCTCCTTAGCACGTCTCTAGTGAGACCCACCACCGGTGACAATCAAGGGATTGGTCTTTGGACCTAAAAAGTAACACCATCACCTGAATTAGGGAGGATTTTTGCAGCAGTAGCGGACAATGTATATGGCCACTCTCTACAGTTTCTTAAAGGTAAGTGCGGGACATGTTCAGTTGTCATTTCATGCCCTATTGTTCTCTCTTTAAGGTGTCAAGGCAGTCACAAGGAGACGAGAAAGATGATAACGAAATCAAACTTGGAGGAAAAGGGAGGCTTAGTTATGGTGTTGGTCCCCGTCTTCTTGCACTATCTTCACCAGTCAAGAAGGCTCCTCTTCCTTTTCACACCTACCTCCTACCTGACAATGATAAACAAAGCATTCCCAGCACAAAATTCATGGCATATAGAACAAAAGTTCAAGAAGAATAACATTCAGAGGAAAGCAGACGGTAGATTGAAGCATTTCTTAATAAACCAAATAGAAGTGGGCTGTCTCAAAATTCCTCGTAATTGAATAACACCTACAGTGGGCTGTCTATCAGCCGCTTCTAAACTAGGCAGCAGCTCCAATTAAACCGATCTTTGGTACGCAGGAGCCATGTCGCTTTTGAGTCCCTAAAGATTTTTTAACCAAATGCTGTCGGCTTCAGCTCCTTCTTCTATGTTAAACTTACCGGTAACTGGCCGGCCCGCATGGTGGCCAGACAAGCCCTCTGTAATGTATCCCTCATTCCTTCTCGTGGCTCTCATGAAAACTAATTAAATTAAAAAAATAAAAATAAAATAATTAAAAAAAAAACTGTGAAAAAAAACCGATTAAATCAATAAAAATTTTATAAAAACTGACCGGTTCAAAAAAACTGGTTTTTATTCTAAAAAATCAAACCGAAACTAGTCACTTTAAAGTGGTTTCAATTTGATTTTTTTAAAATAATTATAATTTAATTATTTTATTTTAATAAAAACCAAACTCAAAATAAAAATAAAAATGATGACAGTCTAAATTCAACAGGGGCAAGAAAGAATTAGAAATGAGGCAATGATTGAAATAGTTGCTGCCCAGTCACGCAATTATGGGCCACGGAATTTGGAGAAATATAATGTCCTCACAACCAGTAGAAATCTAGAGAATGTAGGCCCAGCTACACCATAACTCTTTCCATATCCACAAAATCATTCGATCCACATCCTACTTTGTTGGGATAATATTGTTTCTCACATGCTATATACAGAATCATATTTCTGGACTTTCATAGTGATTTTTTTTTTTTTGGTATTCAAAGTTTTTTTTTCCTCCTCAATCCAGTCTTCTTGTGGTCAATTAACTCTTATATGTTGAGCAAGGGCAAAATTAAAAAATAAGAGACCAAAGTGAAAACGATAGCAAGACTTGGTGGCACCTATAAAGTTTTTGTGAAAAAATGATTTGATCCTTAAACTTTTCAATCATTATCTTTCCAGTCCCTTTGTTTTTTGAGATTTTAATTTTAGTCTAGAAATTGATTTTCTTCATGTGTAGTTCTTAGTTGGAGAGAAGAGAGAGAGGAAATTACTGGATTTTAACGATAAAAAAAAATCTAACTGATACCGATTTAGACCATAAATAAAAGTTAATATTAGTATTAATGAATTTTGTTCGATAAGGAGAGTCACATCTAGGTTTTTTTTTCTTTTTATCTAAAGAAATTATAGATATGAGCTTGAGAATGGTTTTTAATTTTAAATTGATTTTGAATTTTTATGTCATTATTTGAGTAATTTAAGTCCATAGATAAGTTTTCGAACCAACTCCGACATTCACTTTCCCTTGTTTGTTTTTTTTAGCATAAGAAATCTACTCCGACATTTATGTGTTCCTTTTTTGAACTGCCAACTTTCTATTATGATAATAGCCATTGACTCGTTATTGGTTCAAAAACTAACTTTAGTTCAGGGATGCTAATGAAAACAAAAAAACACTAATTAAATTTATTTTTTATGTCCCAGCTTTTAATTAAAATGTTCACTAAATAACATGTTCTTTTTTTCTCAATAAATTTACACATATAAGTTTGGTCTAAGAGTTTTATATTCAATATTTTTCTTTTTATTAAATTCAAGTGCCAATGATTTGCAATATAACGAGGAAGGAATTGTTACTTTTATTGTGTATCTCAAGATCTTTTCAATTTTTTCCCCCGAAAATATGGTTAGCCTTGGACTATATAATAAAAGTAGCTCTCTTAATTTATATAATTATAGTAAAGTAAATTGAAGTTATTAAAGTCAAACTTGTTACACTGAAGATTTTTTTTTTAATTCTAAATCAATGAGATTCTATTCCAATCACGGGCACATTTTAGTAAATTTCACTTTCATAGATCTCAAAAATCAAAACTCATAATGCATAAGTTTTGATATCCGGCAACACACACAAAAAAACAAAAACAAAAAGAAACCTTTATGAACTTAAAGATAGTAAATTTATCTTTATGTCTACTATTGGGAAAAAAAATACAAATGAGCTTGGATTGGGTCTTTTGGTCTTGAATTTGAAATCTAAAAAAAATAGGTTTTTTAGACTCATATATATTAAGTGAAGGTCCATGAACAAAAAGCTTCCCTTTTTTTCTTTTTTCTTTTCAATTCATCCCTCTTTCTTTTTAGTTTTTTTTTCACCCCCCTCTCTTTTTTTCAGTTTCAATTTTATCCTTAGGCTTTTTTAACAACCTTTTGAGTTGCTTTTAAACTATCCAAGTCAACTAGATTATATCAAAATAATATTTCACACGATTTAATTTTAAATTCGGACTAGACAAGAAATTGAATCTAGAAGTTTTTTATGTTAATTTCATCCTATTTTTTTACAATTTCATTCTTAATTTTATTTACTGGTTAGCAAACTTACCTTTGAATCAACCAAGTCGACTGAATCACATTAGGGTAACTTCTATATAATTTAATTTTAAACTAACATCGGCAAAGTGTTGGGTTGGGAGGTTTTTTAATGTCAATTTTATTTTTTATTTTAATTTAATCCTCATATATTTTTATTTTATTATCCTTTATTTAGGTTATCTTTGAACTAACAAAGTGGATTGGGTCACATTAAAACACTTCCACTCGATTTAATTTTAAAAACAGACTAGGTATAAAGTCGAGTCAGGAGATTTCATGGTTGAGCCACTAAATCGTGTTTAGTAGTAATATCATTTAATTCTCAATGATCGAAATATATTTTGTTATATTTTAAAAAAAAATTAATTAATTCTACCCATAGCATAGGACGTGCCTGTAAACTAGTTTGAAACTAAAAGGATGGAAGCCAGAAAGGATAAAGAGAGCACGAATATTAGACAGTAGAGAGACTTGAAGGATCAATCTGGATGTGAAAGACTAGTCGATCATAGGCTTTAAATCTGTAGAAATTTTGTGCTCTTGAACAAAAACGAAGCAAACAAAAGAAACTGTCGCCTTTATCCAATAACTGCGAAGTCCATTGGACGAATAATTGGTGACCTACAATTGGTGGACAAAGAGAATAAAAACTGAAGTTGTAACTAGACTTCTTATTGCAAATGTCAACAAACTGGAAACAAAACAAAATATATAGCAGGATATAAAATAGAAGCCATAGGAAATATTAATTGCAAATGCTCTCACCACGCGCATTGATCTTCTTCACCAATGTTACTGCCTTCTTCTGTTTCTTTGAGCTCTTCTGCCAAGATTCTTGCTTCTTTTATCTAGTTTAGGGAAGATTCTGAAAATTACACGATCAACATGTGTGTAGTACCACGTTCTCCATCTCTTGCAGAACATAAGAGGTTGAATAACAATTCCCAGCCCGAAGATAAATCCCAATAAGAAATTCCAGTCAATCTCTATACCAGAATTTGATCCATTGGTATTGTAGCATGCTGAACTTGATGTATTAGAGCATGCTGGTGTAGAATTTGATCCTTTGGTATTGGAGCATCGATTTAATGGAGGCCCGCATAATCCTTGGTTACCTTCAAAGGAATCGGACGAGAACGTCCCGAATTGATTGGCTGTTGGGATCCGACCCTCTAGCCTGTTATATGAGAAATTAAGGACTGAAAGGAATCTCAGGCTTACTAGCTGTGGGGGGATTTGTCCAGACAATTGGTTAGATGAGAGGTCTAAGGACTCGAGCTGTGACAGGCTGCCTAAAGATGATGGAATTTGGCCAGTGAGAGCATTGTGAGACAAGTTGAGAGCATAGAGGGCATTGAATTGTCCAATGACATCTGGTATTGGCCCTTCAAAGTTGTTGCTTGAAAAGTCAGCAGAGGTAAAGATAGTTAATATCTTCACCAGCTCCAACTCGAGACCCTTTACTGTGACCGTAATTGAATCTTGATAATACAGTTCATTCGTCAGCTTCAGGGGATCATATCTTATGTACTCAAGGTTTCTGTTTCCACCTTCCATCATTCCTTCCCACGTTTTCAAGAAAATATCTCCTAGATTTCCTCTGAAATGGTTGAAAGCAAGGTCTACAATCTGAAGCCTTGGCCAAGTGCCTTTGATGTGTGGACATCCAATAAGCCCGGAGAACGTGTTGTTTCGCAGAACAAGGACACGAAAACTCGATATGTTCTTAAGAAGACACGGGAAGCTGTCATTGATTTGATTGTTCCCAAGGTCTAAGACTTCTAACATAGCGCAATTGGCCAGAGATTTTGGAACCTGCCCTTGCAAGTTGTTTACACTCAGGTCCAGAGTCTTCAATTCACAGCTTCTTGGAAATTTATCTGGAATAATGCCATCGAAGTTGTTTCTCCTTAAGTTTAGAACACGAAGAGTCTTAATCTTTTCAATTAAACATGATGGTATTGCTCCGCTCAGACTGTTGTTGGACAAGTCAAGAACTTGTAGCCATTCGGAATTGCATATAGATTGCGGTATTGCTCCGGTAAGGTGATTATTTGAAAGGTAGAAGAAACGGGTAAAGTACTTGAAGTAATTACCGATGTTAGGGGGGATGAAGGAAGAAAAATAATTGCTTGAGTAATCCACATAGGTAACAAATGATGGAGGAACTGGAATGCTCCCTCGGAGCTGGTTGTGATGCAGGTCTAAGATGCTAAGACCAGGAAGAGACAAAGGTCCTTCTAGATCAACCAGGAGATTGCGTGAAAGATTCAGATATTGAAGAAGACTAAGTTCTGAAATCCAACCAGGTACCGGCCCAGTAATTTGGTTGTCTGAAAGATCTAAATGGAAGAGTTTTGATTGGTTCCTTAGATCTGGAAACATTCCCAGGTCGCAAGAAGCCAATCTTAGTTTATTGATTTGGGGAAGGGAAGACATGTTGGAATTGCCGCCACTTGCATAAACTGTCAAATTGTTGTACGAGAGGCCAAGTGTGGTGAGATTGGAAAGTTTCTGAATCCAATGTAATTGCAACGTGCCATTGAGCTTATTGGATGAAAGTTCAAGGACATGCAGTTTTGCAAGACCAAAGACAGAACTGGGAATAGGACCTTCTAATTTGTTGCTGCTCAAATCCAGGGTATCCAAAAGAGAGGAAGACACGTTTGGAAACTCAGGAATCTGTCCCCCAAATCTGTTGTTGGAAAGCTGTATCCTCTGCAGCGACGGGATTGCAAACAACGATGAGGGGATGATCCCGTTGAATGCATTGTACCCTAAATCAACATAGGTGAGGCTTCGAAGTCCTTCCCAGTGACTGGATGGAATCTCACCTGTTAGTTGATTGTGAGAGACATCTACATAGGTGAGATTCTTGGACTTGCGGAATGATGGGAGTGTGCCAGTGAACATGTTGGATGACAAGTCCAGATAAAACAGCTGGGTGAGATTAGCCATTGAATTTGGAATTGGTCCATTGAAATTGTTACCCGCTTCCGCTAGCTCTATTCTGGATAATTTCTCGAGTTCACCAATGGACTGTGGTAGTGTTCCCGAAAAATTTGTCTTACTGAGCAGGAGGGTCCGAAGAGAGAGATTCTGATGGAACTCCGGAAAAGAACCCTGAAGGAATTTGTTGTATTGTAAGTCAAGGATCTCCAGAGTTGGTACCTGGAATATAGCTTGTGGAAATATACCGTTCAACTGGCAAGAGCTGAGCTGCAAGGCAGTCAATTTCGAGTAATTTGCAAGGAAATCTGGAACTGGAACAGACAAATTATTACCGCTCAAACGAATTATTGAAAGAGACTGAAGCTTTGCAAGGGAAGCATCTAGAGGTCCTGAGAGATAGCAGTTGGACATGCTCAGCACTTTTAGATTAGGCAGTGAAGATGATAAGGCCTTGCACCAGTCATTGCCGTGTGCTGATATATTAACACCATCAAGAAGGAGCTCTGTTAGGTTTGTGAGATTTTGAATCAATGTTGCAAAATTAGGCTTCTCGAGTTTCAGTGGAGGACCTCCAAGTAAGGAAATGGCAGACAAATCAAGACTGACCAACCTTGTCAGCTTTGAGAAATCATTTGGAATCTGGCCTGTAAAGCCAGCGTTGGACAAATTCAGTGAAATCAAATCCGTGAGGTTGGCAAACCCGACTGGCAGAGCTGTGTCGAAGCTGTTGAAAGACAATTCTAGACTGACCAACTTTGTCAGCTTTGAGAAATCATTTGGAATCTGGCCTGTAAAGCCAGCACTGGACAAATTCAGTGAAATCAAATCCGTGAGGTTGGCAAACCCGACTGGCAGAGCTGTGCTGAAGTTGTTGGAAGACAAGTCTAGACTCTGAAGAAATTGAAGTCTGAAAAGCGCGCTTGAATCGTCAAGTCCACCGTTGATTGATTCATTGCTCAGGTCGAGGCCGATAACACGATCAAGCCCACCAATATCGCAGCTTATACCTTTCCACTCGCAGCAATCCGAGCCGGGATTCCATGTCACCAGTTTGGTGGAATTAGATTCATCGAACACGAAAGTGTTCTTTAATTGGAGCAACAAAGATTGCTGATCGCTCTGGCATCTGCCAGAAACCAGACCTGTGTTGATGCAGGAGAGCATCGTTAGAAGGGGCATGAAGAAAAACAAAGTAAAGAGAGGAATTTTCATTGTCAAGTGGATTGTTTGCATGGATGAAGTTTCTCTCTTTTGCGTGGTACCGTACTTTAAAACATGCAGTAAATGATTCTATTTGGCTGTGATTTTCGCTTGACTTGAAGACTTTTCAATGCATTTTTCTTGGGCCGAGAAAAATTTAGGCCCGTATGGTTTCAGTTTTGGCAGTTTCTAGGAACACGGTGTTTTTTAAAAATTTAAAATTCTTTTTAAAAAAAATATTTTAAAATTATATTAATATATTAATATCAAAAATTATTTTTAAAAAATAAAAAAAATATTTTAAATATATATATTTTTTAAAAATTAGTTTAACCTACAACCGCTATAAATATCTTTTTTAATTAGTTGGTATGAATTAAGTAATTAAAACAAATTATTTTTTTATATAAATTTTAAAATGAATTGAACTAAATTCATCCTGTTTATAATAAAATTTTAATTTATAATGAGTTTTTTAAAATAGTATAAAAAAATAATTTTAAAATTAACACATTATCTTATCACTTCAATTTTAAATGATGTCAAAATCAAATTCCAAATCATTTCATCAAGCCTCTTGCAAGTTTAACATCGACGATAATAATGGTGGAGGGTCCTATTTGCTTCGACTATTGGAGCCTCGAGAGTCAATGGGAGGATCCTATTTCTATTCTTTTTACCGTGTATTAGGGTGGTATACATCTTCGTCTGTCTTTAACATCTTTGATAATTATGTAGGTGGGGGGGCATGAACAGTGAACACTATGCGTAGATGACATTTAAACGCATTGACTTGGGCTCCTGGAGACTAGGGAGTCAATGAAAGAAAATTATTTGTATTAAATCTAGTGTTTTATTCATAGCTTTATTTTCGTACTAACTCTGTCACGTAACTAAACAATACGAAGTTTAAGCACAAATAGCACTCGAAAATTAAAGGTTAAGGATGATATTAATTAAACCAAATAACAAAATTAACTTCCTCTAAATCCTTGTATTCAGTCACTACACTTGTAATAATGCGTGATTAATTCTTGCTCAAATGTTAATTTAAATAATAAAAAAAAAAAAAACGCGTGTTTAGCCAAGAAATTCAAAACATTCAAATACTTTAATTGTACTTTCTTTATATATATAAAAAAAAAAAGACTGCATCACCAGGTCTTTTCTCAATTGACAGAAATGTTTAAAGTTTTTTTTTATTGGATTTCAATCTGTGTTTTTTTATGTTAAAATTTGAAAAATAAATTAGTTTAAAATAAATTTTTTTAAGTTTTTGAATCATTTTGATATATTAATATAAAAAAAAAAATTTTAAAAAAAATTATTTTAATATATTTAATTCTAAATATAAAATATTTTTTTAAAAAAAACCAGTAACAAAACTCAAGAAATACCTGTGTATCAACCACAATGGTCATTTACCATGTAAAACTGTAAAGTTCACTTTAATCCCTATAAAGCAAATTCAATTGGACCTAAAACTGTAAAGTTCACTTTAATCCCTATAAGTTTGGTCTAAGAGTTTTATATTCAATAATTTTCTTTTTATTAAATTCAAGTACCAATGATTTGCAATATAACGAGGAAGGAATTGTTACTTTTATTGTGTATTTCAAGATCTTTTTAATTCCCCCCCCCCCCCCCCCGAAAAATATGGCAAGCCTTGGACTATATAATAAAAGTAGCTCTCTTACTTTACATAATAATAGTAAAGTAAATTGAAGTTATTAAAGTCAAACTTATTACACCGAAGATTTTTTTCTAATTCTAAATCAATGAGATTCTATTCCAATCACGGACACATTTTTGTAAATTTCACTTTCATAGATCTCAAAAATCAAAACTCATAATGCATAAGTTTTGATATCCGGTAAAAAAAAAAAAAAAACCTTTATGAACTTAAAGATAGTAAATTTATCCTTATGTTTACTATTGAAAAAAAAATATACAAATGAGCTTGGATTGCGCTTTTTGATCTTGACTTTAAAATCTAAAAAAAATAGTTTTTTTAGACTCGTATATAAAGCGAAGGTCCATAAACAAAAAGTTTCCTTTTTTTTTTTTTCAATTCAGCCTCTCTTTTTTTATTTCTCCACTTTTTTTTTCTCAATTTTATTCTTTTTTCCTCAATTTTATCCTGCTTTTTTAACAACCTTTCGAGCTATTTTTAAACCATTCAAGTCGACTATATTATATCAAAATAATAATTCACATAATTTAATTTTAAATTTAGGTTAGGCAAGAAATTGAATCTAGAGGTTTTTCTGTTAATTTCATCTTTTTTTTTTATCAATCTTATTCTCAATTTAATTTACTAGTTAGTAAGGTTATCTTTGAACCAACTAAGTTAACTGGATGATATTAAGCCAACTACTACACAATTTAATTTTAAACTAACATCAATAAAGTGTTTAGTTGGCATGTTTTTTAATGTCAATTTTATTTTATTTTAATTTCATCTTTATAATTTTTTTTATTATTATTTGAATCATGTTGTTTTTGAACTAATATTAAACAGTAGAGAGACTTGAAGGATCAATCAATCCAGAGGTGAAAATTTATGAAAGACTATTATGAGGTTGGTGGAAAGTCCACATTTTAAATGAGGTTGGTGGAAAATTTGTGAAAGAATAGTCGACGATAGGCTTTAAATCTGTAGAAATTTTGTGCTCTTGAACCAACATCATTGATCATAAAACTTGAGAAAAAGGGAGACTTAGTTATGATGAAGTAAAGAGAGGAATTTTCATTGTCAAGTGGATTGTTTGCATGGATGAAGTTGCTCTCTTTTGCGTGGTACCGTACTTTAAAGCATGCAGTCAATGAATCTATTTGGATGTGATTTTCGCTTGACTTGAAGACTTTTCAATGCATTCTTTTTTTTTTTGTATGGTTTCAATTCTGGCAGTTTCCAGGAACGCCTCTTGCAAGCTTAATATCAACGATAATAATGGTGGAGGGTCCTATTTGCTTTTGATTATTGGAGCCTAGAGAGTTAATGGGAGGATCCTATTTGTCTTTTTATTCTTTTTACCGTGTATTAGGATGGTATACATCTCCGTCAATATTATCAAAAATATATTTTTTTATAATATAAATTTGTATAGTAAAATTGAATTGTAATAAAATTTAACTAATTATATATATAAAAAAACTCATTAACTAACCATACAAGCCTTGTGATGTTGATAAAGGATTGTTTAGGAGTGTGATGATAATTATTTTTTTATTAGAAAATATATTAAATAATATTTTATTTATTTTTTATTTTTAAATTAATATATTAAAATGATATGAAAATATTAAGAAATATAAATTTAAAATAAATAATAAATAATAATATTTTTTTCAAAAATATTTTTAAAATATTAAAATAAACATGCTATGAACGAAAAGAAGCTGTGGCAGAAACTAGTTTACCAGCTACATAACATAAATTGCAAATTATTCTACCAGATAATAGTTATATTAAAAGGAGAAACAAAATAGAAAGAATATGATGCAGAAAAGAATGATATTTCAAATCAAACATTGTGGCCTAGAGCAGAAGATATAACTCAAGTCAACAGGATCTGTTCCATTTTAATGTCAAAACCAGTCGCTATAAGAATCTTTTTACAGAACTTCATTTGTCATCCTTGCTTCTCCGAGTTCTCTGTCCCTGAATTACATCCCGGATGAGGACGTCCGGTTTATCCTTTGTGCGCCTAATTTTGGAGCAGCAGGTTTACCTCGGCCTCTACCAGCTACCAGCGGGTTGGCCCGAGTAGTAGGCAGAGGAGCAGCAATGGTAGCCCACGGATCATCGTCATCAAGTGCTGTAGCTGATTTGACATTCAAAGGTCTTGCCGTGGTTTTTGGGCAAACTTGCAGCTAAGGAAGTAGAGGTGAAATTAATAATTAAAGAGACTTGCTGAATGTCTCATCAAGAGAACAGATGACAAGGATATGCATCTAATACTGAAGCAGGTGATAATAGATAAAGGATGCGTTTGGAAACGCAGTGTAAACCACTTTCCCATTAAATTTATTTTTTTTAATTAAAATTTAATGTGATTTATATTTTTTGTATTGTTTTGATGTATTAATGTTAAAAATGATTTTTAAAAAATAAAAAAATATCATTAACATGCATTTTAGCACGAAAAATTATTTGAAAAATAACCGCTCTCATATTATCAAACACATTTAAAAAGACATACCTCAGCTAGGGTTTTTTTAAAACAAATTTGAAAGAAAAATAAGTTAACAAGAAGAGTATTTATAATTCTATTAAACTCAGAAAATTGTGAGTTTATTGATTTTTTTTTGCACGAATCAAGCCTAATTTTATTATTTTTCAAGCTTTTGATTTGATTTTATAAGTTAAATATTCCTAAAATTATATAGTTTTAAAATCAGCCCGTAATTTTAACGATATTAATCTATGTAAATAACGTGTAACCGCGTTGACCTGGTCTATTATTGATTAGGGAGTCAACGGGAGAAAATTATCGGCCTTTCTTATTATACCGTGTATTGTATTGTAATAAAGACGTAGACATCACATAATGTCATCATCAAAGCCATTATTCGAATCAATACAAGTTCCTGCCCCTTAGAGGCCTTGATTTTGCACTTTCCCTCTAAGATTTATTTTTTAGGGTTTTATTTAATCAACTAGAACTGGGCCTCTTGGTCTTGAATTTGAAACTATTTTGGGTCTTGAATATGAAACCACGCCGAGCCATCTCGGCCCGAGCTAGGGCTTGGCTATAATTTACCATACCCAATCCCGTAATCAGGCTTCCTTCTCCTCATTGGGGGCTTCAAAAAGCTTAACAGTCCCCACCGCCATCACCATGAGAGCCAAGGTAACCTCAAAATGTCTGCAAGCTAATCTAAAACATTGTGCACCTGATTGCTTTAAATTGGTATCGTTGAGTTTTGGGTTTTTCGTTTTTCAGTGGAAGAAGAAGCGTATGAGGAGATTGAAGAGGAAGCGTAGAAAGATGAGGCAGAGATCTAAGTAGATTTTCTCATTTCCGATTACTTTCTTCTTCTTTTCTTCTAGTGTGTTTTAAATCAAACAGTGGATTATGTAGTTCCCCCTTGTGTTTTGATTAATCAGATGATGGGTTTTATCTATGGATATATTTATTTGTTTTCTTTGAATGTTGATGAGTTTGGTTTCTTTCCTTGATAATTTCCTTTGGGATTTTATCTGTTTAAATGGAATTGGACCTGGATTGATAAGATTGTCTGCTTGTGATTATCATTATATTCTTTTTTTTTTTTTTTGTCGGGTTTTGTTTGCGGGTTAGATAGTAGTGAAACCACATTGTTTCGATATGGTTATGACATCTCGGTTTGTGTCATTTGGTTTGACAATACAATCCTGGTTTGATTTTGCGTTTTATTGTGATTTGTGCTGAGAGATTATGAAATCTTGGTGTGGTTATTTGGATATCAAGTTGATAAGGGATCCTGTGTCTCCTCTCATTTCGTCATCTCGTTATGCTCAAGTTGATTTTTGGCGATGCAAATAATGGAAGTTTTGAGGTAATTGGATGTTGTAGACGGGATGATTAGGTAATGGATGTTGAATAGGAATCCTGTGTCTCCCCTGAACTATTGATTGAAATGTAATTAATCCTTGAATAAATTATTGAATGCCATTAGTTCTTAAACAAATCAATTCTAAACCATTCTTTCTCTTCGTAAACATGTCTCTCGTGTGTTTTTAACCGGTTAACAATTGAATGAAAACCTGATTTTAATTAATAAAAAGGTTGCTTAAATCTTCAGCTTTTTTAATGACTAATTTACACTATAATTTATTCATCGATTATATACATTTTAACCAATAATTCATAGATTGTTGAGCACTCTTTATCATGTTATCAATAGAGCTTTTCCATGGGCAATGTGCCAATAATTTTATTGGACTTTTACGTAAATTAACTAATTTCATTCATTTGTTTATTTATTTTATGTTCATGAAAATACTTCAAGACTAAAACATTTAAAAATTAAATTAAAAACAAAATCTCTTACTAAATCCGGTCAATCTCAACAAGTTTATCTATAACTTGACATGAATTAAATGAACTAAGTTTATTTTTTAATCTGACGCAATAATTTAACATGTTATCTGATAATGATTTTAAAAAATATCATTTAAAATAATATTATTTTAAATAAAAAAAAAATCAGGATTAAACTGCTAACTTTAAGGTTGACCCGTGACTCAGGCCATATGGCCGAGCTGGGTAAAATCACTTTTAATTTTTAAAAACCAAATGCAGGCATCTTACCCCTGCTCGGATCGCACTAACCCTGTTCAGAACTAAGGCAGCTAAAGACCAAATCCAAACATGCTAAAAAGCACTGTAGCTCGTACAGAAACGATCAAGATCACTTTTTTTTTTACTTCCTATTAGCACTGTAGCTCGGAAGTTCCTAAACAACAAGAATACTACTCCGATTCTGATGTTGTGACACAAGAGGAGGTTAAGTCGTCCTAATGGCGGTTGATCATCAAAAAATTGATATGGACATCGACAACAAAGGTAATGTAACGTTTCTTCAAACACGTGTTCACTTTCTTCGCAAGGGCTTTGAGTTATGTTCCCCAATTCAAACATTTTTGTGCGTTTTCTTGGCTTAAAAAGGTGAAGAACAGCAGAAAGGAAAGCCAATGATGGTGATTTTAGTGGGTGCACCAGGAAGTGGCAAGTCAACTTTCTGTGAACACGTAATGGGTTCCTCTTTAAGACCTTGGACTCGCATTTGTCAGGTTTCTTTTCTAATATCACACACTTGTTTGTTAATATGTCTAAATGGGTTTGGTTTGGTTTCAAGTTCGTTAATTCTGGATGTTAAATTGATAATTAGTCAATTTGGGGTTTCGGGTTTTTGTTGAAGGACACTATTAATAATGGTAAAGCTGGAACTAAGCCACAATGTCTAAAGAGAGCAGCGGCTGCGTTGAAAGAAGGCAAAAGTGTGTTTATTGACAGATGCAATTTGGATAAAGAACAACGCTCGGATTTTGTGAAGTTAGATTGTGGCGCACAAGTAGATGTTCATGCTGTTGTGCTTGATCTTCCTGCTCAGCTTTGTATTTCGCGATCTGTAAAAAGGACTGGACATGAGGGAAATTTGCAAGGTGGTAAAGCTGCTGCGGTTGTGAATAGAATGTAGCAAAAGAAAGAGTTGCCTAAGCTTAATGAAGGGTTTGCTCGAATTGTGTTTTGTCATAATGAGAATGATGTTGAGGCTACAATTAAGGCATATACTGCACTTGGTCCTTTGGATACCCTTTCAAATGGTTGTTTTGGCCAGAAGAATCCAGATGCAAAAATCCAACTTGGTATAATGAAGTTCTTGAAGAAAGTCGAGGCTCCTTCCAGTTTAGGATCAAGTTCAGATGGTGTGCAGGATTCTGCCTGTCCTCGGGCTGGTAATGCAAACAATACCTGCTGCAAAGGAACAGCTAAAGAGTCTTTATTATTAGGTGCTGCTAGTAAGGAGGTAAAAGAGAGTGAAGACTTGCCCAAAGGCTCTGTTGACGCTGATGTATCTGTGGATGACATTACCACTCTAGCATTTCCATCTATTTCGACTGCTGATTTCCAGTTCAACAATGAGAAAGCATCAGATATCATTGTTGAGAAAGTTGAAGAATTTGTGAATAAGCTTGAAAATGCCAGGCTTGTTCTTGTGGACCTGAGTCATGGATCAAAGATTCTGTCTTTGGTTAGGGCTAAAGCTGCAAAAAGGAACATTGACTCAAAAAAGTTCTCCACGTTTGTGGGAGATATAACTCGACTTTATTCGCAAGGAGGTTTACGCTGCAATGCGATAGCTAATGCTGCCAACTGGTAAGCTTTGTCATCTAGTTATGCTGTGCTGTTTATGTGGTTCTTGGATGTTGAATGTTTAATAAATAATAGATTGTAGAGGCTTCAAAAGCTACAATATAAGGTTGAAATAGAGATTCAAATGGGGTGTTGAATAGAGGTTTGAAATGTTAAAGCTGGGAATTGCTGTGAGCCATCAGCCATGTGTTATATTTTTGGACTACACTCTTATGAATATGTGGAACCTGGCTTTAATAGACACTTCTATCTCCAAACATGTCATCTTATTTTTCGTTCATGGGTATAATGCAATAAAACTTTTTAATTTTTGGTTCAAAGTTGTTCACCTTCTGAGATGCATGTATGTGACGCTTAAGCATCAATCTCCCCACTGATTTATTAACTTTTCATTTAAACATGTTTTTCTCAGATTCCAGATTTTATTTTCTCTGATGACGCGTAGCTGGTTCTTCTCTTTGTGTGTGTGCATGTCTGTGTAACTATTAGTACGATCATGTTATTTGTTTGCACATGAATAATATCAACAAGATAATCCCCTGCAGGCGATTGAAACCTGGAGGTGGAGGTGTGAATGCTGCAATTTTCACTGCAGCAGGTCCTTCCCTAGAGACTGCAACTATGGAACGAGCAAAATCTCTTCTCCCTGGACATGCTGTGGTTGTTCCTCTCCCTTCAGATTCCCCATTGTATACTAGGGAAGGGGTATCCCATGTCATTCATGTTCTTGGGCCAAATATGAACCCACAAAGACCTAATTCTCTGAATAATGCTACACTAAAGGTTGCAGCATTCTGCGTGAAGCTTACACATCACTTTTTACTGGATTTCTGTCTATTGTGAGATCCCGTTCAAAATTACCAAGGAGAATTAGTGAAAAACTTGAATCGTCACCTTCAGATTTGAAAGATCCCCCTCATGGTCCCAGGAATCATTTAACAAACAGTGATCAAAAGATTAAGAGAGATGATCACTGTGTATATGAGAGAAGCAAAAAATGCAAGGGGACTCACAATGAAACTGTAGCTGATATTACTGCTCCTAGGTCCACATATGGAAAGGTAACTGGAGACAAAAGTAAGTTAGAAGGACCGACATCAAAGAGTTGGGGCTCATGGGCACAAGCTCTTTACAACATCGCCATGCATCCTGAGAAGCACAAGGACAAGTTGCTGGAGGTTTTAGATGATGTTGTTGTACTAAATGACCTTTATCCAAAGGTAAGCCTTTTAATGTTAGCTCCTTTCTCTATTCTTTTAAGGTGAATGATTATTTAGTAAAATTGCCATTAATTTTCACAGGCATGCAAGCATCTCCTAGTTTTGGCACGACATGAAGGTCTTGATTGTCTTGCAGATGTGCATCAAGAACACCTTCAGTTGTTAATGACAATGCATGCTGTGGGTTTGAAATGGGCTGAAAAATTCTTGCATGAAGATTCATCAATGGTCTTCCGCCTTGGATACCACTCGGTATGCAATGAATGCTTAAGCTCAGAAGTTGTTTGTTAACTTTGTTCTTTTTCTGCCGTCGTCTCTGCTTATACAGTCAGACTTTATTGAGTCAGATAAGGCAACTCTCAGAGCCAGACTGAAATTGTCTTGGAAAAGTTGATGGGTTTTCTTACGGTCTGAGAGAATTTTTATATTGAGGGCCATAAGTTGCCGAGTGGCAATAAAACACAGGCCAAATGGGGTGGTTAGCTGATGTTATCTCTATTTACAGGAGCCAGGTACAATAATTTGACATAGGAATAGAGGTTGGAACTGAGGATGTGATTGTGGAAAAAGAGATGATGTTATTCATAAAATAGGGTGACAAAACTACATAATAACAGAGCTGTTTGTGGCAACAATTAAGACATGAAACATCATTCTGAATCTGGGGCTGTTTTATATCTTTCATATTCTTGAGAAATATTTTCACCTTTCACCTTATTTATGTTTTTTTTCAACTCTAATTCTCATTTTCTACCCAAGCTGCTCCATTACTGCTTTAGATATTAAACTGTAAACTACAAAAGGAGGGGGATTTTTTTAACATGCTTGAACTGTCTCTCCTTGCAGGTCCCTTCAATGAGACAATTACACTTGCATGTGATTAGCCAGGATTTCAATTCCAATCATCTCAAGAACAAGAAGCACTGGAACTCTTTTAATACTGCCTTTTTTCGAGATTCAGTGGATGTGATTGAAGAAATCAAGAATCACGGGAAAGCAACTATAAAAGATGAAGATTGCCAGTTGTCAATGGAGTTGCGATGCCACCGATGTAGAAGTGCACACCCTAATATACCCAGGCTGAAATCACATATTAGCATTTGTCAAGCCCCCTTTCCCCATGCCCTTCTTGAGAATGACCGTTTAGTGCTTGCACCAAAACATAATCGGAGTAATACCTAGGTATCCATAGATCATGCATCAACAAAAATTTTGGTGTGCTCCAACTTCTCATTTCTGGCGCATAAGATGACTTACAAGAGGACATGAAACTCTTTTTGCTATAGGGGGCCAAATACAGCTTTCTTCGCAGTTTGTGTTTTCCATCATGGAGCTGTACAGTGCCGTAGAAGTTTATGATTTGGACGGCAGTCTTTACTCCCTCAAGCAACACAATCAGCTTTAAATCCTTGTTAATTTTAACTGGGGAATTTGGGAAACTCGGAGACGGATGCTAACCTTTTCTAATTTTTTTTCCCTCCATAATCTATATCTATATTTGGTGTCTGCTGCATTTGCCTTTGCCACCTTTGCTCTTACCAACGAGGTTTTAACTTTTTACTCTTGTGTGGATTGTCAATTTAGCAGAACATGATACAGCTTCGTTGAGATTGTGGTCAAGACACGATCCTTTGTATTCTTGAACGCTTTGCATAGCAGAAGACCCTGAACACAACTCTGCTTGTGGCTTAGAACGTCAATTTTGACTTCTTCGAAGCAATGATTTGGAAATTCTAGCACTTGCGAGCAGCAGCAGCAGCTAGCCACCTATAGTTTTACTTTGCCACTTCAAGGTAAGGGAGTTTCAGGGAAGACTGGAGTATTTTCGATGCATCGAATCTTCGGCCTAATTTTTATGATAATAACCAGAAAGAGTAACCTTTTCTTTATTTCATCTTCTCAACCTGTGTTTTCTAGACCATCTCTTTACCATCTCTCCTGTTTCCCGGGTCATGTCAGGAATCTACACTTAAACACAAGAAAAAGTAAATATAACCCCTGCCATAAAATTTTCAAAGCAATTTGCAAGAATATCCCCAATGGACTATGATTAAAATCTTGCTTGACGAAAAATGATATCCCCAATTTTCAAAGATTTTTTTTTTAATTCTAAATCAATGAGATTCTATTTCAATCACGGGCACATTTTAGTAAATTTCACTTTCATAGATCTCAAAAATCAAAACTCATAATGCATAAGTTTTGATATCCGGCAACACACACAAAAAACAAAAAAAAAAAAAACCTTTATGAACTTAAAGATAGTAAATTTATCTTTATGTCTACTATTGGAAAAAAAAATACAAATGAGCTTGGATTGGGTCTTTTGGTCTTGAATTTGAAATCTAAAAAAAATAGGTTTTTTAGACTCATATATATTAAGTGAAGGTCCATGAACAAAAAGCTTTCCTTTTTATCTTTTTCTTTTTCAATTCATCCCTCTTTCTTTTTTGTTTTCTTTTTTGTTTTCTTTCACCGCCCCTCCTTTTTTTCAGTTTCAATTTTATCCTCAGGCTTTTTTAACAGCCTTTTGAGTTGCTTTTAAACTATCCAAGTCAACTAGATTATATCAAAATAATATTTCACATGATTTAATTTTAAATTCGAACTAGACAAGAAATTGAATCTAGAAGTTTTTTCTGTTAATTTCATCCTATTTTTTTTCAATTTCATTCTTAATTTTATTTATTGGTTAGCAAACTTACCTTTGAATCAACCAAGTCGACTGGATCACATTAGAGTAACTTCTATATAGTTTAATTTTAAACTAACATCGGCAAAGTGTTGGGTTGGGAGGTTTTTTAATGTCAATTTTTTTTTAATTTCATCTTTATATATTTTTATTTTATTATCATTCATTCAGGTTGTCTTTGAACTAACAAAGTGGATTCGGTTACATTGAAGCACTTCCACTTGATTTAATTTTAAAAACAAACTAGGTATAAAGTCAAGTCAGAAGATTTCATGGTTGACCCACTAAATTGTGTTTAGTAGTGATATCATTTAATTCTCAATGATATAAATATATTTTGTTATATTTAAAAAAAAAAAAATTAATTCTACCCATAGCATAGGACGTGCCTGTAAACTAGTTTGAAACTAAAAGGATGGAAGCCAGAATGGATAAAGAGAGCACGAATATTAGACAGTAGAGAGACTTGAAGGATCAATCCGGAGGTGAAAATTTGTGAAAGACTAGTCGATGATAGGCTTTAAATCTGTAGAAATTTTGTGCTCTTGAACAAAAACGAAGCAAACAAAAGAAACTGTCGCATTTATCCAATAACTGCGAAGTCCATTGGACGAATAATTGATGACCTACAATTGGTGGACAAAGAGAATAAAAACTGAAGTTGTAACTAAACTTCTTATTGCAAATGTCAACAAACTGGAAACAGAACAAAACATATAGCAGGATATAAAACAGAAGCCATAGGAAATATTAATTGCAAATGCTCTCACCACGCGTATTGATCTTCTCCACCAATGTTACTGCCTTCTTCTGTTTCTTTGAGCTCTTCTGCCAAGATTCTTGCTTCTTTTATCTAGTTGAGGGAAGATTCTGAAAATTACACGATCAACATGTTTGTAGTACCACGTTCTCCATCTCTTGCAGAACATAAGAGGTTGAATAACAATTCCCAGCCCGAAGATGTATCCGAATTCAACACTTAAGAAGTTCCATTCAATCTCTATACCAGAATTTGATCCTTTGGTATTGGAGCATGCTAAACTTAATGGAAACCCGCATAATCCTTGGTTACCTTCAAAGGAATCGGATGAAAACGTATTGAATTGATTGCCTGTTGGGATCCGTCCCACTAGCCTGTTATATGAGAGATTCAGGACTGAAAGGAATGTCAGGCTTACTAGCTGTGGTGGGATTTGTCCAGACAATTGGTTAGATGAGAGATCTAAGGACTCGAGCTCTGACAGGCTGCCTAAAGATGATGGAATTTGGCCTGTAAAGCCAGCCTTGGACAAATTCAGTGAAATCAAATCCGTGAGGTGGGCAAACCCGACTGGCAGAGCTGTGTCGAAGATGTTGAAAGACAAGTTTAGACTCTGAAGAAATTGAAGACTGAAAAGCGCGCTTGAATCGTCAAGTCCACCGGTGATTGCTTCGAAGCTCAAGTCCAGGCTGATAACAAGTCCACTACCCTCATCACAAGTTATGCCTGGCCACTCGCAGCAATCTGGGGTTGAATTCCAATTCACTAGTTTTGCAGATGAAGATTGATCAAACACGAGAGTGTTCTTTAATTGGAGTAACAAGGATTGCTGATCTTTCCGGCACTGGCCAGAAACCAGACCTGTGTTGATGCCGGAGAGCATCGTTAGAAGGGGCATGAAGAAAAACAAAGTAAAGAGAGGAATTTTCATTGTCAAGTGAATTGTTTGACACAAATCAATTACAGTTCATCAAGTCTTTAACATCTATGATAATTATGTAGGTGGGGGGACATGAACACTTTGCGTAGATGACATTTAAACGCATTGACTTGGGCTCCTGGAGACTAGGGAGTCAATGAAAGAAAATTTTTTGTATTAAATCTAGTGTTTTATTCATAGCTTTATTTTCGTACTAACTCTGTCACATAACTAAACAATACGAAGTTTAAGCACAAATAGCACTCGAAAATTAAAGGTTAAGGATGATATTAATTAAGCCAAATAACAAAATTAACTTCCTCTGAATCCTTGTATTCAGTCACTACACTTGTAATAACGCGTGATTAATTCTTGCTCAATTGTTAATTTAAATAATAATATAAAAAAAATCGCGTGTTTAGCCAAGAAATTCAAAACATTCAAATACTTTAATTGTACTTTCTTTTTAAAAAAAAAAAAAAAAAGGCTGCATCACCAGGTCTTTTCTCAATTGACAGAAATGTTTAAAGTTTATATTGGATTTCAATCTGTAAATTTTTTTAATATATTTAATTCTAAATAAAAAATATTTATATAAAAAAAAAACCCATTAACAAAACTCAAGAAATACCTGTATCAACCACAATGGTCATTTACCATGTAAAACTGTAAAGTTCACTTTAATCCCTATAAGCTTGGTCTAAGAGTTTTATATTCAATAATTTTCTTTTTATTAAATTCAAGTACCAATGATTTGCAATATAACGACGAAGGAATTGTTACTTTTATTGTGTATCTCAAGACCCCCCCCCCGCCCTGGACTATATAATAAAAGTAGCTCTCTTACTTTACATAATAATAGTAAAGTAAATTGAAGTTATTAGAGCATCTACAATACAAAAAGTCAAATTGAAAAGCTAAATTAATAAAATAACTTTTTAAATAGTATAAATATAGCTTTTTTGATTATATACATTCCAATGGTAAAAAACTATTTAGAAAAACAATTTATATTTTAATATATTTCATGTTAAATTTATTTTTATATAATTATGTAACTAATTTAGATATTTTATATATAATATAATTATGATGTTATTAATTATATAATTAATATGAGTAATTTATAAAAATAATATAAAATTTAATGAAATAATATGAAAGTTAAAAGATATAATTTAAAATTAAACTTAAAATTTATTTATATGAATATTTTTAATTTTATATTTTATTGTTAAAAATTTAATTTTTTAAAAGTAAATTTAAATTCAAACTTTAAAAAAACCATCAATATTTTAAATTTTAATTTTCAATTTTTTTTTTTAAAAATTCATGCTTTGAAAAAATTTAAAACAAAAACAAGTTTCTTTCCTTGCTTTAAAGAATAAAAAATACTTACTTGGCTATTTCTACAGGAACATGTAGAAATAGCTCCTCTCAAGCTAAATAGCCATTTTAGCTTCTTTGTTAGCTCCTGCATTGAAATGACTAATTAGAAAAATAAAAACTAAAAAAATACTTTTTTTAATTTTGCCTTCTCATTTGGTTCTCCGTTGGAGATGCTCTTAAAGTCAAACTTATTACACCGAAGATTTTTTTCTAATTCTAAATCAATGAGATTCTATTCCAATCACGGACACATTTTAGTAAATTTCACTTTCATATATCTCAAAAATCAAAACTCATAATGCATAAGTTTTGATATCCGACAAAAAAAAAAAAAACAACCTTTATGAACTTAAAAATAGTAAATTTATCCTTATGTTTACTATTAAAAAAAAATACAAATGAGCTTAGATTGGGTTTTTTGGTCTTGACTTTAAAATCTAAAAATTAAAAAATAAAAATTTTTTAGACTCGTATATAAAGCTTCCTGTTTTTTTTTCAATTCAGCCTTTTTGTTTTTCATTTCTCCACTTTTTTTATCTTAATTTTGTTTTTTTTTCCTCAATTTTATCATGCTTTTTTAACAGCCTTTCGAGCTGATTTTAAACCATTCAAGTCGACTACATTATATCAAGATAGTAGTTCACATAATTTAATTTTAAAGTTAAGTTAGACAAAAAATTAAATTTAAAGGTTTTTCTATTAATTTTATCCTCTCTTTTTTTATCTATCTTATTCTCTTTGATTTACTGGTTAATAAGGTTATTTTTGGATCAACCAAATCGACTGAATCACGTTGAGGCAACTATCACATAATTTAATTTTAAATTAATATTAATAAAGTATTGAGTTGGAAGGTTTTTTAATGTCAATTTCATTATTTTTAATTTAATCTCTAAATTTTTTTTTATCATTTCATGAAGTTATTTTTGAACTAATATTAAAAGACTTGAAGGATCAATCCAGAGGTGAAAATTTGTGAAAGACTATTATGAGGTTGGTGGAAAGTCCACATTTTAAATGTTTGGATGGATGAAGTTTCTCTTTTTTGCGTGGTACCGTACTTTAAAACATGCAGTCAATGAATGTATTTGGATGTGATTTTCGCTTGACTTGAAGACTTTTCAATGCATTTTTTTTTTTGTATGGTTTCAATTCTGGCAGTTTCCAGGAACGCCTCTTGCAAGCTTAACATCAACGATAATAATGGTGAAGGGTCCTATTTGCTTTTGACTATTGGAGCCTAGAGAGTCAATGGAAGGATCCTATTTGCCTTTCTATTCTTTTTACCGTGTATTAGGGTGGTATACATCTCCGTCAATATTATCAAAAATATATTTTTTTATAATATAAATTTGTATAGTAAAATTGAATTGTAATAAAATTTAACTAATTATATATAAAAAAACTCATTAACTAACCATACAAGTGATGTTGATAAAGAATTGTTTAGAAATATGATAATAATTATTTTTTAAATTATGTTTTTATTAGAAAATTATTAAAATAATTTTTTATTTTTTTTAAAATTTTAATTTTTAAATCAGTATATTAAAATAATCTGAAATACCAAGAAATATAAATTTAAAATAAATAATAAATAATAATATTTATTTCAAAAATATTTTTAAAATATAAAAATAAACATGCTATGAACGAAAAGAAGCTGTGGCAGAAACTAGTTTACCAGCTACATAACATAAATTGCAAATTATAATGTCATAATCAAAGCCATTATTCGAATCAATGCCATTGTTTCGATATGGTTATGACATCTCGGTTTGTGTCATTTGGTATGACAATACAATCCTGGTTTGATTTTGCGTTTTATTGTGATATGTGCTGAGAGATTATGAAATCTTGGTGTAGTTATTTGGATATCAAGTTGATAAGTAATCCTGTGTCTCCTCTCATTTCGTCATCTCGTTATGCTCAAGTTGATTTTTGGCGATGCAAATCATGGAAGTTTTGAGGTAATTGGATGTTGTAGACGGGATGATTAGGTAATGGGATTTTGTGTGTTATTGATCTGGAGTTGATAAGTAACAGGATGTTTCGCACTTTTTCGCACTATTTAGTCAGGAGCAAGCTGATCTTCAGCTTTGTAAACGGCTAGTGGCCCGCATGGTGGCCAGACAAGCCTTCTGTAATGGTTTCCCCTCTTCCTTCTCGTGGCTATCATGGAAACTAAAAAAATCGATTAGATTAAGAAAATTATAACATGGTCACCTAAACTATTGATTTAAATGTAATTAATCCTTGAATAAATTATTGAATGCCATTAGTTCTTAAACAAATCAATTCTAAACCATTCTTTCTCTTCGTAAGCATGTCTCTCGTGTGTTTTTAACCGGTTAAGAATCGAATGAAGACCTGATTTTAATTAATAAAAAGGTTGCTTTTTTAATGACTAATTTACACTATAATTTATTCATCGATTATATAGATTTTAACCAGTAATTCATGGATTGTTAAACACTCTTTATCATGTTGTTATCAAGAGAACTTTTCCATAGGCAATGTGCTCATAACTTTATTGGACTTTTACATAAATTAACTTATCTTCATTTATTTATTTATTTTACTTTCCTCTCATTTTTCCTTCCAAACGTACACGTTGTAATATTTCATGAAAATACTTCAAGATATATATAAAATAAAATAAAAACCCTTTAAAAAATATTGTCCAAAACAACATTATTTTGGACAAAAAAATAAATAAATAAATAGACAGGGTTAAAGCACCAACTTAGAGGTTGAGATGCTCAACCCGTGACCCGGCCCATATCATGGGCCGGGCTGGGTAAAACGGCTTTTAAAAACCAAATGCAGGCATCTTACCCCCGCTCGGATCGCTCTGACCCTGTTCAGAACTGAGGCAGCTAAAGACCAAATCCAAACATGCTAAAAAGCACTGTAGCTCTTACAGAAACGTTCAAGCTCACTTTTTTTACTTCCTAGACAACAAGAATAATACTCCGATTCTGATGTTGTAACACAAGAGGAGGTCCAGTCGTCCTAATGGCGGTTGATCATCAAAAAATGGACATGGTCATCGACAACAAAGGTAATGTAACGTTTCTTCAAACATATGCTCACTTTCTTTGCAAGGGCTTTGAGTTATGTTCCCCAATTCAAACATTTTTGTGCGTTTTCTTGGCTTAAAAGGTGAAGAACAGCAGAAAGGAAAGCCTGTGATGGTGATTTTAGTGGGTGCACCAGGAAGTGGCAAGTCAACTTTCTGTGAACACGTAATGGGTTCCTCTTTAAGACCTTGGACTCGCATTTGTCAGGTTTCTTTTCTGATATCACACACTTGTTTGTTAATATGCCTAAATGGGTTTGGTTTGGTTTCAAGTTCGTTAATTCTGGATGTTAAATTGATAATTAGTCAATTTGGGGTTTCGGGTTTTTGTTGAAGGACACTATTAATAATGGTAAAGCTGGAACTAAGCCACAATGTCTAAAGAGAGCAGCGGCTGCTTTGAAAGAAGGCAAAAGTGTGTTTATTGACAGATGCAATTTGGATAAAGAACAACGCTCGGATTTTGTGAAGTTAGATTGTGGCGCACAAGTAGATGTTCATGCTGTTGTGCTTGATCTTCCTGCTCAGATTTGTATTTCGCGATCTGTGAAAAGGACTGGACATGAGGGAAATTTGCAAGGTGGTAAAGCTGCTGCGGTTGTGAATAGAATGTTGCAAAAGAAAGAGTTGCCTAAGCTTAATGAAGGGTTTGCTCGAATTGTGTTTTGTCATAATGAGAATGATGTTGAGGCTACAATTAAGGCATATACTGCACTTGGTCCTTTGGATACCCTTTCAAATGGTTGTTTTGGCCAGAAGAATCCAGATGCAAAAATCCAACTTGGTATAATGAAGTTCTTGAAGAAAGTCGAGGCTCCTTCCAGTTTAGGATCAAGTTCAGATGGTGTGCAGGATTCTGCCTGTCCTCAGGCTAGTAACGCAAACAATACCTGCTGCAAAGGAACAACTAAACAGTCTTTATTATTAGGTGCTGCTAGTAAGGAGGTAAAAGAGAGTGAAGACTTGGCCAAAGGCTCTGTTGACGCTGATGTATCTGTGGGTGACATTGCCACTCTAGCATTTCCATCTATTTCGACAGCTGATTTCCAGTTCAACAATGAGAAAGCATCAGATATCATTGTTGAGAAAGTTGAAGAATTTGTGAATAAGCTTGAAAATGCCAGGCTTGTTCTTGTGGACCTGAGTCATGGATCAAAGATTCTGTCTTTGGTTAGGGCTAAAGCTGCAAAAAGGAACATTGACTCAAAAAAGTTCTTCACGTTTGTGGGAGATATAACTCGACTTTATTCGCAAGGAGGTTTACACTGCAATGCGATAGCTAATGCTGCCAACTGGTAAGCTTTGTCATCTAGTTATGCTGTGCTGTTTATGTGGTTCTTGGATGTTGAATGTTTAAGAAATAATAGATTTGTATAGGCTTCAAAAGCTACAATATAAGGTTGAAATAGAGATTCAAATGGGGAGTTGAATAGAGGCTTGAAATGTTAAAGCTGGGAATTGCTGTGAGCCATGTGTTATATTTTTGGACTGCACTCTTATGCATATGTGGAACCTGGCTTTAATAGACACTTCTATCTCTCCAAACATGTCATCTTATCTTTCGTCCATGGGTATAATGCAATAAAACTTTTTAAGTTTTGGTTCAAAGTTGTTCACCTTCTGAGATGCATGTATGTGACGCTTAAGCATCAATCTCCCCACTGATTTATTAACTTTTCATCTAAACATGTTTTTCTCAGATTCCAGATTTTATTTGCTCTGATGACGCTTGGCTGGTTCTTCTCTGTGTGTGTGTGCATGTCTGTGTAACTATTAGTATGATCATGTTATTTATTTGCACATGAATTATATCAACAAGATAATCCCCTGCAGGCGATTGAAACCTGGAGGTGGAGGTGTGAATGCTGCAATTTTCGCTGCAGCAGGTCCTTCCCTAGAGACTGCAACTAAGGAACGAGCAAAATCTCTTCTCCCTGGACATGCTGTGGTTGTTCCTCTCCCTTCAGATTCTCCATTGTATACTAGGGAAGGGGTATCCCATGTCATCCATGTTCTTGGGCCAAATATGAACCCACAAAGACCTAATTCTCTGAATAATGACTACACTAAAGGTTGCAGCTTTCTGCGTGAAGCTTACACATCACTTTTTACTGGATTTCTGTCTATTGCGAGATCCCGTTTAAAATTACCAAGGAGAATCAGTGAAAAACTTGAATCGTCACCTTCAGATTTGAAAGATCCCTCTCATGGTCCCAGGAATCATTTAACAAACAGTGATCAAAAGATTAAGAGAGATGATGACTCTGTATATGAGAGAAGCAAAAAATGCAAAGGGACTCACAATGAAACTGTAGCTAATATTTCTGCTCCTAGTTCCACATATGGAAAGGTAACTGGAGACAAAAGTAAGTTAGAAGGACCGACATCAAAGAGCTGGGGCTCATGGACACAAGCTCTTTACCACATTGCCATGCATCCTGAGAAGCACAAGGAAAAGTTGCTGGAGGTTTTAGATGCTTTTGTTGTACTAAATGACCTTTATCCAAAGGTAAGCCTTTTAATGTTAGCTCCTTTCTCTATTCTTTTAAGGTGAATGATTATTTAGTAAAATTGCTATTAATTTTCACAGGCATGCAAGCATCTCCTAGTTTTGGCACGACATGAAGGTCTTGATTGTCTTGCAGGTGTGCATCAAGAACACCTACAGTTGTTAATGACAATGCATGCTGTGGGTTTGAAATGGGCTGAAAAATTCTTGCATGAAGATTCATCAATGGTCTTCCGCCTTGGATACCACTCGGTATGCAATGAATGCTTAAGCTCAGAAGTTGTTTGTTAACCTTGTTCTTTTTCTGCCGTGGTCTCTGCTTATACAGTCATAGACTTTATTGAGTCAGATAAGGCAACTCTCAGAGCCAGACTGAAATTGTCTCAGAAAAGTTGATGGGTTTTCTTACGGTCTGACAGAATTTTTATATTGAGGGCCATAAGTTGCAGAGTGGCAATAAACACGGGCCAAATGGGGTAGTTAGCTGATGTTATCTCTATTTACAGGAGCCAGGTACAATAATTTGACATAGGAATAGAGGTTGGAACTGGGGATTTGATTGTGGGAAAAGAGATGGTGTTATTCATAAAAAAATGTGACAAAACTACATAATAACAGAGCTGTTTGTGGCAATAATTAAGAGATAAAACATCATTCTGAATCTGGGGCTGTTTTATATCTTTCATATTCTTGCGAAATATTTTCATCCTTTACCTTATTTATGTTTTTTTTCAACTCTAATTCTTATTTTCTACCGAAGCTGCTCCATTACTGCTTTAGATATTGAAACTGTAAACTGCAAAAGGAGGGGGGTATTTTTAACATGCTTGAACTGTTTCTCCTTGCAGGTCCCTTCAATGAGACAATTACACTTTCATCGATGATACCGAATATAATATTTAATTTAAATTTTTAATTTAATAAAAAAATTTTAGAAGTCATCAAATATCACTAACAACTTTTCAATCCGTCGGTGATTTCATTTGTAATCTTTAATTTAAAATTTTAATTTAATCGAGATTTTTTAGAAAACCTCAAAATAACATTGATAACTTTTCAATCCGTCGGTGATTTTGTCTATAAAAAACAGTAATTAACAGTGTAATTGGAAAGTGAACAGTTAAAGAGCTTTTTAGAAAATACCAACGAAATATTTCATTGGTAATTTTCTTTGTAATTAATATGATAAATAATATTTACAGTTTATTAATAAATTTACCAACGAATTGTACCAACAGAATAAATTTTAACCTGTTGAATGTATCAATGAAAGTGATATCCATGGGAAAAAAAAAAAAAACTACTCCTTCTAGAGGGGCTGTCAGTGCTCACTATAATTAGTCTCTAGCTGTGAGCATTAAGGGAATAATCTTATCTGCACATACATTGGCTTGCTGTAACTCGTCTTCACTCACAGATCATACATAAATTAGTGAAGAAACACAGAAGGTAGATCGACCGCAGGATGCAACCCTAGGAGGGATGGCATTTATCACTTTTGTAATTTGGATTTTTTAGAAAAAAACAAAACTTGATCGTATTTTCAACTGTTATCATGAAACACTGAAGCAGCAAGGCATGAAGGATCCATACATTGGGAAAACTTGTGAGCCTGTAGGTTGGTGGGAAGTCCACACACTAAATACTGTTCTTTGCCCACAAGTCCATAGTTGCACTTTAATTTCTGCAGAAATTCTGTCCTCCTGATTACTGAAAACGCCACCATCTTTGACCGCAACACTTGGAGGAAAAGGGAGGCTTAGTTATGGTGTTGGTCCCCGTCTTTTTGCACTATCTTCATCCGTCAAGAAGGCTCCTCTTCCTTTTCACACCTATCTCCTACCTGAAAATGATAAACAAAGCATTCCCAGCACAAAATTCCTGGCATATAGAACAAAAATACAAGAAGAATAACGTTCAGAGGAAAGTAGACGGTAGATTGAAGCATTTCTTGCTGGATGAGACCAGTGGGCTGTCTCAAAATTCCTTGTAATTGAATAACACCTACAGTGGGCTGTCTGTCAGCCGCTTCTAAACTAGGCAACAGCTCCAATTAAACCGATCTTTGGTATGCAGGAGCCATGTCGCTTTTGAGTCCCTAAAGATTTTTTAACCAAACGCTGTCGGCTTCAGCTCCTTCTTCTATGTTAAACTTACCGGTAACTGGCCGGCCCGCATGGTGGCCAGACAAGCCCTCTGTAATGTATCCCTCATTCCTTCTCGTGGCTATCGTGAAAACTGAATAAATCGAGAGAATAAAAACTAAATTTGTAACTAAACTTCTTATTGCAAATGTCAACAAACTGGAAACAGAACAAAACATATAAAATAGAGGCCATAGGAAATGTTAATTACAAATGCTCTCACCACGCGCATTGATCTTCTTCACCAATGTTACTGCCTTCTTCTGTTTCTTTGAGCTCTTCTGCCAAGATTCTTGCTTCTTTTTTCTAGTTGAGGGAAGATTCTGAAAATTACACGATTAACATGTGTGTAGTACCATGTTCTCCATCTCTTGCACAACATAAGAGGTAGAATAACAATTCCCAGCCCGAAGATGTATCCGAATTCAACACTTAAGAAGTTCCATTCAATCTCTATACCAGAATTTGATCCATTGGTGTTGTAGCATGCTGAAATTAATGGATTGGAGCATGGATTTAATGGAAACCCGCATAATCCTTGGTTACCTTCAAAGGAATCGGACGAGAACATCCCGAATTGATTGCCTGTTGGGATCCGTCCCACTAGCCTGTTATATGAGAGATTCAGGACTGAAAGGAATGTCAGGCTTACTAGCTGTGGTGGGATTTGTCCAGACAATTGGTTAGATGAGAGGTCTAAGGACTCGAGCTGTGACAGGCTGCCTAAAGATGATGGAATTTGGCCTGTGAACACATTATGTGACAAGTTGAGAACATAGAGGGCATTGAACTGTCCTATGACATCTGGTATTGGCCCTTCAAAGTTGTTGCTTGAAAAGTCAGCAGAGGTAAAGACAGTTAATATCTTCACCAGCTCCAGCTCGAGACCCTTGAGTGTGACTGTTATTGAATCTTGATAATACAGTCCATTCGTCAGCTTCAGGGGATCATATATTATGTGCTCAAGGTTTCTGTTTCCACCTTCCATCATTCCTTCCCACGTTTTCAAGAAAATATCTGGTAGATTTCCTCTGAAATGGTTGTAAGCTAGGTCGACAATCTGAAGCCTTGGCCAAGTGCCTTTGATTTGTGGACATCCAATAAGCCCGGAGAACATGTTGTTTCGCAGAACAAGGACACGAAAACTCGATATGCTCTTAAGAAGACACGGGAAGCTGTCATTGATTTGATTGTTCCCAAGGTCTAAGACCTCTAACATAGCGCAATTGGCCAGAGATTTTGGAACCTGCCCTTGCAAGTTGTTTACACTCAGGTCCAGAGTCTTCAATTCACAGCTTCTTGGAAATTTATCAGGAATAATGCCATCGAAGTTGTTTCTCCTTAAATTTAGAACACGAAGACTCTTAATCCTCTCAATTAAACATGATGGTATTGCTCCACTCAAACTGTTGTTAGACAAGTCAAGAACTTGTAGCCATTCGGTGTTTCATATCGATCGCGGTATTGCTCCGGTAAGGTGATTATTTGAAAGGGAGAAGAAAAGGGTAGAGTTGAAGTAATTACCAATATTAGGGGGGATGAAGGAAGAAAAATTATTGCTTGAGTAATCCACATAGGTAATATATGATGGAGGAACTGGAATGCTCCCTTGGAGCTGGTTGTGATGCAGGTCTACGACGCTAAGACCAGGAAGAGACAAAGGTCTTTCTAGATCAACCAGGAGATTGCGTGAAAGATTCAGATATTGAAGAAGACCTAGTTCTGAAATCCAACCAGGTACCGGCCCAGTAATTTGGTTGTCTGAAAGATCTAAATGGAAGAGTTTTGATTGGTTCCTTAGATCTGGAAACATTCCCAGGTGGCAAGAAGCCAATCTTAGATTCTTGATTTGGGGAAGGGAAGACATGTTGGAATTGCCGCCACTTGCATAAACTGTCAAGTTGTTGTACGAGAGGCCAAGTGTGGTGAGAGTGGGAAGTTTCTGAATCCAATGTAATTCCACCGTGCCATTGAGCTTATTGAATGAAAGTACAAGGACATTGAGTTTTGCAAGACCAGAAACAGAGCTGGGAATAGGACCTTCTAACTTGTTGCTGCTCAAATCCAGGGTATCCAAAAGAGAGGAAGACACGTTTGGAAACTCAGGAATCTGTCCCCCAAATCTGTTGTTGGAAAGCTGTATCTTCTTCAGCGGCGGGATTGCAAACAACGATGAGGGGATGCTCCCGCTGAATACATTGTACCCTAAATCAACATAGGTGAGGCTTCGAAGGCCTTCCCAGTGACTGGATGGAATCTCACCTGTTAGTTGATTGTGAGAGCCATCTACATAGGTGAGATTCTTGGACTTGCGGAATGATGGGAGTGTGCCAGTGAACTTGTTGGATGAAAAGTCCAGATAAAACAGCTGGGTGAGATTAGCCATTGACTTTGGAATTGGTCCCGTGAAGTTGTTACCCGCTTCCGCTAGCTCTATTCTGGATAGTTTCTGGAGTCCACCAATGGACTGTGGTAGTGTTCCCGAAAAATTTGTGTTACTGAGCAGGAGGGTCCGAAGAGAGAGATTCTGATGGAACTCCGGGAAAGAACCCTGAAGGAATTCGTTGTATGTTAAGTCAAGGATCTCTAGTGTAGGTACCTGGAATATAGCTTGTGGAAATATACCGTTCAACTGGCAAGCGCTGAGCTGCAAGGCAGTCAATTTCGAGTAATTTGCAAGGAATTCTGGAACTGGAGCAGAAAAATTATTACCGCTCAAACGAATTATTGAAAGAGACTGAAGCTTTGCAAGGGAAGCATCAAGAGGGCCTGAGAGATAGCAGTCGGACATGCTCAGCACTTTCAGATTAGGCAGTGAAGATGATAAGGCCTTGCACCAGTCATTTCCGTGTGCTGATATATTAACACCATCAAGAAGGAGCTCTGTTAGGTGTGTGAGATTTTGAACCATTGTTGCAAAATTAGGCTTCTCGAGTTTCAGTGCAGGACCTCCAGCGAAGGAATTGGTTGACAAATCAAGACTAACCAACCTTGTCAGCTTCGAGAAATCATTTGGAATCTGGCCTGTAAAGCCAGCACCGGACAAATTCAGTGAGATCAGATCCGTGAGGTTGGCAAACCCGACTGGCAGAGCTGTGTCGAAGCTGTTGAAAGACAAGTTTAGACTCTGAAGAAATTGAAGTCTGAAAAGCGCGCTTGAATCGTCAAGTCCACCGGTGATTGATTCATTGCTCAAGTCGAGGCCGATAACACGATCAAGCCCACCAATATCGCAGCTTATACCTCTCCACTCGCAGCAATCCGAGCCGGGATTCCACGTCACCAGGTTGGTGGACATAGATTGATCAAACACGAGAGTTTTCTTTAAGTGAAGCAGCAAAGATTGCTGATCTCTCCGGCACTGGCCAGAAACCAGACCTGTGTTGATGCAGGAGAGCATCGTTAGAAGGGGCATAAAGAAAAACAAAGTATAGAGAGGAATTTTCATTGTCAAGGGGATTGTTTGACACAAATTATCATGTCTTTAACATCTATGATAATTATGTAGGTACATAATTATCATAGATGTTAAAGACTTTTTCTTGTAGATGACATTTAAACGCATTGACTTGGGCTAAAATATTGAAAGTTAGGCAATAATTAAAATATTGCCCTAGCAACATACAGAGAACTAATAAGACATTCACTTTCCCTTCATTTCTTTTTTTAACATAAGAAATCTACTCCGCCATTTATGTGTTTCTTTAACTTCTTATTATGATAAAAGCCATGGACTCATTATTGGTTCAAAAACTAACTTTAGTTCAGGGATGCTAATGAAAACAAGAAAAACACTAATTAAATATATTTTTTATGTCCCAGCTTTTAATTAAAATGTTCACTAAGTTTACACATATAAGTTTGGTCTAAGAGTTTTATATTCAATATTTTTCTTTTTATTAAATTCAAGTGCCAATGATTTGCAATATAACGAGGAAGGAATTGTTACTTTTATTGTGTATCTCAAGATCTTTTTAATTTTTTTCCCCGTAAATATGATAAGCCTTGGACTATATAATAAAAGTAGCTATCTTACTTTACATAATAATAGTAAAGTAAATTGAAGTTATTAAAGTCAAACTTGTTACACTGAAGATTTTGTTTTTAATTCTAAATCAATGAGATTCTATTCCAATCACGGACACATTTTAGTAAATTTCACTTTTATAGATCTTAAAAATCAAAACTCATATTGCATAAGTTTTGATATCCGGTAACACACACAAAAAAACAAAAAAAAAACCTTTATGAACTTAAAGATAGTAAATTTATACTTATGTCTATTATTGAAAAAAAAAATACAAATGAGCTTAGATGGGGTCTTTTGGTCTTGAATTTGAAATCTAAAAAAAATAGGTTTTTTAGACTCATTTATAAAGTGAAGGTCATAAACAAAAAGCTTCCCTTTTTTCTTTTTCTTTTTCAATTCATCCCTCTCTCTTTTTAGTTTTCTTTTCATCCCCCCCCCCTATCTTTTTTCAGTTTCAATTTTATCCTCGGGCTTTTTTAACAGCTTTTTAAGTTACTTTTAAACTATCCAAGTCAATTAGATCATATCAAGATAATATTCCACATGATTTAATTTTAAATTCAAACTAGACAAGAAATTAGATCTAGAAGTTTTTTCTGTTAATTTCATCCTATTTTTTTTAATTTCATCCTTAATTTTTTTTACTGGTTAATAAAATTATCTTTGGATCGACCAAGTCGATTGGATCACGTTGGGGTAACTTCCATAGAGTTTAATTTTAAACTAACATCGACAAAGTGTTAGGTTGGGAGGTTTTTTAATGTCAATTTTATTTTATTTTTCAATTTTATCCTTATATATATATTACCATTCATTCTGGTTGCATTTGAACTAACAAAGTTGATTGGGTCATATTGAAGCACTTCCACTTGATTTAATTTTAAAAACAAATTAGGTAAAAAGTTGAATAAAGAGGTTTCAAGGTTGACTCACCAAATCGTGTTTAGTAGCGATACCATGTAATTCTCAATGATCTAAATATATTTTTTTATATTTTTGTTTTTAAAAAATTAATTCTACCCATAGTATAGGACGTGACGTGCCTGTAAACTAGTTTGAAACTAAAAGGATGGAAGCCAGAATGGATAAACAGAGCATGAATATTAGACAGTAGAGAGACTTGAAGGATCAATCCGGAGGTGAAAATTTGTGAAAGACTAGTTGATGTGCATCATGGGAATTATAATTCATCTCGTAAAGCTGAATCTAATATACAAGAGGGTGCAGATGGTCCAATGACAAAAGCAAGAGCAAAACAACTACAACGGGCCATGACGAATCAAATTGCAATAATTGAAGCTGCGTCAGAGTTAAAAATTAGCAATCAGTTTGAAATTGGTTCAAGGGTGCTTATTTGCCTACAATTGGAACTTGGAGATGGGAAAAGCCCTTAATGGTTCTTTTCATGCTGGGCTACTTGTATTTGGATTGATAATGTAAGTGAAGGAATTGATGATGTTTACGGTCAGAACAATAGATGGATTTGAACCCGAATTTGAAGTCATCCAATGAATGTAAAGACAAGATTTATGTAGGTAAAATTCAAGTTCAGAATGTGATCATTCTAGATTGTCCAACCATGATTGCATTGGATTTTTGTGTCAAAAGTTATGACTGTTTTAAATTTGGTATGCTTATGTTTCAGAAATGTCAAAAGAAAAACGTATATTAGTTAAATTTGTCTATTGACTTTATTAAAAGTCTAATTTTTAAGCTTGACTTCTGTCATGTTCAATTCACCTAACTTTGGAGGGATGTTCCAAAGATAAATATGTATCAGAATATGTAATAAACACTTTTGGCCAAGATTTGAAACTTAATTCAGAGAATTAAGAGTTGTTCTTCCAAATTCGTTTTGTGAAAAACCCTACCTGACTTATCACTCTTCAATCACAAAGAGTATGGCGTCGAAATCCTAGATTGATCTTTGTGGCGTCCAGATCGACTTATCAAAGTATCATTCTAGTCTATCCTTCATCTTATTTCCCTTAAATCACTACAATCCAGCCTAAATACCACAAGAAAGACAATACACAACCAGACCCATCCTTCATCTATTTTTGTTAGAATCATTGTTGCTGATTTTCGAATCATTCACGGCACATCACTAGTCGATGATAGGCTTTAATTATCTGTAGAAATTTTGTGCTCTTGAACCAAAATCATTGATCATAAAACTTAAGAAGAAGGGAGACTTTAGTTATGATGGGTCTTCTTGCACTATCTTCACAGAAGCACCAGTCAACAAGCCTTTTTTTCCAACTTCAACTCTATAATAATCCTTTTAATAAATTCACGTTCCTCCTAACCGAACATGATCCTACTTTTCAAAAAAAAAAAATTATTAAATCCAAAATACATGTAAAATAAATAGATTATTTGTTGTGATTTTTTTTTTATGATAAAGCATGCAAGTATAATTTATTCTTGAGAAATTTTGCTATATGTAAATTAAAATAAAATTATGTTTTAATATTAAAAAAACATTTGCATGTAGATCACAATGCAAAATATTAAAAACTACCAAATTACAATGTCCATAACCATAGGATTTTGTATTTCAAAGCAGGCCCAGGCTACAACATATTATTACTGTATTACAGAGTCACAAAAACGAAGCAAACAAAAGAAACTGTCGCATTTATCCAATAACTGCGAGGTCCCTTGGACGAATAATTGATGACCTACAATTGGTGGACAAAGAGAATAAAAACTGAAGTTGTAACTGAACTTCTTATTGCAAATGTCAACAAACTGAAACAGAACAAAACATATAGCAGGATATAAAATAGAAGCCATAGGAAATATTAATTGCAAATGCTCTCACCACGCGTATTGATCTTCTCCACCAATGTTACTGCCTTCTTCTGTTTCTTTGAGCTCTTCTGCCAAGATTCTTGCTTCTTTTTTCTAGTTGAGGGAAGATTCTGAAAATTACACGATTAACATGTGTGTAGTACCACGTTCTCCATCTCTTGCAGAACATAAGAGGTAGAATAGCAATTCCCAGCCCGAAGATAAATCCCAATAAGAAATTCCATTCGATCTCTATACCAGAATTTGATCCATTGGTATTGTAGCATGCTGGTGTAGAATTTGATCCATTGGTGTTGTAGCATGCTGAAATTAATGGAGGCCCGCATAATCCTTGGTTACCTTCAAAGGAATCGGACGAGAACGTCCAGAATTGATTGGCTGTTGGGATCCGTCCCACTAGCCTGTTATATGAGAGATTCAGGACTGAAAGGAATGTCAGGCTTACTAGCTGTGGTGGGATTTGTCCAGACAATTGGTTAGATGAGAGGTCTAAGGACTCGAGCTGTGACAGGCTGCCTAAAGATGATGGAATTTGGCCTGTGAACACATTATGTGACAAGTTGAGAACATAGAGGGCATTGAACTGTCCTATGGCATCTGGTATTGGCCCTTCAAAGTTGTTGCTTGAAAAGTCAGCAGAGGTAAAGACAGTTAATATCTTCACCAGCTCCAGCTCGAGACCCTTGAGTGTGACTGTTATTGAATCTTGATAATACAGTCTTTTCGTCAGCTTCAGGGGATCATATGTTAAGTGCTCAAGGTTTCTGTTTCCACCTTCCATCATTCCTTCCCACGTTTTCAAGAAAATATCAGGTAGATTTCCTCTGAAATGGTTGAAAGCTAGGTCGACAATCTGAAGCCTTGGCCAAGTGCCTTTGATGTGTGGACATCCAATAAGCCCGGAGAACATGTTGTTTCGCAGAACAAGGACACGAAAACTCGATATGCTCTTAAGAAGACACGGGAAGCTGTCATTGATTTGATTGTTCCCAAGGTCTAAGACTTCTAACATAGTGCAATTTGCCAGAGATTTTGGAACCAGCCCTTGCAAGTTGTTTCCACTCAGATCCAGAGTCTTAAATACACAGCTTCTTGGAAATTTATCAGGAATAATGCCATCGAAGTTGTTTCTCCTTAAATTTAGAACACGAAGAATCTTAATCTTTTCAATTAAACAGGATGGTATTGCTCCACTCAAACGGTTGTTAGACAAGTCAAGAACTTGTAGCCATTCGGTATTGCATATCGATCGCGGTATTGCTCCGGTAAGGCGATTATTTGAAAGAGAGAAGAAAAGGGTAAAGTTGAAGTAATTACCAATGTTAGGAGGGATGAAGGAAGAAAAATTATTGCTTGAGTAATCCACATAGGTAATAAATGATGGAGGAACTGGAATGCTCCCTTGGAGCTGGTTATGATGCAGGTCTAAGATGGTAAGACCAGGAAGAGACAAAGGTCTTTCTAGATCAACCAGGAGATTGCGTGAAAGATTCAGATATTGAAGAAGACCTAGTTCTGAAATCCAACCAGGTACCAGCCCAGTAATTTGGTTGTCTGAAAGATCTAAATGGAAGAGTTTTGATTGGTTCCTTAGATCTGGAAACATTCCCAGGTGGCAAGAAGCCAGTCTTAGATTCTTGATTTGGGGAAGGGAAGACATGTTGGAATTGCCGCCACTTGCATAAACTGTCAAGTTGTTGTCCGAGAGGCCAAGTGTGGTGAGATTGGGAAGTTTCTGAATCCAATGTAATTCCACCGTGCCATTGAGCTTATTGAATGAAAGTTCAAGGACATTGAGTTTTGCAAGACCAGAAACAGAGTTGGGAATAGGACCTTCTAACTTGTTGCTGCTCAAATCCAGGGTATCCAAAAGAGAGGAATACACGTTTGGAAACTCAGGAATCTGTCCCTCAAATCTGTTGTTGGAAAGCTGTATCTTCTTCAGCGACGGGATTGCAAACAACGATGAGGGGATGCTCCCGTTGAATGTATTGTACGCTAAATCAACATAGGTGAGGCTTCGAAGGCCTTCCCAGTGACTGGATGGAATCTCACGTTTTAGTTGATTGTGAGAGACATCTACATAGGTGAGATTCTTGGACTTGCGGAATGATGGGAGTGTGCCTGTGAAGTTGTTGAATGACAAGTCCAGATAAAACAGCTGGGTGAGATTAGCCATTGAATTTGGAATTGGTCCAGTGAAATTGTTACCCGCTAGCTCTATTCTGGATAATTTCTGGAGTCCACCAATGGACTGTGGTAATGTTCCCGAAACATTTGTGTTACTGAGCAGGAGGGTCCGAAGAGAGAGATTCTGATGGAACTCCGGAAAAGAACCCTGAAGGAATTTGTTGTATTGTAAGTCAAGGATCTCTAGTGTTGGTACCTGGAATATAGCTTGTGGAAATATACCGTTCAACTGGCAAGAGCTGAGCTGCAAGGCAGTCAATTTCGAGTAATTTGCAAGGAATTCTGGAACTGGAGCAGACAAATTATTACCGCTCAAACGAATTATTGAAAGAGACTGAAGCTTTGCAAGGGAAGCATCAAGAGGGCCTGAGAGATAGCAGTCGGACATGCTCAGCACTTTCAGATTAGGCAGTGAAGATGATAAGGCCTTGCACCAGTCATTGCCGTGTGCTGATATATTAACACCATCAAGAAGGAGCTCTGTTAGGTGTGTGAGATTTTGAATCAATGTTGCAAAATTAGGCTTCTCGAGTTTCAGTGCAGGAACTCCAAGTAAGGAATTGGTAGACAAATCAAGACTGACCAACTTTGTCAGCTTTGAGATATCATTTGGAATCTGGCCTGTAAAGCCAGCACTGGACAAATTCAGTGAAATCAAATCCGTGAGGTTGGCAAACCCGACTGGCAGAGCTGTGCTGAAGATGTTGAAAGACAAGTTTAGATTCTGAAGAAATTGAAGTCTGAAAAGCGCGCTTGAATCGTCAAGTCCACCAGTGATTGATTCGAAGCTCAAGTCCAGGTGGATAACACGACCACTACCCTCATCACAAGTTATGCCTGGCCACTCGCAGCAATCTGGGGTTGAATTCCACTTCACCAGTATTGCAGATAAAGATTGATCAAACACGAGAGTGTTCTTTAATTGGAGCAACAAAGATTGCTGATCGCTCTGGCATCTGCCAGAAACCAGACCTGTGTTGATGATGCAGGAGAGCATCGTTAGAAGGGGCATGAAGAAAAACAAAGTAAAGAGAGGAATTTTCATTGTCAAGTGGATTGTTTGCATGGATGAAGTTTCTCTCTTTTGCGTGGTACCGTACTTTAAAACATGCAGTAAAATATTTTATTTGGCTGTGATTTTCGCTTGACTTGAAGACTTTTCAATGCATTCTTTTTTGGACCGAGAAAAATTGAGGCCAGTATGGTTTCAATTCTGGCAGTTTCTAGGAACACGGTGTTTTTTAAAAATTTAAAATTATTTTTTAAAAAATATTTTAAAATTATATTGATATATTGATATAAAAATAATTTTTTTAAAAAAATTATTTTAAAGATATTTTTTAAAAAATATATATTTTAAACTGTAACGGCTATAAATATCTCTTTTAATTAGTTGGTATGGATTAAATAATTAAAACAAATTATTTTTTTATATAAATTTTAAAATGAATTGAACTAAATTCATAGTTTTACATTTGTTATAATCAAACAAATCAAATTTAAATTGATAAAATCTTAGTTGAGCTATTTGTTTTTATAGATTTTGATTTAATGTGTTTATAATAAACTCTTAATTTATAATGAGTTTTTTGAAAAAAGTATTAAAAAATAATTTTAAAATTAACATATTATCTTATCACTTCAATTTAAAATGATGTCAAAATCAAATTCCAAATCATTTCATCAAGCCTCTTGCAAGTAACATCGACGATAATAATGGTGGAGGGTCCTATTTACTTTGACTATTGGAGCCTCGAGATTCGATGAGAGGATTCTATTTGTTTCTTTTTTTTTTTTTAGTTTAATGTGGGTGTCCGGATCAGCTTGATCGTATCTCGACTAATTTCATGGGTCCTGAAATTAACGACCATGTAAGTCTCCAGTAGCCATCATATAAACAACCACAGAACTCGAACCTGAAACCACAAAAAAAACAAATATTTTAATTCCAAGTTCTTACCAGTGGACCACCACCTAGATAGTTATCTTTCTATTCTTTTTACCGTGTACGAGGTGGTATACACCTTCGTCTGTCTTTAACATCTTTGATAATTATGGAGGTGGGGGGACATGAACACTTTGCGTAGATGACATTTAAACGCATTGACTTGGGCTCCTGGAGACTAGGGAGTCAATGAAAGAAAATTTTTTGTATTAAATCTAGTGTTTTATTCATAGCTTTATTTTCGTACTAACTCTGTCACATAACTAAAACAATACGAAGTTTAAGCACAAATAGCACTCGAAAATTAAAGGTTAAGGATGATATTAATTAAGCCAAATAACAAAATTAACTTCCTCTGAATCCTTGTATTCAGTCACTACACTTGTAATAACGCGTGATTAATTCTTGCTCAAATGTTAATTTAAATAATAATATATATATAAAAAAAACTCGTGTTTAGCCAAGAAATTCAAAACATTCAAATACTTTAATTGTACTTTCTTTATAAAAAAAAAAAAAGACTGCATCACCAGGTCTTTTCTCAATTGACAGAAATGTTTAAAGTTTTTTTTTTTATTGGATTTCAATCTGTGTTTTTTTATGTTAAAATTTGAAAAATAAATTAGTTTAAAATAATTTTTTTTAAGTTTTTGAATCATTTTGATATATTAATGTAAAAAATAAAATTAAAAAAAATTATTTTAATATATTTAATTCTAAATAAAAAATATTTAAAAAAAAAACCATTAACAAAACTCAAGAAATACCTGTATCAACCACAATGGTCATTTACCGTGTAAAACTGTAAAGTTCACTTTAATCCCTATAAAGCAAATTCAATTGGACCTAAAACTGTAAAGTTCACTTTAATCCCTATAAGTTTGGTCTAAGAGTTTTATATTCAATAATTTTCTTTTTATTAAATTCAAGTACCAATGATTTGCAATATAACGAGGAAGGAATTGTTACTTTCATTGTGTATCTCAAGATCTTTTTAATTCCCCCCCCCCCCCCCCGAAAAATATGGTAAGCCTTGGACTATATAATAAAAGTAGCTCTCTTACTTTACATAATAATAGTAAAGTAAATTGAAGTTATTAAAGTCAAACTTATTACACCGAAGATTTTTTTCTAATACTAAATCAATGAGATTCTATTCCAATCACGGTCACATTTTTGTAAATTTCACTTTCATGGATCTCAAAAATCAAAACTCATAATACATAAGTTTTGATATCCGGTAAAAAAAAAAATAGTAAATTTATCCTTATGTTTATTATTGAAAAAAAAAATACAAATAAGCTTGGATTGAGTTTTTTGATCTGACTTTAAAATCTAAAAAAAATAGGTTTTTTAGACTCGTATATAAAGTGAAGGTCCATAAACAAAAAGCTTCTCTCTTTTTCATTTATCCCCTTTTTTTATTTAATTCGGCCTCTTTCTTTTTCATTTATCCCCTTTTTTTTCTTAATTTTGTTCTGTTTTCCTCAATTTTATCCTACTTTTTTTTACAGCTTTTCGAGCTGTTTTTAAACCATTCAAATCAACTACATTATATCAAAATAATAGTTCACATAATTTAATTTTAAAGTGAAATTAGGTAAGAAATTAAATCTAGAGATTTTTTTGTTAATTTCATCATCTCTTTTTTATTAATCTTATTCTCAATTTGATTTACTGGTTAGTAAGGTTACCTTTAGACCAACTAAGTCGACTGGATTATATTGAGGTAATTATCACATAATTTAATTTTAAACTAACATCAATAAAATATTAAGTTGGGAGGTTTTTTAATGTCAATTTTATTTTTTTTAATTTTATCTTTATAATTTTTTTTTATCATTTGATCATGTTGTTTTTGAACTAATATTAAATAGTAGAGAGACTTGAAGGATCAATCCAGAAGTGAAAATTTGTGAAAGACTATTATGAGGTTGGTGGAAAGTCCACATTTTAAATGAGGTTGGTAGAAATTTGTGAAAGAATAGTCGACGATAGGCTTTAAATCTGTAGAAATTTTGTGCTCTTGAACCAACATCATTGATCATAAAACTTGAGAAAAAGGGAGACTTAGCTATGATGAAGTAAAGAGAGGAATTTTCATTGTCAAGTGGATTGTTTGCATGGATGAAGTTGCTCTCTTTTGCGTGGTACCGTACTTTAAAGCATGCAGTCAATGAATCTATTTGGATGTGATTTTCGCTTGACTTGAAGACTTTTCAATGCATTCTTTTTTTTTTTTTGTATGGTTTCAATTCTGGCAGTTTCCAGGAACGCCTCTTGCAAGCTTAATATCAACGATAATAATGGTGGAGGGTCCTATTTGCTTTTGATTATTGGAGCCTAGAGAGTCAATGGAAGGATCCTATTTGCCTTTCTATTCTTTTGACCGTGTATTAGGGTGGTATACATCTCCGTCAATATTATCAAAAATATATTTTTTTATAATATAAATTTGTATAGTAAAATTGAATTGTAATAAAATTTAACTAATTATATATAAAAAAAACTCATTAACTAACCATGCAAGCCTTGTGATGTTGATAAAAAATTGTTTAGGAGTGTGATAATAATTATTTTTTAAATTGTTTTTTACTAGAAAATATATTAAAATAATATTTTATTTATTTTTAAAATTTTAAATTAATATATTAAAATTATCTGAAAATATTAAGAAATATAAATTTAAAATAAATAATAACTAATAATATTTTTTTCAAAAATATTTTTAAAATATAAAAATAAACATGCTATGAACGAAAAGAAACTGTGGCAGAAACTAGTTTACCAGCTACATAACATAAATTGCAAATTATTCTAGCACATAACAGTTATATTAAAAGGAGAAACGAAATAGAAAGAATATGATACAGAAAAGAATGATATTACAAATCAAATATTGTGGCCTAGAGCAGAAGATATAACTCACGTCAACAGGATCTGTTCCTTTTTAATGTCAAAACCAGTCGCCATAAGAATCTTTTTACAGAACTTCATTTGTCATCCTTGCTTCTCCGAGTTCTCTGTCCCTGAATTACATCCCGGATGAGGACGTCCGGTTTATCCTTTGTGCGCCTAATTTTGGAGCAGCAGGTTTACCTCGGCCTCTACCAGCTACCAACGGGTTGGCCCTACTAGTAGGCGGAGGAGCAGCAATGGCAGCCCAGGGATCATCGTCATCAAGTGCTGTAGCTGATTTGACATTCAAAGGTCTTGCCCTGGTTTTTGGCTGCAAACTTGCAGCTAAGGAAGTAGAGGTAAATTTTTTATTAGGGAGTCAACGGGAGAAAATTATCGGCCTTTCTTATTCTACCGTGTATTGTATTGTAATAAAGACGTAGACATCACATAATGTCGATAATTCGAATCAATGCAAGTTCCTACCTAGATTTTGCACTTTCCCTCTTAGATTTATTTTTTAGGGTTTTATTTAATTAACTAGAACTGGGCCTCTTGGTCTTGAATTTGAAACTATTTTGGGTCTTGAATATGAAACCACGCCGAGCCGTCTTGGCCCGCACTAGGGCTTGGTTATAAATACATTTGAAACCATACCCAGTCCCGCAATCAGTCTTCCTTCTCCTTCTCATTGGGGGCTTCAAAAAGCTTTAACAGTCCCCACCGCCATCACCATGAGAGCCAAGGTAACCTCAAAATCTCTGCAGCCTAATCTAAAACATTGTGCACTTGATTGCTTTTAATTGGTATCTTTGAGTTTTTCGTTTTTCGTTTTTCAGTGGAAGAAGAAGCGTATGAGGAGATTGAAGAGGAAGCGTAGAAAGATGAGGCAGAGATCTAAGTAGATTTTCTCATTTCCGATTACTCTCTTCTTCTTTCCTTTTAGTGTGTTTTAAATCAAACGGTGGATTATGTAGTTTCCCCCAGTGTTTTGATTAATCAGATGATGGGTTTATCTATGGATATATTTATTTGTTTTCTTTGAATGTTGATGAGTTTGGTTTCTTTCCTTGATAATTTCCTTTGGGATTTTATCTTTTAAAATGGAATTGGAGCTGGATTGATAAGATTATCTGCTTGTGATTATCATTATTTTCTTTCTTTTTTTTGTCGGGTTTTGTTTGCGGGTTAGATAGTAGTGAAACCACATTGTTTCGATATGGTTATGACATCTCGGTTTTTGTCATTTGGTATGACAATACAATCCTGGTTTGATTTTGCGTTTTATTGTGATTTGTGCTGAGAGATTATGAAATCTTGTTGTGGTTATTTGGATATCAAGTTGATAAGTAATCCTGTCTCTCCTCTCATTTCGTCATCTCGTTATGCTCAAGTTGATTTTTGGCGATGCAAATCATGGAAGTTTTGAGGTAATTGGATGTTGTAGACGGGATGATTAGGTAATGGGATTTTGTGTGTTATTGTTGTCGTGCGCAAGCTGATTTGCTGAGATGCAAGGATGGGTTGTGGAAGTTTTGGTGTGATTATTGGGTTATTACTGATCTGGAGTTGATAAGTAACGGGATGTTTCGCACTTTTTTGCACTATTTAGTCAGGAGCAGGCTGATCTTCAGCTTTGTAAATGGCTAGCGGCTAGCATTGCTTGATTTTACTCCTGTTACTTGCAGTTAGCATTTGTTGCAATGAACTGTAGGCTGTAGTTTTTTTAATGTGATAGTGCTTATGCAACTGAAAAACTGTATTGCTGTGCTTAGATTCAGTATTTTTCCTGCCAAAGAGGACCTATGTATGCTTCGTTGCTGATTGTAGAACAGAAGCAACAGATATGCATCCGATTAACCAAGTCCTCGTTAGTGTTAATGAGGATGTCTAGGAGTAGGGCATATGAAGTGATTGCAGGACTGCAACAGTGTTCTGCATTGCTCATAGCTAATGAGGCTTCGAATTGCAGTCCCAGATGTTTCATCAATAACAAATAGGGATTTCTAGGTCCCCATTTTCTGAATTTAATATCCAAGATTCTACCTGGATTTGATTCTGGCATCTACAGGATGTGTGGCAGAAGGAGTAACAAGCTGCCCTTGGTAAAAAACTGTCTTCTTCCATTTCTTCAGCGCAGTCAATTAACCAGGTTCTTTAAGAGGTCTAGCAAGTGCTTATTTCCTCGGCTAGGTAGATCTTCTGGGAGTGGATGGTATGAAGATATGTGGGTTTAGAGATGAAGGGTACAAAGGTTGATTATAAAAATTATATAAAAATGGTCGGCTAGCCATTTCCTTTCAATATAAAAATTATATGTTTTTTTTTCATACGAGAATATGTTTATGAACATGGTAACCTAAACTATTGATTTAAATGTAATTAATCCTTGAATAAATTATTGAATGCAATTAGTTCTTAAACAAATCAATTCTAAACCATTCTTTCTCTTCGTAAACATGTCTCTCGTGTGTTTTTAACCGGTTAAGAATCGAATGAAGACCTGATTTTAATTAATAAAAAGGTTGCTTTTTTAATGACTAATTTACACTATAATTTATTCATCGATTATATACATTTTAACCAGTAATTCATGGATTGTTAAACACTCTTTATCATGTTGTTATCAAGAGAACTTTTCCATAGGCAATGTGCTCATAACTTTATTGGACTTTTACATAAATTAACTTATCTTCATTTATTTATTTATTTATTTTACTTTCCTCTCATTTTTCCTTCCAAACGTACACGTTGTATTTTCATGAAAATACTTCAAGATATATATAAAATAAAATAAAAACCCTTTAAAAAATATTGTCCAAAACAACATTATTTTGGACAAAAAAATAAATAAATAAATAGACAGGGTTAAAGCACCAACTTAGAGGTTGAGATGCTCAACCCGTGACCCGGCCCATATCATGGGCCGGGCTGGGCAAAACGGCTTTTAAAAACCAAATGCAGGCATCTTACCCCCGCTCGGATCGCTCTGACCCTGTTCAGAACTGAGGCAGCTAAAGACCAAATCCAAACATGCTAAAAAGCACTGTAGCTCTTACAGAAACGTTCAAGCTCACTTTTTTTACTTCCTAGACAACAAGAATAATACTCCGATTCTGATGTTGTAACACAAGAGGAGGTCCAGTAGTCCTAATGGCGGTTGATCATCAAAAAATGGACATGGTCATCGACAACAAAGGTAATGTAACGTTTCTTCAAACATATGCTCACTTTCTTTGCAAGGGCTTTGAGTTATGTTCCCCAATTCAAACATTTTTGTGCGTTTTCTTGGCTTAAAAAGGTGAAGAACAGCAGAAAGGAAAGCCTGTGATGGTGATTTTAGTGGGTGCACCAGGAAGTGGCAAGTCAACTTTCTGTGAACACGTAATGGGTTCCTCTTTAAGACCTTGGACTCGCATTTGTCAGGTTTCTTTTCTAATATCACACACTTGTTTGTTAATATGCCTAAATGGGTTTGGTTTGGTTTCAAGTTCGTTAATTCTGGATGTTAAATTGATAATTAGTCAATTTGGGGTTTCGGGTTTTTGTTGAAGGACACTATTAATAATGGTAAAGCTGGAACTAAGCCACAATGCCTAAAGAGAGCAGCGGCTGCTTTGAAAGAAGGCAAAAGTGTGTTTATTGACAGATGCAATTTGGATAAAGAACAACGCTCGGATTTTGTGAAGTTAGATTGTGGCGCACAAGTAGATGTTCATGCTGTTGTGCTTGATCTTCCTGCTCAGATTTGTATTTCGCGATCTGTGAAAAGGACTGGACATGAGGGAAATTTGCAAGGTGGTAAAGCTGCTGCGGTTGTGAATAGAATGTTGCAAAAGAAAGAGTTGCCTAAGCTTAATGAAGGGTTTGCTCGAATTGTGTTTTGTCATAATGAGAATGATGTTGAGGCTACAATTAAGGCATATACTGCACTTGGTCCTTTGGATACCCTTTCAAATGGTTGTTTTGGCCAGAAGAATCCAGATGCAAAAATCCAACTTGGTATAATGAAGTTCTTGAAGAAAGTCGAGGCTCCTTCCAGTTTAGGATCAAGCTCAGATGGTGTGCAGGATTCTGCCTGTCCTCGGGCTGGTAATGCAAACAATACCTGCTGCAAAGGAACAGCTAAAGAGTCTTTATTATTAGGTGCTGCTAGTAAGGAGGTAAAAGAGAGTGAAGACTTGCCCAAAGGCTCTGTTGACGCTGATGTATCTGTGGATGACATTACCACTCTAGCATTTCCATCTATTTCGACTGCTGATTTCCAGTTCAACAATGAGAAAGCATCAGATATCATTGTTGAGAAAGTTGAAGAATTTGTGAATAAGCTTGAAAATGCCAGGCTTGTTCTTGTGGACCTGAGTCATGGATCAAAGATTCTGTCTTTGGTTAGGGCTAAAGCTGCAAAAAGGAACATTGACTCAAAAAAGTTCTTCACGTTTGTGGGAGATATAACTCGACTTTATTCGCAAGGAGGTTTACGCTGCAATGCGATAGCTAATGCTGCCAACTGGTAAGCTTTGTCATCTAGTTATGCTGTGCTGTTTATGTGGTTCTTGGATGTTGAATGTTTAATAAATAATAGATTGTAGAGGCTTCAAAAGCTACAATATAAGGTTGAAATAGAGATTCAAATGGGGTGTTGAATAGAGGTTTGAAATGTTAAAGCTGGGAATTGCTGTGAGCCATCAGCCATGTGTTATATTTTTGGACTACACTCTTATGAATATGTGGAACCTGGCTTTAATAGACACTTCTATCTCCAAACATGTCATCTTATTTTTCGTTCATGGGTATAATGCAATAAAACTTTTTAATTTTTGGTTCAAAGTTGTTCACCTTCTGAGATGCATGTATGTGACGCTTAAGCATCAATCTCCCCACTGATTTATTAACTTTTCATTTAAACATGTTTTTCTCAGATTCCAGATTTTATTTTCTCTGATGACGCGTAGCTGGTTCTTCTCTCTGTGTGTGTGCATGTCTGTGTAACTATTAGTACGATCATGTTATTTGTTTGCACATGAATAATATCAACAAGATAATCCCCTGCAGGCGATTGAAACCTGGAGGTGGAGGTGTGAATGCTGCAATTTTCACTGCAGCAGGTCCTTCCCTAGAGACTGCAACTATGGAACGAGCAAAATCTCTTCTCCCTGGACATGCTGTGGTTGTTCCTCTCCCTTCAGATTCCCCATTGTATACTAGGGAAGGGGTATCCCATGTCATTCATGTTCTTGGGCCAAATATGAACCCACAAAGACCTAATTCTCTGAATAATGACTACACTAAAGGTTGCAGCATTCTGCGTGAAGCTTACACATCACTTTTTACTGGATTTCTGTCTATTGTGAGATCCCGTTCAAAATTACCAAGGAGAATTAGTGAAAAACTTGAATCGTCACCTTCAGATTTGAAAGATCCCCCTCATGGTCCCAGGAATCATTTAACAAACAGTGATCAAAAGATTAAGAGAGATGATCACTGTGTATATGAGAGAAGCAAAAAATGCAAGGGGACTCACGATGAAACTGTAGCTGATATTACTGCTCCTAGGTCCACATATGGAAAGGTAACTGGAGACAAAAGTAAGTTAGAAGGACCGACATCAAAGAGTTGGGGCTCATGGGCACAAGCTCTTTACAACATCGCCATGCATCCTGAGAAGCACAAGGACAAGTTGCTGGAGGTTTTAGATGATGTTGTTGTACTAAATGACCTTTATCCAAAGGTAAGCCTTTTAATGTTAGCTCCTTTCTCTATTCTTTTAAGGTGAATGATTATTTAGTAAAATTGCCATTAATTTTCACAGGCATGCAAGCATCTCCTAGTTTTGGCACGACATGAAGGTCTTGATTGTCTTGCAGATGTGCATCAAGAACACCTTCAGTTGTTAATGACAATGCATGCTGTGGGTTTGAAATGGGCTGAAAAATTCTTGCATGAAGATTCATCAATGGTCTTCCGCCTTGGATACCACTCGGTATGCAATGAATGCTTAAGCTCAGAAGTTGTTTGTTAACTTTGTTCTTTTTCTGCCGTCGTCTCTGCTTATACAGTCAGACTTTATTGAGTCAGATAAGGCAACTCTCAGAGCCAGACTGAAATTGTCTTGGAAAAGTTGATGGGTTTTCTTACGGTCTGAGAGAATTTTTATATTGAGGGCCATAAGTTGCCGAGTGGCAATAAAACACAGGCCAAATGGGGTGGTTAGCTGATGTTATCTCTATTTACAGGAGCCAGGTACAATAATTTGACATAGGAATAGAGGTTGGAACTGAGGATGTGATTGTGGAAAAAGAGATGATGTTATTCATAAAATAGGGTGACAAAACTACATAATAACAGAGCTGTTTGTGGCAACAATTAAGACATGAAACATCATTCTGAATCTGGGGCTGTTTTATATCTTTCATATTCTTGAGAAATATTTTCACCTTTCACCTTATTTATGTTTTTTTTCAACTCTAATTCTCATTTTCTACCCAAGCTGCTCCATTACTGCTTTAGATATTGAAACTGTAAACTACAAAAGGAGGGGGATTTTTTTAACATGCTTGAACTGTCTCTCCTTGCAGGTCCCTTCAATGAGACAATTACACTTGCATGTGATTAGCCAGGATTTCAATTCCAATCATCTCAAGAACAAGAAGCACTGGAACTCTTTTAATACTGCCTTTTTTCGAGATTCAGTGGATGTGATTGAAGAAATCAAGAATCACGGGAAAGCAACTATAAAAGATGAAGATTGCCAGTTGTCAATGGAGTTGCGATGCCACCGATGTAGAAGTGCACACCCTAATATACCCAGGCTGAAATCACATATTAGCATTTGTCAAGCCCCCTTTCCCCATGCCCTTCTTGAGAATAGCCGTTTAGTGCTTGCACCAAAACATAATTGGAGTAATACCTAGGTATCCATAGATCATGCATCAACAAAAATTTTGGTGTGCTCCAACTTCTCATTTCTGGCGCAAAAGATGACTTACAAGAGGACATGAAACTCTTTTTGCTATAGGGGACCAAATACAGCTTTCTTCGCAGTTTGTGTTTTCCATCATGGAGCTGTACAGTGCCGTAGAAATTTATGATTTGGACGGCAGTCTTTACTCCCTCAAGCAACACAATCAGCTTTAAATCCTTGTTAATTTTAACTGGGGAATTTGGGAAACTTGGAGACGGATGCTAACCTTTTCTCATTTTTTTTCCCTCCTTAATCTATATCTATATTTGGTTGCCCTTACCAACGAGGTTTTAACTTTTTACTCTTGTGTGGATTGTCAATTTAGCAGAACATGATACAGCTTCGTTGAGATTGTGGTCAAGACACGATCCTTTGTATTCTTGAACGCTTTGCATAGCAGAAGACCCTGAACACAACTCTGCTTGTGGATTAGAATGTCAAATTTGACTTCTTCGAAGGAAATGATTTGGAAATTCTAGCACTTGCGAGCAGCAGCAGCAGCAGCTAGCCACCTATAGTTTTACTTTGCCACTTCAAGGTAAGGGGGTTTCAGGGAAGACTGGAGTATTTTCAATGTACCGAATCTTCGGCCTAGTTTTTATGATTATAACCAGAAAGAGTAATATTTGCTTTATTTTCTAGACCATCTCTTTACCTGCTCGCAAATGATAGTTTTAAGCTCTCCTGTTTCCCGGGTCATGTCAAGAATCTACACTAGGAAACACAAGTAAAAGTAAATATATACCCCTTGCCATAAAATTTTCAAAGCAATTTGCAAGTATATCCCCATTGGACTATGGTTAAAATCTTGCTTGACGAAAAATGAGAGCCTGTATTCCGTGTTGTACTGTAGGGTGGGTGATTTTATTACCAAACACTGCCTCCATAAACTTTGGATCTCTAGTGTCAATCATGGCGTTCGAGGTTTTGTCTCTGTTCTTAGAGGACATGATATGATGTGATGGGTTATGATTTATCTTTCTTTTTTTAAATAATTTCTTTGTTAGCCCCAAACCCATTTTTTCTTACAACATGCCGATCCTAGAGGGGATCTGGAAACGAGTTTAGGCCCAGGCTCGTGGCCTGGGCCCAGTTCCAGGTCAGTGACCTATCATGGTTTTGCGCAAGGCCTGGGACCAGCCCTGACCCACTTGGCCTTCGCCTTTAATACATGTAGAACCTTTTTTATATGTATATGTTGCCACTTGGATCCAGGCCTCGCGCTAAAGCCTAACACCAGGTCATCCGACCTAGCACCTTTTAGATTTATAGTATGTTTGGTATTGTGATAAATATTGTAGTTGTAATTTAAAAAAAGTTGTTTTATAAAAAATATTTTTAGTTAAGATTGGTTTGAAAAAATATATGTTTGGTTAAAGTTATGGTTGAAATTAAGGTTAAACAAAAAATAGTTTAATGTGTTTGGTTACAAGAATACTTTTCAAATTAAGGTTATAAAATAACTAATATATATATATATATATATATCAATTGTTTTTAATTTAAATATTATAGATTTAACTACTGCTATTACATCATGAAATAAATAATTCTTTATATAAATTCATCCGACAAGGACTACAATTTCTATGGTTTTTTGAGTGTGCAACAAAATCAAATAAAATATCTTTAGGAACAAAATTGGGATTATAATCAAATTCTGTAAATGTTAAACCATCAAGCAATCTCTTTCTAATTAATGCAAAGTCATTGAATAATGTTAATTACTAGTTTTTCAAATAAAAGATAATTAAAAAAAAATTAAAAATGATTTTTTTACTGAATCAGACCCGGTCCAAAATATTTAGGTTCAGGCTGGACCCGGTCCAACCATTATCAATGGATAAGCTGAATTGTGCAAAGTGAGTTATTAATTCACTTCGCACTATTTTGCAGAGTGAATTTATTCACTCTGTTGAGATTGAAATTCACTCTGTTGAGACTGAACGGCAGAAGCAGCGAATTTTTGCTCTTGTTAAACTTGAGGCACAACCACAAGTATGGTGGGTTCCATCTAAAGAAAACTTCATTTTTAAACCTAACCAAACATCAATATCTGCAATATATAATTAACCTCACACGCTGCCGCAATGTCAAATGGGCACTTAGACACCCTATCTAAGTCTAGCAACTAAACCAATCAACCTAACACTTCTTGGGTCTGGGCATTGTAGCCGAGACCTAGCCTTGAGCATTGCTCAACATGTGTGAAACGCTTTTTGGACCCATGCATTATGTGTTGAGCCTAGTCTCAAACATTGTTTAGGTTTAGGCTTGTGATTTGGGCCTCACACATAATCCCTTGAGATTTTTTTGCTAAACTCATGTATATTTAGTCTAGATTCAAAGTGTCAAGCGACTCTAAACATCTTACTTTTGAGTTGGGTATTTTTTAGCTTATTGCATATAATATAAGAGATTTACTCGGCAAATGTTTATTTCACCTGCATCTCTAGGTATACAAGAATTTTTCATGACCTACAACATTTTACATCCTTTTAGTGCATGTGTTAAGAATATTTGTTTCTCATTAATATTATTTTAAAAGATATTTATCCTTTATTAATACATGTGTATGGAGTATTTATCTCATTAATGTTTTTAGGATGAAATAACCTCTTAGTCTCCTCATTTAAACAAGAGAACAAGATTCATAAATTATAAATGCATTTTAATATAAGAGATTTACTCGGCAAATGTTTATTTCACCTGCATCTCTAGGTATACAAGAATTTTTCATGACCTACAACATTTTACATCCTTTTAGTGCATGTGTTAAGAATATTTGTTTCTCATTAATATTATTTTAAAAGATATTTATCCTTTATTAATACATGTGTATGGAGTATTTATCTCATTAATGTTTTTAGGATGAAATAACCTCTTAGTCTCCTCATTTAAACAAGAGAACAAGATTCATAAATTATAAATGCATTTTGAACTATCCACATAAATTATTTATAATTTTTTTTCATTCTCAACATACATACATAATATTATTTTTTCTTACAAAGCATTCATTACATATTAAAATAAAAACAAACAGTCTTGTTTATATATTAAAATAAAAACAAATAGTCATGTTTTTAAAATTTAATACTCTTTTACATATTTATTACTATCAAAATTATAGCATGCCGTTGCTTTGATGTTCTAAACTACTTTTGGTTATTGCTATTAGAAAAACAAAGTAAAAGAATGGATTCCAACAACTAGAAATCAAAATGCTTTTGCACTATACTCTGTGGGGTATGTTGCTGCACATAATCTAAACAAAGGGCTGTCTGGTAACAAAACCACCTTAATCCGTGCCCCAGATTTTGATCATATATGTCACTTAAACAAGATTATTTGCTTTCTAATCCCATATTAAGATTAAATAATCTTTGGGGCAAACTGCATTGGCCCAATTCTGCGTGGATCTTACTGCCCGTGCAAGTGAAGGACGCATTGATCCTGTAATGGGCGACACTCTGAAATTGAAAGAATTGTTCACATACTTCGCCGGAGAACAGAAAATAACCCCATCCTTCTTGGTGAAAGTGGAGTTGGAAAAACAGCCATTGCCAAAGGATTAGCTATATTTTTTTTTTCATATTTATTGTATTTTCTCTGTAAAAATATTGATTTATGATATATTTAAAAGACGGTTTAAATCGCATTTTTAAAGAATTTAAATATTTTTTGTTTAAAATTATTTTTTATATTTTTAAATTTATTTTAATGTGTTAATACCAAAAATAATTTTAAAAAATAAAAATATATTATTTTAATATATTTTTAAACTGTGAACCATTACCACATCCATAAATATATTTTTAAACATTTAAAAATCCTCGGCCATTAAAAAAGATATTTTTTGCAAGCACAGTGCTTTCCATATCAATTTCCCATCTTGGGTTTTGGAAGATCGGAAAAAAACACGAGGCATTTTCTTCTATCCTTTTCCAGCCAGATGGTGTCCCCTACCAGCTTTCATGTGTGCAGATAAAATCCCAAGTTTTTATCTAAGAAAAAACAGATGAATCCATACTCTGAATACCCAAAATTTAAATCGTAGTGGCAATCTGAAGTTGGGACCGTAATAACCAAGGAGCATGCCAGAACAAGCTTTCAGCCATCACTTTCCAAGTAGTTTTCAAATGCCCCCCAGGTGGACCAGATTTCCACCGTTACCGGGCAAATTGTCGGAGGATATTTTGCATTCCTCGGACTAAAAGGCATTCCCACCTCAGAATTGAGATACTCAGAATCTCCAACCTAAAAAGCCAAATTAAAAAATTAAATTCATAAAATAACTTTTTGAATAGTATAAATATAGTTTTTTTTTATTATATACATTCCAATAATAAAAAGCTATTTAGAAAAGCTATTTATATTTTAATATATTTCATGTTAAATTTATTTTTATATAATTATGTAACTAATTTAGATATTTTATATATAATATAATTATGATGTTATTAATTATATAATTAATATGAGTAATTTATAAAAATAATATAAAATTTAATGAAATAATATGAAAGTTAAAAGATATAATTTAAAATTTATTTATATGAATATTTTTAATTTTCAGTTTTATATGTTACTATTAAAATTTTAATTTTTTAAAAGTAAATTTAAACTCAAACTTTGAAAAAACCATTAATATTTTAAATTTTCATTTTCATTTTTTTTTTAAATCATGCTTTGAAAAAATTTAAAACAAGAACAACTTTATTTCCTTGCTTTTAAAAAAATATATATTATTAACCAATGGCTATAAAAATAATCATTGGCAATTTTATTTTATTTTGTTATTTCTACAGTAACATGTAGAAATAACTTCTCTCAACTTAAAAAGTCAAAATCCAATTGATTGCCGGGTTGAAATACTTAATTAAAGAAACAAAAGCTAAAAAAATACTATTTTAATTTTGCCTCTCCGGTTGGAGATGCCTTCACAGTTAGCCGAGGACCGCTATCTCTTTCACAAGTCTTCCCCGATTCCCCGAGCAATCGGGGAAGACTGTTAAATAGGATTGGAATTATGAACCTTTCTGAGGTCCCTTTCACACCTTGCACTAGATTTTTGCAGCACTTGCAGCCAAGGGTGGAACTATAAAATTTTAACTAGGGTTTCGTCATAAAAACTATAAAATTAGTAGAGATCAAGTATTTTATTTTTGGAGAGGCTAAATGCATAACTGTCATAAAAAATTTTAAAAATCAAAGATTAAAATTAAAAAAATTCAAAAATTCGGGGGTGTCAAGCTCCCCCCAAACCTTGCCCTCTGTCCGCCCTGCTTGCAGCTAAGGTGGCTATCTAAAGAATGCATGTTTAGTTCAATCGGGTTTTAAGTTAGTTTAAGTTTTATATATCTTCGAGATACAGAACATCCAAGTTAAGCAAATGCATGTCCTAAATATTTCACCTGTACAGTTGATATAACTTTGACCAAGTATACTAACAAAATTGCAAAAGAACCTGTCGTCATCTTTAACTCTTTAATATGAAAGAAAATTCAATCTTGACAGGCCAAAATGCCTGTCAAGAATAAATACATGTGATATACTCTCAGAAGCCCCTTTCAAGTTTCAATCCATCTTAAAAGAAGTCCCTTTCGAATAGCTCCACCTCCGCTGCGCTGATTGCTCCTTAGCACGTCTCTAGTGAGACCCACCACCGGTGACAATCAAGGGATTGGTCTTTGGACCTAAAAAGTAACTCCATCACCTGCATTAGGGAGGATTTTTGCAGCAGTAGCGGACAATGTATATGGCCACTCTCTACAGTTTCTTAAAGGTAAGTGCGGGACATGTTCAGTTGTCATTTCATGCCCTATTGTTCTCTCTTTAAGGTGTCAAGGCAGTCACAAGGAGACGAGAAAGATGATAACGAAATCAAACTTATCAGAAAGATGAAATTAAAGGGAAATGAGCTTTGGATACAAGGAAATCGGAGTGCAGATCAAGATCACAAACTCCAGTACTAGGAAACAATAAACAAAAAACCCGACAACGTGTAACTAAGAAGCATAGCATCATCACATATTGCCATTGTGGCAAAAGTCTACTGAGGGTTTGGAGGACGGCTATTGGCAGCAGAGACCCTAGAACCCCATTCCAAAAGTTCTTTACTAGTATCATCCTTGTGAGCAATAACCTCAATGAAGCACAAGCTATCCTTCTTTGATCCTGTTGCAGTCTCAATTGCTTCAACCAGATCTTCCTCGCAGAATACCTGAAAGGGCAAATTCAGCAAACGGTGTCGGATGCTTGTTTTTTACTACTACAACATTTATGCATTGAAGCAAATGAACTGAGTTCACAAGCTCACCTTGGCTGTCCAGCACTTGCCTTCACCATTGTGGATGGCATCAACCAAGCCAGTGTAGTTCCAGTTCTTAATCACATTGTAAGGACCATCATGGATCTCGACTTCAATGGTGTATCCACCATTGTTGATGAGGAAGATGATGGTCTTCTGTCCACATCGCAGCATTGTTGACACGTCTTGAGCAGTCACCTATAAGAAATTAAAGGAGCAATAAGCAATGTTTTGAATATCATCCTCCGGAAGAAGAAGAAAACATACATAATTCATAACCAACAATAAATTTGACAAGCTACAAATAATAATTTCACGAAAGGATGAGGATTTAGACATGTCAAAATCTGAAATGTTTGCGAAGGAGTTAAAAAACAGAGTTCTGGGTAGTATTTCTGGTTGTCTACCTGAAAGCTACCATCTCCAATGAAAGAAATCACACGCTTCTCTGGCACAGCCTGAGCATACCCAAGAGTTGCACCAACTGACCAACCAATTGATCCATATTGCATTTGGAACTCGTACCTACAAATCCAAATTCACATACACCATTAAATTTATGGACTCAAATTTAATTACTACAACATCACATACCAAATTCTCAACTGCTTACCCGCATCCCCTAGGCAATTTCAGCTTCTGGCAGTTAAACCATGAGTCTCCAGTCTCAGCAATCACAGCAGTTTCACCAGACAGCATCTTCTGTATATGTTGGAACAGAACATTAACCCTCAAAGGTTCTTTGGGAGCACCCCTCAAAGGCTGTCCCTCGGGAACAAAAATCCTGTGGTAATTATCATAAGCAGTAGTATTGCACTTGAGCCTCTTAGCAAGGGCACTTAAGAAATCCTTCATCAGAATACACCCAAACGCAGGTCCATTTGCAATCACCACACGATCAGGCTGCACAATAATCGCCTTCTCCTTCTTGAGAAGGAGAGAATACCCAACAGAACTATAATCATTGAAAATTGGTCCAGCAAACAAGTAAGCATCTGCAGACTCCACGATCTCTGCACAAAATGCAGTGCTCACTGCACCCCAATAAGTCCCGATGAAATGTGGATGATGCTCTGGCACAAGCCCTTTAGCCGAAGGCATAATTGCAAGCGCATAACCAGAAGCATCAGCTAACTCCACAAATGCCTCGCCTGCATGTGCGGGTCTTAGTTTAGGCCCACCCACCAAAACCGGTTTCACTGCCTTGTTCAAGAACTCGGCAGCCGCTTCCACTGCAGCCTCTAAACCCAATTTGTTACTCAATCTGTAAAACAAAAATCAATACAACACCTAAGTATCCAATCCTCACAATTGTTCCCTATTACTAAAAAGACTTAATTATAAACAAAGATCAATCAAGAATCCAAAGAAATTACTTAGGGGTGAGCGAGAAAGGAACCGGCTCACGGCTAAAAGTTGGATGAGGGATTGCTGACAGGTTACAGCTAACACTGATATAAACAGGCTTGCTTTCTTTCAGAGCAGTTGAAATAGCAGTGTCTATCAGCTCATGTGCATCCTCCAAGTTATTCACCACAGCCTACGAAAACAATCAAACCCCATATACCATTAATCAATAATCACCAGATCCCCACAAAAACAATATGAATACATATATATATATATATAAACGCTGGAATTATAGGGTCCACAGGTGAATGTACTCTAAAGATCATGATCCAACAACGTTTCTATATTCTGAAAGTTTTTAACGTTATTTAAAATATCTTTACCTGAAAACAAGTAACAGTCTGGAAACATGCATGCTCCTGGCTAAAGTCAGGCAAGCCAATGGTGTGGTGCAGAATCCTGTTAGTTCCATAATCATTGGAGTTGGGCCCACCAACAATGCATATGACAGGCAAATTCTCACTGTAAGCACCAGCAATAGCATTCAGCACACTGAGTCCCCCAACAGTGAACGTGACAACACAAGCGCCAACGCCACGCGACCGGGCGTATCCATCCGCAGCGTAGCCGGCGTTGAGCTCGTTACAGCAACCAACAAGGTTGAGCTCGGGCTCAGCGATCAAGTCGTCGAGAAGGGTGAGGTTGAAGTCACCGGGGACGGAGAAAACGTCAGTGACACCGATTTGGACGAGTCGGCGAGCGAGGTGGCGACCCAGAGTCGACTCGGATGCGTTGATCATGGTGGGTGAGACCGAGCTTTGGATAGCCGCTACGGCGCCGTTTGTCGGGTTGATCATGTCGTTGCTGGTTGGTCGGCAGGTGTCAAGAGATCCTATCTTGGTGTCCATGTTGAAAGAAAGAGTCCTTTTTTATATATATTTTTTGTTGGAAATAAAAGAGAAAATGGAAGAGAAATAAATAGCCAGGTGTAGAGAGAAGAAGATGAAATTAAAAATAATATATTTGAAAAATCCAAAGGATGGCTTTTGTTTTGGAAAGGATTTTGAAGAGGTTAATTTACTATGAAATTGAGGGGAGGTTTTTTTTTTTTGTTTGATTATGGGAGAGGAGATGGCAGGGGGAAGGATTTTATAGGAGAATATTGGGAAAGGGAAGAAGGGTTACTAGGGGCGGTTTTGGGGAGATATTTCAGGGGTAAATTCAAAGGTGGTTTGTGTTTGTGGATTAATAGTAGGATCAAGAAAAATAATTAATTACTATTATTTTGTGGGAAAAATAATTAACTAATTACTGATATTTATGTTGAGAGATTATATTAAGTCCCATCAAAAATATAAAAAATCTCTTCTTTTTTTTGTTTTTTTCCTCCCGTTTCTCTTTTCAGTTCGAGTATTGTGAAATTTCTAGAAAAAAATACAAACCTAACAGTGTATTCATTAATGTTAATGTTAACACATGGCCAATAAAAGGACAAATTTGCCTCTTGGGACGGGAATGGATGGGAGTGAATGACGGTTCTGTGGATTAGGTGTTTTCTTATTTTTTTTTTTTTTAAAATTATTAATATAAATATCCAGCTCAGCTTGTGTGTGCTTCAATTAATCCTATAAATTATAAAGTTAATAATCATATAATTCTCCAGTAGCCATCATATTAACAATTATAAGGTTCAAACTTGAGACCATATAAAGAATAAACATCTTAATCCCAAGCTTTTAATATTAGACCACCCACTAGATGGTTTTTTAATCTTATTTTTATTAAAGAGAAAATGTTTTTATTTGGGAATATTTTTTTAAAAATTAATTTTATTATTTAAAATTAATTTTTTAATATTTTTAAATTATAATATATTATATTAAAAATATTTTTAAATAAAAATATTTTAAAAACAATCACCTTGACTTAAATACAAATATATGAGTTGAGTGGTTATTAATGATTACTGCTTGACATTCATGTGCTTGATCCAATTCACTCCACTCCTTTTCCTTTTTTTTAGCTTTTCTTTTATACAAGTCACGAGATTTTTGTTTCTTGTGAAGGGAAAATGCTACAATCTGTAATTAATGAAACTATTAAATTTAGTTTTCTTTTCTTTTCAATGTGTGTAAATATTATAATTTTAAATAGGATAATGTTATTAGAAATAACAATGAGTATCCATATATTAATTTAAAATATAGTAATATCATTAAAAATTAAAATCAGTATCTTATTCATTATTCAATAGATAAAAGATTGAGATATTAATATTTATATAAATCGTAAAATATAAATATTAAAAAGAAATTTGTATCTCAAGCCGGATTAAAGAATACTCATATTATACTCTGTCTATTATTTGTTAAATAAGGAAAATAGTAAATACCTGAGAATCTTACTTATTTAAATCAATTCAAATCAATATTAATATAAATTGAAATGTCGTCCTTGGAAGTCAAGAACCACCAAAGATTCTAAGTAGTAAACAAAAAAGAAATTGGCATCCTATAATTAAATAATATTAACGAGTTTCTGTTTATATATTCGTGGGCTTGAAGAAAAAGCAAGTCAAAGGAGTCAACCTATCAAATACCGCAGACAAGTACCGGTAAAAAACTGGTTTTGGTGTAGCTTAGCTGTGCCCTGGTTTTGAGCCCTGTTTCGTTACTGGCTAGATTGCAAAAGGACCTGGAAAAGGACAAGTGACCACCGCTCTCAACTAAAGAAACCCAGAAAACGGCGTCGTAATTATGGGTGAGACTGATACCACGTACGAGCTCTTCCAAAACCACTTGTTTCCAGAAAAACCAGTGGAGTTGCTGGTAATTGCAAATTATTAGTAGACAGCTGCTGAATTAAGAAAAATTGGACTAATTAGAGCATTCCACGTGGATTGCACCAACCTGTACATGTTACTGGAGCTTTCCACTTGGTTGATCGGTGGCTGAACATTGACCCAAGGATTGAGACGAGCGGATTAGCAGGACATAGATTTCTTAGGCTGGACACTTTTTTTTTTTTATAAAAAAAAAACACTTTCATCCTTGAAAAGTTATATTTTTATTGTTAAAAAAATAAAAATAAAATCAGGAATTTCCCTTTTATCAGATGTATTTTGAAGCTGTGTAATATTACAGAAGTTATTGTTCTTTAAATATTTTTATTTAAAAATATAATATTTTTATTTTTTAAAATTAATTTTTTATATCAATATATTAAAATAATCTGAAAATATTCAAAAAAATATTTTAAAAAAATTAATTTTTTTAAAATCATTCTTGAAATTAAAAAAAATTCAAGGCTCTTCGTTCTAGAAATGTAAAATGATTGATATTTTTGTTATTTTTCTCGGTAATTATAGGAATATGATCATATAGTTAAAAGTTTATTATGTGAAAGGTATTTTTGAAAGTTAATGGCTTTTTCTTGGTAAAAAAGTTATAAATTAATAATGAATCCGGTGATATTCTTACACTATATATATGTATATATAATATTATTTATTTATTACTCTCATGTCCTTGACAAGAAATTAAAAAAAAAAAACTATGATATTTTGAGGAGGTTGGTAGAACAGTACGGAAATAGATTGCTCTGTGTTTTATAAAAATTTAATTTTTTTTAAAAAATAATTTATTTTAATATTTTTTGGATTATTTTAATGTTTTAATTTTAAAAATAAATTTTAAAAAATAAAAAATAATTTTTTAATATATTTATATATAAAAAACATTTTAAAAAACAACTATAATTACACTATTCACATTCACAGAATTACTAAAAGCTTCTGTGCTGCGTGGCATCGAATATCACCGCAGATTGGATCACGTGAGCTCAGTGGACAAGGAGAAGGTTTACGTCAACAAAAGCAAGAGTCGCGAACTCGCGATGGACAACCGACCATTTCACCTCCCTTGAGCCACGTGACAATCGAGAGACAGCGGCATCAGAATAAAGTTGAAATCTTCAAATATTATAATTATTAGTTGCGTGATTGATGTTTTTAGCCAATTAACCACATGTTGTGTTCCCTATTTAAAAAATATATATTTAATTACTCAAATTAAAATAAAGTATTATTTTATTTGTAAATATGAATTAAAAAAAATTAAAGCTTGGCATAAACTTAAAAAACACATGTACTTTATTAAAATACATGTGATAATATAATAATAATGAAAATAATAATAATATATGAGTTACTGTTTTCGTTTATTTCTCTAGTTTTTTTTATGTTAGAAAAAATTTAATTATTTTAAAAAATAAAAGTAATTTTTTTATAAAAATAGAATTTAAATCATCGTTAAGAAATTATTTAATGCTCCTAATCAATCTATATGTTTCATTTTTCTTACAATTTTTTATAAGCACTTAAAAATATTGTCATAAAAAATAATATTTATTTAATATATTAAATTTATAAGCACTTAAAAATATTGTCATAAAAAATAATATTTATTTAATATATTAAATTAATATCATTGATTTTTATTTGAGTATTATTAGTTGCGTCATTGATGCGTGATGTCGAGCTGCCACTGTTTTGGGTTTCTTCCTTCCTAGCGACTACCACTTCTCCGGTTGTCGGTAGAACTAGATAGCTATCGGAACGGTCGACTCCAAATTGTGAAAGGAAAAACATATTCAAGGGAAGATACTATTTTGGAGAGATAAAATAATTTTTTTAGTTTTTTAAATATTTAATATTGTTAAAAATAATTTTTTTAAAAAATATATTATTATAATATATTTTTAAATAAAAACAAACAATTATTAGCACACTACTACGGTATAGTTACAGGAGAGGTTTATGCTTTCGTAAGGGGACCAAATCAGATTAGGGTTATGTCTATGCCACCAAATTATTTCTTCTAATAACGTGTAGCTTGTTCAACTCTCCAAGGGTTTATTTCGTAACAATATTTAATGTAGCGCTGAATAAAATCGGGTATAAAAAAGTGTTAAGGCATAACGAATCTCAATGCATTGATTCGTTTATCAAACAAAACTTGCGAGGGTGATAAATAAATAAATTTAATTAGAGCACCATACGGATATCTTCGGTGCCTGATGGCGATCTTTTACTGGTTTGGGTTTCTTCCTTCAAGCTTCTTCTAAAAAGTCCTTGGTCGCTTCTAGCTCGCAGTAATAAATAGTTGCTAGAACGTTAATGGTGGGGGAGAGCAGTGCATGTTTATAGTTGCTGTTGAATTAGTTTTTATCAAATTTTAATTTTTTAAAAAAATTAAAATTTTTAATTGTTTTAATTGTGGAAATGTTAAAAATAAAAAATATATATTATTTTAATATATTTTCAAACTAAAACTAATTTGAAAAACAATCTCAAAATAAAATCTTTGTTATTTTGTTTGATTTGGTAAATCCAGTTTGGTTTTTTATTGATGCATTTCTCAAAATTAAAATTAAAATTTAAATCTCAATGTAAATATGATTGAGTTTTCTGATGAAATCTTGATAATTTTTAATAAAAAAAATGATTTTATAATTTTTTATTTCTTGAACACCATTTTTATCATGAATTAGATTTTCTATATTCATTAATAAAACATACCCTTTTAAGTTATTTTTTCTTGTCAATTTAATTAGAAAAAAACAAGAAAAAACATTCCAAAATTTCAATTAATTACAAATAGCATCAAGGAACTTAACATCCAAGTCAAACAATATAATACATAAATATTTAAAAGATAATAATTACCGCACTTTTAAATATATGCTATGTGACTATCTATCAGTATTTTGAAAGCAATCATGGGATGTTTGAAATGAGGGGTTCGATCGCTGTCGGACCTCGTGATAGAACATGGACCGCTGCTAACTTGAACAACGTTGGTGAAAGACAAATCGATGTTCTGGTTAAGAACAAGGAATTATCAAACTTCTATCAACCCACGATTACGCTGTATGAAAAGAACCTAGAATCTCATCTCGATTGCGTACTCCATCTAGACAGTGCCTACCTAAGCAACCTACCATCATTTGGAGAAAAAAAAAAAAATACTTTTCGTGGTAGAAAAGAAAAAAGCTTTAAGAACTCGATTCCTCCCTTGACTTTTGATACGTGAAAGCAATATCGGACATCAAGTTTCCAGTTTCCACTGTTCTATTTTACTGTCTGCAGCATCACCTTCCCACCAGAGTTCCTACAAGGCTACTACAGGCCGCCCTTGTCAACTTCTACCGCTTTCCGCACGTGCTGCTAACAGCGTATATAGGAAGCATTCATTTTGGCAAAGCTTCGTGGACAGTGGTGGGCGTGTTTGACACTATATTATAAAAGTATTTAAAAAAAAAAATTATTTTGAATTATTATATTTTTAATATTTTCACATCATTTTAATATATTAACTTTAAAAATAATTATTTCTGAATAAAAAACAATCATAACTACATTTTAAAACGCGCGCTTGGAAGCTCTGATTATGCACCACAAATTGATTTGAGTTTCGGACGTTGGTATTGCAAGGAGCCATGACGAACCTGCACAGAAGTTTGATTTGTGCAGCTGGACTTCCCGGAAAAGCGTGTTTGACGAGAACAAAATCACAAAGACACATATCAACACGGCACTCACTGTGGTCCATAGACGCCAACAAAACTTCAGAATGTTGAAAAACCTTAAACGCTCTACAACATGAGAATGGAGTATCCGGCAGTTTAGTAAATTGTTTTTTTCTGAAGTATTTTTTATTTAAAAATATATTAAAATATATTTTTATTTTTAAAATTAACACATCAAAAAATCTAAAAACATCGAAAAATTATTAATTTAAAATTAAAAAAATAATTTAATTTAATTTTTTAAAAATTATTTTTGAAAAGAAAAAATCCACCGCTAGTACATCTGACTTCATCTGACTTCGGCAAGAAATTGAAAGTTGAAACAGCACAACAAAGTAGGGTAATTAAGTTCAGTTGGATGACAAAAATAAATAAATTACAGTGTCCTGACAACTTTGAGTTTGGACTACACTATGTTTTGACAAAATCTCTTCCCAAGGGCAAGAACTTCCCTGCTACTAATATGTAATATCTTGATACTGTGCCTTTGCAGAATGACAACACCACGAGAGATGGCACCTGGGGGGAAAAGGACCGGTTCTTATATGTATATCTACTAGACGACTACTATATAACAAGATCAAGCATTTGATGATTCTAAATCTACGTAAACTTCACAAATCTAAGTAATACTGGCTACTAGCAGCTCTTTCATTTGAGGACAGGCTTCTGTCTTGTCTTGGTAAATTGCACGTCCCCATTAAGAACAGAACTGATAAATTTTTCCACCTCTTCTGCAGTCATTTCACCTTTAAATGCTGCAAACTTCTGCCTCCGAGGTTTATAGGCTAACAATAACTTATCTGACGATTTGTATCCAGATTTGTCAAATGCGTTCAAGAATGATGGCTGCTTGGCAACATCTAAAAGAGTGTAAGAAATAGAATCCCCAGAGACAGAAGCTGCATTCCGTCGCCTTGATAATGATTTTTGAGAAACCTAAAACCAAAATCACATGACAAACAAAAACCTAGAGTCAGAAACCAAACTTTAAATTCTTTCACGTCCTTTGAAAAATCAATTTAGCTTCTGTATTAGGGCAACATGAATTCCAATGGCGACTAAATCAATGATATGTGCCATAATGGTTGCCCATCTTGCTAGTACTTTTTGGTGCCTGGAACCATCTAGATGCACATTACATTAGATAGCAAATTGTAACATGCTCTTAAGTCATAATACAACGGAATAGTTTCTTTTGTGACCATCTAGAGCTTAAACACCAAGCTAATCAGCAAGACAGACCGAGAACTTTTAACTATTAAAGTGACAAATCTACAGAAAATTTCTGTTCGCTAGTCAAAGATGAATACCCAACCTATACCTTCCCACCCTCTCTTCTTAGACCAGCAGGGTAGAGGTATTGGGTACCATACCAAGTTTTCCAAGTTTCTAAGTGCATTAAAGCTGAAGTTCTTTTCACATCCATTGTTTCAACTCTCTTGTAAGTTGCAGTGGTCAAGTGTGATCATAAAATGACTTAAGTGAGGAGTGAGGATACGGAAACATAAACATATTGTGCGAATCATCTATAAGAATTACAGTTATCTCCATGTGGAAAAAATAATTTGAACAAGATATCCACTTACCATGGACAGGATGTCTTCCAGCTTCTCCTTTACTTTCAAAGATCTGAAACCACCTATGATGCAAACAGGGGTTTTTCCCCCACATAGAGCATCAAAATTTGATCCTGTCAGTAAAGATACATCTTTCCCACCAGAATCAGCCTGGGCTTTTCTATCCTTACTCGCTGCTGTTTTCTTGTTCTTTTTTTCAAACCCTTCAAGTAAGGTACTGAGATCATGAACAGCAGATTTCAAATCTTTCACAGAAATCCCCGACTTTAAGACATGCTTCTCCCCATTTGATAACCAACCAACAATAGCTGGAAGTGCATCAACTCCTAACTTCTTTGTCATTGGGTCAGTAACATCACGAACCTGAATAAACAACAACCTCAATTATTTTTCAGGGAAGGGGGGTGCTCATTTTATTTTAAATATACCCCACATAAATTACCACTCAAAATAAAATATAGAGTTGAACTATTAGTGTGATTTTTGAAGAAATATATAGTTGTCTAAATATCCTTCTACAATGAATTCTGACAGGCTACTAATGTCTAAATTTCTCATTCAAATGTAGAGGTGTAGATAATCTATCAGTTGATAATCAGGTCCAACGTACCTCCACGTCATTGAAAATGAAGCGTTTATGAAACAAACCACTAAGCGCACGCCAGATCACGGGTGTATCTTTTTTGGTCGAAAGAAGCACAACTCTAGGTAATTTTTCCTCCTCGCCAGAATAAGACTGAAGATGTTTCAGGTCAATCCGCTTTGAAAACCTTGGTAAATGGTCTTGGCAAAAAGATTTTAAAGTTTTTGCGACCAAATCACCATTGTACTCCACCAAAGAACCCTTATCGCTTGCTTTGTTTGAATAAACAAATACCCTAGGCACTCGTCGTGGTTGAGCCCCAAGTTCCTTACAAAAGGACATTTCAGTTTCACAATTTATGCTGCCAGCCTGTCATAGAAAGAGAAAGAGAACGAATATGTAAACAGATCAATATAAAATCAAATGATGGAAATCAATAGCAATTATGAAAATACCTTTAAAGCTCCTTGTAATGAATCAGCGACCTCCTGTATGATTGATTCATAAAATTGGCTCCCCTTCAAAGAGGAAGTATAAGATAATAAAAGCCAAGTCATTCCTTGGCCAGCAATTTCATTATTGAAGACTTGAGAATTTATGGCTTTGATGCTCTTGGGAGTACTTCTAGAACCAGTTTGAGACCTAGATTGAGACCTGGTTGAACCACCAAAACCACCAAACTGCCCTCCACCAAGATCACCCCCAAAAAAATTGGAAAAAATATCATTCAGGCCAAAACCAAATGAACTCTGAGAACTGGGACCACCAAAGGAAAATGAAAACGACCGGGAATTTCCCTGGTCCCCCATATCCTGCCAGTCACCTGGTCTGAAGGTATAACTATTTCGCCCCTGTCCACCATTTGTGAAATGAGTATACCCACCCTGGTCCCCAGGATACCCAGCATTAAATCCAGCATTGCCCTTCTCATCTCCATATAGATCATAATTTTTCCTTTTCTCTTCATCAGATAGAATCTCATATGCTGATAAAAACAAGAAAATAAAAATCAACAATATGACTGGAAGATTAGCAAAACTAAGACTAAGTTTATTTCCTTCTAATAGTTAACCCCTTAACAAACCATTGAATCCTGTCATGCCCATAAGATGCTGCTCAAGAACCAATTCAACTCACGTTATAACTGAACAGGTTTGATCAATAAAACAAATACTAATACAGACAATATATCATTATTTCAATAAACCAAACACTGTCCATGGTTTTGCATATCGATATAATTGATGCATCAGCAGGAAATTATAAACATGCAGTAAAGTTAATAGCAACATGAAAAAGGTTAAAGAAATAACATGACACGCAATAAGAAAGAAAAATGAAATAAGTGTACAATACCATTATTGATCTCCGCAAACTTTTCTTGAGCGCCCTTATTTTTATTCTTGTCAGGGTGATATTGAAGAGAGAGCCTGCAAAAATGACAAGGGCTCAGGATGAGAAACTAGAAAACATGCCACACAATTGTTTGTGTGCGTTTGTGCTATGTTGGTGGCATTTAAGTTTTCCTCAGTTTGTAAATTCATGTGCGTAGTAAACCTTTTGCTTTCAATAAGCATGTATGGTAATATTTGTACATGTCGTGTACAGTTTCTGTCTGGTCAGACAAAACATCTCACCCCAAACCCGACAAATAAGAAAGCAAGCTAAGGTCTTCCACATAAATCCACTCACACGCAGCCATGTCTATCCAAGACTTCAGAGTTCCCTCAGTGCACAGTATAGCACAATCATCATCTCTTCAAACGCTCAACATACCACAAAAAAAAAACCCTAAAGAATGGTAAGACACCCTCAAGCCAAAGCCAAAACACCTAATATGCACACTTATGTAATGTTTCAGCTTAGACCCATGGCCATTCATAACAACCATGGCCATTCATAACAAACTGCATACTTTAAAAAAATGTAACTTTTCTTCATCAACTAAGGTCACTTCTTGATATGCGCGCGCGCCCGTAATAGAGAGAAAATGCAACTACCATTAAAAAAAAGGGTACCAGAGAAGAAACAGAGAGCAGAACATACTTGTGGAAAGCTTTTTGTATTTCTCGTTGACTTGCGTTTTTCTCCACTCCAAGAACCTGGTACAAAAAGCACCATCGATAAAAAAAACTTCAAAAAAAGAAAATCATCACTGGCACAAATGTTTTACTTAAACCGAAAAGGACCAAGTTTTCTTCTCCCTTCTTAGGATTTAAAGGCCTCTCATTTTATCAAGCCTCCATTCCTTCTGTCCTCAATTTTCCACCTCTGCTCTACATCCTCCTCCCTTAACAATCGCAAGCCACTGCTGACTAATTAACTAAAATATAAAATCCTTATCTTTGATTAACCAGTGATTAAATCCTGATTAACTAAACATAAAATCCCCTAAACCACTTCCAGAACAATCAAGTAATTATTTTTTTCGATAAATTTGAATTAAGCAAATTGCAAATATAAATTAAAACAAGAATTTCGAAATTGCCAACAAAATTGTAAATATAAGCAGCAAATTCGGTCCAAATAAATTAAAAAAAAAACGCAGATAGAATTCAAAATCTTAACAATGTACGAATCATATATCAATTTGGAAATTAATTTTCCACAAACATTCCTAAAAAATCAATCAATCGTACCTTGTAAGGGTCAACGGTTTTCGCTTCCAGCGTTAACAAAATCAGAGACAAAAGGAGCAAGAACGGCACCGTATATCGCGTTTTCATCTTTTGTTGTGTGCGCGAAAGAAGAGATTTTTATCGAGCGTCTGTGTGGAACAGCGAGCGAGAGAGAGAGCGAAGGAAGAACTTAAGTCCCGGCATTAAAATAGTTAGGCTTGGCGGGGTTGGGAAAAGCTCTAGATACTTCGGGTCGAAAGGCCGTTATGCATACGTGGCAATCTTTAAAAAATTACACGCCCTCTGGCCAATAGGATTTTAGATTTCTTTTATTTTGCACCGCTCCTTGTAGGGTCAAGGGTGACGTGTCTTGTGGGCCAATATCTGCTACCGAGAAGAACGATGGACTTTTTTATTATTATTTTATCAGATTAGATGCTTTTTTTATCCATGAAACATTGAAACCTTGATTTTGTAATCGTTTCCTCATCTACTTTTTTTTTCTTACCTTTTAATCACATATTTAAACTCATTTTAATTTTTATTTATTTATTTACTCTTTATTTTATTTTTAAATTTTCAGGGTTTACACTGAATGAGAGTAACATTAGGTAGTGGATAACCATTAGAAAGCTCGAACTTAATGTTAGATTCTAGTGTGGTAAAGGTGATTTTACTATATGGGAGACGTGCTCGAGCAAGTCAGTTAGAAGAATATTTAGCCTAGGATAGGTAGTACCATGTCATAATCTAATTTTTTTTATCCTATTTTTTCAAATAATAAAAAAATAAATTTTCAATAAACATATTTAATTTTAAGCATTATTTTAGTCACTTGTACTCTTTAATTTTATGTATCAATAAATATCCAGAATATAACAGAACAAATAAAAATAATATATATATAACAGTAATAAAGAACAGAAAAATACAATTGGGGTAATATTTGATGAATAATTGAGATTAACAAGTCAAGGAAGTTTGAGAAGTTTAAAAAAACAAATCTAGGAATTATCAAGATTGTGTTTGGGACTTAATTAAAGAGAAATTGAATAAAAATAGCATAGTTTGGCTAAGATTAGAAAAACTAAAGAACAATGGATGAATTTGAAATAAATGGACAAATTTAAAAATCAGCTAGGGGATTAATTTAAGAATAAAATCGAAATTGAGAGTCAAATTGGTCAAAATTATATAATTTTGGAAACTAATGACTAAACTGAAAAGTAACCAAATTAGAAGGGTCAATTAATCCAATTTAGGGATTAAATTGAAATAATATCCAAAATTAAAACCTTGAATGAAAATTGAAAAATCCATAAGTCAGGGACTATATTGAAAAGGAAAAAATATTCCAAGATCCAATTGAATTTTTATCCTACTTTGTTTCGGTCCAAAAATTAGTCTAGCCCAATTTTTCCAGTCCAATTAATTTAGTATTTTATTCAAGTGAAGTCAGTTCAAGCAAATTAATCATCAATTCTACCTTTTCAATCTCAAATCCAACTTAATTCTCTAAAATTCCAGTTTCATTTTAGATTTCCAACCTAAATTGATTGTATTCAATCAATTCTTCATAAATCAAATCCCAAAATCATTCCATGATTCTAGCTCATCTCTATTAAAAATACCATACACAAAAAAAATAAAAGGGAACAACAATAACACTAAAAATATGTTTGTTTCCCGGAAAATAGTTTTCAAAAAACCACTTTCTAAACTTTTCTTGTGTTTGTTTGTCATTAGAAAAGTAGGTCAACGGAAAACACTTTCTAGTCAAAGGAAAATTTGGCTTAGTTTTCAGGAAAATGTTTTCCTGGAAAATTTGGGCGGAAAACACTTTCCGGAAGTTATGAAAAATTTAGAAATGTCATATTATTTGCTGATTATATCAAATTTGATCCTCAAACTTTTGATTGCTATATATATATATATATATATATATATATATATATATATTGTTTTGAATATTTATTTTTTAATTTTATCTCTTAAAATTTAATTTTTATATTAATTTTGGTCCTCATTTTTATAATTGTTATTTGCTCTTTTCTTATCATTTTTTTATTGAAATTTTTTATCTATCAAATTTGGTCCTCATTCTTTTGATTGTTACTTATTTTATTTGAAATAATTTATGAAATGTTAATTATAATTATTTTAATTTCTTCATCTTTCATTTTTTTTATTTTTTAAATTCGATCTCTATTATTTTGATCATTAGTTATTTTATTTGAGATAAGTTATGAAATTATATTTTTTTTCAATTTTATTCTCATTCAACTTTTTAATTTGTAAGATTTGTTCCTCATTATTTTAATAAACTTGAAAAAAATAAAACATTAATAAGTTATTTTCTAGCTTATTTTTCATTACATAATCAAACACTGGAAAGTGTTTTCCAACTTATTTTTCATTACACTACCAAACATAGAAAAATAATTCACTTTCCCAGAATTTACTTTTAAAAAAAAACTAATTTCCAACAAATAAACAGGGGCTAAAAGGAATTCACAATCTAAACAACAACAACAATACTACGGAGAACATCATCACTACCCAAACTCCATCTCTTCCGTACCAATATCTTTTATATTCAAACCCTTACTCAAGATCACAAATCATTTCAATCAATACACCCATTATTAACTAACAATTTCACCAAACCATCTTTTCCAACCATGAAAACAACTAAAATTTGGTTTAAAACATGGTTAATGGTCCCATTTGAAACTAAATTAAAAATTGAGTCCATTTACTTTTAGGACTAAAACTTTGTCAAAATTTAGGGATTAAATTGAAATAATATCCAAAATTAAAACCTTGAATGGAAATTGAAAAATCCATAAGTCAGGGACTACATTGAAAAGGCAAAAATATTCCAAGATCCAATTGAATTTTTATCCTACTTTGTTTTGGTCCAAAAATTAGTCTAGCCCAATTTTTCCAGTCCAATTAATTCAGTATTTTATTCAAATGAAGTCAGTTCAAGCAAATTAATCATTAATTCTACCCTTTCAATCTCAAATCCTACTTAATTCTCTAAAATTCCATTTTCATTTTAGAATTCTAACCTAAATTGATTGTATTCAATCAATTCTAAATAAATCCAATCCCAAAATCATTCCATGATTCTAGCTCATCTATATTAAAAATACCATAAAAAAAAAGGAATAATAACAACATTAAGATTATGTTTGTTTCCAGAAAATAATTTCGGGGAAACCACTTTCTAAGCTTTCCTATGTTTATTTGTCATTAGAAAAATTAGTCAACGAAAAACACTTTCTAGTCAAAGAAAAATTTAGCTTAGTTTCCAGGAAAATGTTTTCCTGGAAAATTTGGGTGGAAAACACTTTCCGGAAGTTGTGAAAAATTTAGAAATGTCATATTATTTGCTAATTATATCAAATTTGGTCCTCAAACTTTTGATTGCTATATATATATATATTGTTTTGAATATTTATTTTTCAATTTCATCTCTTAAAATTTAATTTTTATATTAACTTTGGTCCTCATTTTTATAATTGTTATTTGCTCTTTCCTTATCATTTTTTTATTGAAATTTTTTATTTATCAAATTTGGTCCTCATTCTTTTGATTGTTACTTATTTTATTTGAAATAATTTATGAAATGTTAATTATTATTATTATTTTAATTTCTTCATCTTTCATTTTTTTTTTTTTTAGATTCGATCTCTATTATTTTGATCATTATTTATTTTATTTGAGATAATTTATGAAATTATATTTTTTTTCAATTTCATTCTCATTCAACTTTTTAATTTGTAAGATTTGTTCCTCATTATTTTAATAAACTTGAGAAAAATAAAACATTAATAAGTTATTTTTCTAGCTTATTTTTCATGACATAACCAAACACTGGAAAGCGTTTTCCAACTTATTTTCCATTACACTACTAAACATAGAAAAATATTTACTTTCCCGGAATTTACTTTAAAAAAAAAAACTACTTTCCAGCAAACAAACGGGGCTTAAAGGAAATTCACAATCTAAACAACAACAACAATACTACGGAGAACACCATCACTCCTTCTCTTCCATACCAATATCTTTTATATTCAAACCCTCACTCAAGATCACAAATCATTTCAATCAATACACTCATTATTAACTAACAATTTCACAAAACCATCTTTTGCAACCATGAAAACCACTAAAATTTGGTTTAAAACATGGTTAAGAGTCCCATTTGAAATTAAATTAAAAATTGAGTCCATTTACTTTTAGGACTAAAACTTTGTCAAAATTTAATGGTCTATTTGAAAGTGTAGTTGCGGTTATTTTTCAAAGTATTTTTTCACTTAGAAATATATTAAAATAATATATTTTTTAAAAAAATTATTTTGACATCAGCACATCAAAATGATTTAAAAACACAAAAAAAATATTAATTTGAAGTAAATAAAAAAATAAAAAATTTCTAAATTGTTTCAAAAGCGCTTTTGAAATGCAAAAATAAACATCTTCAATATAAGCTCTTTAACATAAAATATTAACATGTTTCAAACAAATTATAAGTGAATAAAAAATTAATCTCAAAGAATCCCTAGTTTGCATGTTTTGATGAAACCCAAAACTTTATAAAATAGAAAGTTGAGAAGTTAAAGTTGGGCTTAAAGGGCATCCAAGCATTTAGAATGGAGAAGTCCTAAGTAAATTGAGCTTTGGGCTTAAATTTGTGGCACGCACCTAGCCTGGCTCGTGATCAACCTAGTTAGTGTGGATTACTGTTGGAAGCTGAATAATTAGACAACTTATGGTTTGCGACAGCTCAACTTTTTAAGAATTATTCAAAGTCGATGAAAATCAAATCTTCAGGTAATAAATCCCCAAACAACTCTAGATTTGTTTAACGAAATCCTAGAGACTTCAAAATAATTTTGTTTTACTATTTTTGCTGCATGTGTGATTTCAGGAACCCAACAAATATTTGATCTTGATTTTCTAATATACTTGTTAGAAAACGAACCTCGAATCTAATCAGAAGCAATATCATATTCTGAAGTTTCCTATTGGAATGATACAATTATTAATAAAATTGAATCCATTATGAATAATCATACATGAAAACTAACGGAACTTTCATATAAAAGTAAACTATTATACCATAAATATATCTTCCAAATGAAGATGAAAATTGATTGTACTATTAACAAATATAAAATTAGACTTGTTGTTAAAGGTTATAAACAACGAAAAAATATGAGTTATTTAGACACATATTCACTTATGTCAATAATAATTTTCATATAAATATTAATAGTTAATGGAGCTATTAACAAACTTGAAATACATATGAATGTAAAAACAACCTTATTAAATGGTGACATTGATGGGAAGATGTACATAGAATAACCCGAAGGGTTTGTTGTCAATAAACAAGTAAAGAAAGTTTGTAAACTTGTCAAATTATTATATGGTTTGAAAACAAACAAACATTTAACAATGACATCCAAAATTTGAGAAGATTATGTTGTCAAATGAGTTCAAAGTCAACTAAGCTGATAAATATATTTATATGAAAAACATAGATAAATGTTATATTATTGTATGTTTTTATATGAATGATATGCTATTTTTGAACAACAATGATTAAATGATAAAGTCCACTAAGAAAATATCAATCAACAAGTTTGACATTAAAAACTCCGGTGTTGTAGATGTCATGTTAAAAATAAATTTTTTTAGGAAATATGATAAACTTGTTTTGTCCTAGTTTTATTACATTAAGAAGATTCTCGATAATTTTTTTAAAGATGATAATAACACTGTCAAAACATTAATGGATATAGGTGTATATATGTTCAAGAATAGAGGTAAATAAATAAATCAATTAAAATATTTTTGAATAATTAAAAGCCTAATATACGTTATGAATTGCGTAAAATATGTAAAATTTAAAACTTAAATGAATAAACTGAAGTTTTTCACATTTTATAATATTAAAATAAGAAAAAAATTGTTAATTTTTATTTCTTGCTTTTAATTTTTTTAACTATAAAATAGAACTTTATTTTATAAAATTGAAATATAAGAATTGATAGAATTTATTTAGGAGTGCAATGAATTTTGTTTTTTTGATATTTTTTTAATTTTAATGTGTTAATGATACAAATAATAATAAAAATTTAATATAATAAAAAAATATTTTTAGAAGTTAATGCAACACAATACCAATCATGAAAATACACTTTACAAGAAAGAAACTAGACTCGTCCGCACATGACCCGAGTCCCCAGATTTTCCAGGTTATAGAGACCACCAGAAAGGAACCCAAACCCATTATAAACTGCGCCCAAACAGCATCGTACTTCTTTCTCTTCTTAGCTCCTCCTCTCTCCTGTCCGGTTTCTCTCTCGCTTCATTATTCAGCTTCTAGAAACACCAAGAAGCATAATCACAAACATCAATAATTAAAGTACCATTTTAATGAGCACAAAATTAATTAAATCTTAAAAAAATTAATTCAAAATCGCTTCAAAATTTTCTTCGATCCGATTCAAAGCGAGAGAGATAAGGCTAAAAAGGAGCAGCAGCTATGGCGCTCTCAGCTTCCGATTTAGGCACGATATATTCTTTATTGACGAATTCAATGAGCGGCGATGAGAGCGTCCGCAAGCCAGCCGAGGCGGCGCTCTCGCAGTTCGAGAGTCGGCCTGGTTTCTGCTCCTGTCTAATGGTAAACCCTCTCTCGCTCGCTCTCTTCGGTTTTGATTTTGTATTTTATAGGGTTTAAGTTCAGTTCAAATTGCAATGCATGTGAGAATAATTGAATTTATTTCTAGGAAGTTATAACTGCAGCAGATTTAGCTTCGCAAGTCGATGTTCGATTATTAGCTTCGGTGTACTTTAAGAATAGTATCAATCGGTACTGGAGGAACCGGAGGGATTCTGCGTAAGACTCTAGTCTCGTTGTTTTTATAATTTGAGCTGCATTTTTTGGATTTTTGTTGATTTTGGCGTAGTTTATGAGATGATATTTTGGTTTGTGAGCAGGGCAATAAGCAGTGAAGAGAAAAATCACTTGAGACAAAAATTACTGTCGCATTTGAGAGAAGAGAACGATAAGGTGATGATCTTAACTTTGTAAGCTGGAGCTCATAAGATTGGGTTCTGATTTGCTTTGCTAATTTGTAATTCAAATGTGTTTTTTTTTTAATCGATGTAGATAGCTGGACTGTTGGCTGTTCTTATTTCCAAGATTGCTCGCCTTGATTATCCAAGAGAGTGGTATGTGTTTGTGGCATTTTATTTCTATATCATATGCTTTCATCGGTGGTTGTTTTTCTAGTTGCTGGTTTTAGATTTTTTTAAAGGATATTTTGTTGTAAGTACATTTTAGTGTGGGTTGCTAATACTTGCCTGATGTTTCTTTTGTAGAGTTTGACTGTTGTTTCTCTTTTGGAAGTTTCGCTTTGATATTGAATATTAAATTTAGGGTGGAATACTCGTTTTTTTATACTATTTTTAGTTTTTTACTTTATGCATGAGCAGGGGATTCGGGGTTTTAGGGGGAGGGGTGGGGGTTGAACAAGATGCAGTTCCTTGCAAACAATGGGAGAATATAGTCTATTGTAATTCTGTTTCAATGTTTGTCATGCTTATCATTAGTTTCTGCTATCATGAAAAGTTGTGAAATTATCTTGATGAATATAAAGGTGAAAATAGGGTAAAAAATGCAGTTGCTTTTATTACATAAGTTTTTGTGACAAAACATCACAATCTTTGACTAGCAACTACAAATAGATCCAAAGTTGTTATGGATGCTCTGAGCTGAATGATTTTTTTTTAACTAATGGTTATGCATTTAGTGATTTAGATATTATTGAAGATTTTTTAGTTTGGCAATCTTGTACTTTCTGTAATTAGTGCTAACTCCTGTATTTATATTGCCTGTTGTTGTAATTACTGATCTTTTCCCTACTAGCAGTTCTTTCTTCATTTCTGTTCTAAGGTACCTGAGTTACTTCATTCAGCTAACTTTATTTCTTGATCTCTCATTTCAATATTTTTAGGCCAGAGCTCTTTTCAGTTTTAGCGAACAAGCTTCAATCGACAGATGTCCTTACTTCTCACAGGATTTTTTTGATTCTGTTCCGAACTTTGAAGGAATTATCCACTAAACGTCTTACTGTTGACCAAAGGAACTATGCAGAGGTATAACTTCTGAGTATTATCCCTTATGGTAGTATTCTTTATCCCATTTCCGTACATGCTATTCAGTTTCAAATGTCATCCAACCTGACAATGAAAAAAGTGCACTTCATCCAAATGTGAATGAAGTATGGATGGTAGGCCTGTTGTTGATGACTATGTTCCTGAGTGGAACAGCATTTATGTAAGCCCTGTGCTAGAAGTATCAGCATTTCAGGCTGCTGGATTCAGAATGTTCATAGATATCAGTACTGGCCTTATAATGAGTTAATGATATCAGTTATGGGTAGGCATTTCCTAGCAATGGTCATGATTTTTATGATCTTGTAACTAAAGTGCACAGATATAAACTTGCTCTCAAACAAATAGTTATGTCTTATATCACAGAGTTATGGTCACGTGTTTCACATATCACCATTTTTTGTGGCAGATAACATCCCATCTCTTTGGATATAGCTGGGGCCTTTGGCAGAGTGATGTTCAAGCTATATTAAATAGTTTCTCTACACTTGCACAAAGCTATACTTCTAATGCTCTGGAACAGCGTCATGATGAGCTGTATCTAATGAGTGAGAGATGGCTATTATGTTTAAAAATAATTCGCCAATTGATTATTTCAGGGTTTCCAAGTGATTCAAAATGTGTACAGGTAGTTATTCAGTTCTTTCTCTTTATTTCCTTTCTTCAAATTTAAGAGTTTGGCGCACTCTGTATTGTAATTTAACCTGGGAGATTATCTTTTGATTATTTTTTTTTTAATCTGTCAGGAGGTCCAACCAGTCAAGGAGGTTTCCCCTATACTCTTGAAAGCCATCCAGTCATTTCTCCCATACTGTGAGTTAATTCTCTTGTTTTCAAACTTTTATTTGTTTTGCATATCCTAGTGGAGAGCTGTGGGAATCCGTGTTTGATAAACACCCCCCCCCCCAAAAAAAAAAAACGAAAAAAAGTAGTTCTAGAGATCCTATAAGCCATGCATTTGAAAACGTGTATTGTGGCTACATATAAATTTTAAGTGTTGGCTATTCAGTTATACAAGTAAGAATGTCCTAAACTGACATCAATTTTCATATTTAACAAACACTTTATTAACTAGAAAGAGCAGGAGAGAAAGTTATATAGAAATATTGAATTGGATTCATTATCCTGCATACCATTCCATATTTTTATGCCAAGAGTGTTATTTCCATATGCATGTATAATTGAATGGAGAAGAAGCTTAAGCAGGCTCTTTTATTCGCAGCCTTTACCTTTTCTTTATTTTTCTCTTAACAGGTTACTTATTTAGGAGTAAACTAATTTTCTTGTGCTGTGTTGTTTGACAGATTCATCTTTCCAGAAGGGACATCCTAAATTTTGGGACTTCATAAAGAGGGCATGTACCAAATTAATGAAGGTTTTGGTCACAATTCAGGGCAGACATCCTTATTCATTTGGCGACAAGTCTGTTCTTCCTCCTGTCATGGATTTCTGTTTAAACAAGATAACTGATCCGGATCCATATATTTTATCATTTGAGCAATTCCTGATTCAATGCATGGTAATGGTGAAGTGTGTCCTTGAGTGTAAGGAGTATAAGCTAAACCTAACTGGGCGGGTGATGGATGAAAGTGTGATTACAGTGGAGCAGATGAAAAAGAACATTTCCAATGCTGTTGGTGGTGTCCTGACTTCTCTTCTTCCAACTGAACGAATAATACATTTGTGTAATGTGTTAATAAGGAGGTAATGATACCTCAACTTGTGCTAAATTATTTTGCCTATAATTCATAAGAATACTCAATTTCAAATGCATGGGGGTTCAGTTCGTAAAATTGATTGAATGAAGCTCTGCAGCTGTATATTTTTTTTATCTTACTTATGATTGCTGCTCTAGGGTTTGGGATTCATAAAGGAAACAATTTAGCACTGTTGATAAGTCATCTCTGTGTTTTGATTCAAAGCATGTACTCCAGAATCTCACATACCCAAATCTTGGGCTCTTTTTCCCCTCTTTGATTTTTTGAAGAAAGTGTCTATACTCCATTAAATACATGTTCAACTTCATGCTAACCATGTCTCCAAGAAAAGTACTTTGACATTCATCAAATCTAACTGCTACTTTAATATTCATCAATGTGTGCTTCTCTCCATGTGGGATATGAGCCAAATCTTGTTGCTCTAATCACATCTCAGGTCAAACATTGCTTCCCCTCCCCCCTCTTGCAGAATTTCTATTTGCTTCATGGATCTCTACGTGGTTGGGTAATGATAAGAGATATAACATATGGCACCAAATGCTTTATGCATATCTTTCAGCATTCTGGATCTCCTGTGTGATGATTATCTACTTTTCAAATAATTATGTGAGATTGATGTTTTGTCAGGTATTTTGTTCTAACTGCTAGTGATTTGGAGGAGTTGTATCAAAACCCAGAATCTTTTCATCATGAGCAGGATATGGTTCAGTGGACTGAAAAACTGAGGCCTTGTGCTGAAGCTTTATACATAGTATTGTTTGAAAACCATAGCCAGGTAGGTGAAGTTTCAACTCTAGAATGATTGATATTAAAAATCTGCAAAGCGCTCTGCTAACAGATGTGAGCTCATGTTGTTTCTTTGCTATTTGTAGCTGTTGGGTCCTGTTGTGGTGTCCATCCTTCAGGAGGCAATGAATGCTTGCCCAACATCAGTTACTGAAATCACTCCTGGGCTACTTCTTAAAGATGCTGCCTATGGTGCTGCTGCATATGTTTATTATGAGCTCTCTAACTACCTCAGCTTCAAAGATTGGTATAAGAATTCTAATCTATGCCACTGCTGTTATTTAATCAATCTGTATGTTGTTTGAATTAGTTATCATTAATTGCAGTCACATTAAAAGGTATTGGTTTTAAACACTAATTGTTTGCTGGTGCCATTAGCTTCAGAATTTTGTTAATGAAAAGGGGTTTGTCATTTGGGGATTACCACTTGCATGCTTGTAGAATATACTTGCAAATTTAGTAAGCATGGTTTTAGGGTGTTTGGATAGGGATGGATTTCCAGATTCGATATTGTAGAGAATATATTTCCAGATGTAATAGTTGTTTAAGGAACATGATGTCTGAGGAAAATGAGTAGGATATTATTTGATCACTAACTACATGTGTTTTTCAAAATTTGTGGAATTGAAGTCACTGGAATTGTACTAGCTGGTTAGATTGTGGTTTCATAACCAAATTTAATCTGCTTGGTATATATTTTGATGGGCTATATGATGATCCATCCTTCTCTATTTCACTTGGAAACTATTCATTACAGGTTTAATGGTGCTTTATCCCTTGAACTGTCGAATGATCATCCAAATATGTGTGTTATCCATCGAAAAGTTGCACTGATACTAGGACAATGGGTTTCCGAGGTAATGGCACTTTTTAGCTTTTTGGTAGAGAACTCTTAAGTACTTGTAACATTTCCTTTTCCTCTTCAAGAAGAAAATGAAATTGTTATACCTCATTGTCAAGAATGAAGTGTGTATGTGTTTTGTCCTGTTTCTTCTCAGCATGTTGGTTCCTAGCATGATCTGTAGAAGTTGCCATATTATGCTCAGGAGTTAATCTAGAACATTGCTCCTGTTCTTTGGAAATAAAGTAGGCTGATATTCCCATGTGCTGACACATTATACAGTTATTCTGGCTTCTGTTCCAAGAGATTTGATATTTCCTGCTGTGGTTGCTCTTTTTTTTTTCTTTGCAGATTAAAGCTGACACAAAGAGACCAGTGTATTGTAGTTTGATCAGATTGCTACAAGACAAAAACCTGTCTGTTAAGGTATGATGCTTGAATTAACCTCCGTTATGCGCCTTCACATCTCTCCTTTTTCCTCGTGTTTGGGCTTTGAATGTTTTGTTTGTTCTTAGCATTTTCTGTTTCAACTACTGAAATTGTAATTCATTGCACTAGCTTGCAGCTTGTCGGTCTTTGTGTTTGCATGTTGAGGATGCAAACTTCTCAGAGCAAGAATTTGTAGATCTCCTTCCTATTTGCTTTGATTCGTGCTTTAAGTTGGTTGAGGAGGTTCAGGAGTTTGACTCGAAGGTAAGATGATACTTGTGGTTCACCTTGATTGTCATTGCATGCGTGGATACTTTTGCTTGCTTTTCCTATTAACCTCCTGCATCTCTTTAAGGAACATAGATTATTGCCCATCTCCTCTTTTAGCCATTCCAAATTACATACCCCATCTCCCATTGTGAAAAAAAGAAAGAAGAAAGGGATATTAAGCATTTATTATCATTGATTTTGGATGAATCTAAGGGATGGGTGTCCAATCGTAAACTAAATATAAAGCACCCTCCCTTATTCCCAACAATTGTATTTTTTTAAAATGCCAATCCCATAATTTTCTTTAAATGTCTATTTAGAAGCTATATTAAATAATATAAATAGATTTCCTAAATTATCCTTAAACTACATAGTACCTTATCGGCACAATATTTTGACCATCAAAGCTTAAAAATGCTTTAAAAATAAGACAGTAAATATAAAAACATCAAAATAAAAAAATAATAACATTAATCCATTCAGTAATTATATTAGATTTTTTTTTTGTTTTACCATGTCACTTTTGACTCATGTAGAACTTTATCACACCTTTAGATAATGTAATAAAAAAAGCATTTTATAAACCTCTATCCATGCCCCCATTTTTTAACTTTATAAAACACAAGCTCTACCAAAATATTTTATTGTAGAAGTTTTTAGGGTATTTGTTTTCCCTACCTTTCAAATAAGTTATTCTAGCCAAGAATCTTATCATAGAAAAAAAATGTTAGTGCTTCCAGCCTTTAAAAAAAAAGAGAGGATCGTTATCTTCACCATTGTTCTTAAATATTTAATTTTAAAGAAATTATATGGAGCTAGCTAGAAAATTATTTGTAAGGAAATGAATCATTTGAGTGCTTATATATTTAATTTAAATTATTTAGATGCAATTTTTATGTTGTTCATAGCTAGTTCAATAGTTTAAATATTTTTTTAAAAAATATAGCGTGTTTCTTATATCTGTAAAAGTTAGTTAAATGACTACATAATTTCAAGAATTTGAAAAATGCATGTGTGGATGCATGTTCAGAAATCATTGATTCTGTACGTCAAACTGATTTTGGATATATTCTTTTTCAAGAATATCCTTCCATTTCTTTGTGATACCATCTTTAAATGCTTAAAATTTGTAAACCACACATTTCCAATCTGTGATGTGGGTAGCTAAAGCATGAATTACATGAATTATTTATGATTTCAACTACCATGTTATTCTTACCTCATTAATGTGCTCTTAGTAGTTTTTCTATTCATTCATGTAATTTCAGGTTCAGGTTTTGAATTTGATATCTGTTCTTATTGGACACGTCCATGAGATCATTCCATTTGCAAACAAGTTGGTGCAATTTTTTCAGAAGGTAGTGGACAAGCCATTATATTTTCTGTTATTCTAATGCTTGAACATGTTAGTGTTGTATACCATAAAGAAAAACATTTTATCTCATGTCTTTTTACATTGACAAGAGCACAACATTTTTGTTAAATAAAGGTGTTCTGCTGAGTGAACTCTTTCTGAATTTCTGAGTGGTTAAGTTCAGAAGAAATCGAGTTGAAGTATGTGGAACTAAGAGTTTCGCTCCAGTGATTCTTGAATATAATCATACCATGCACATTTCACACATACTATGGTTTGGCCTTTTTGATGTCATTGTTTTTCTTGATGCTGTTTGAAAAGGTTTGGGAGGAGGCTTCCGGTGAGAGTCTTCTGCAGATTCAGCTTCTCATTGCTTTGCGGAATTTTGTGGTTGAACTTGGCTACCAGTCACCTACTTGCTACAATGTGCTATTGCCTATTCTGCATGGTGGAATTGATATAAATAGCCCTGATATACTCAATCTTTTAGAGGATGGCATGCTGGTTAGTTTCCCATGCCTAGTTTTTATTTATTGTGTGAGTCATCCATATGCTGCCTTCAGTAGTTAATTGATAATAGCAAATTTAACTGGCATAACCATGCAGTTATGGGAAGCTACACTTTCCCATGCGCCTGCAATGGAGCCTCGACTGCTAGCGTACTTCCCATGTCTCGTGGAAATCATGGAAAGAAGTTTCGACCACTTGCAGGTTGGATTTATTGTAGTATCTATTATATTATTCATGTATTTAATGCTCAATGCAAGTGGTGTGCCTGTTCTTGCTGTCTCAAGTATAGCTCTTTTGTTCTGCATCTAGTTTCATCAACAGCAAACCTGCAGTTGCTATAATTGGTTGATGAAATTTTGTTGACTTTAATATAATTGCAGGTCGCTGTAAATATCATGGAGGATTACATAATTTTGGGCGGGACTGAATTTCTAAGAATGCATGCTTCCAGCGTTGCCAAAGTTCTTGATCTGATTGTTGGAAATGTTAATGATAGAGGCCTATTATCAACTCTTCCTGTCATTGATATATTATTACAGGTACCTAATTTAAATTTTCCTGAATCTAATTGTAGCCTTTATCTGATATTTGAACTTGAAACAGCTCTTTATTTTGTTATCTTTTATGACAGTAAGTTCATCATTTATTTCTATGTTATATTAAGGAGGGAAAGAGAGGCTGTGTGCTGATTAAAACTGCAGGCTACAGAAATTTTTGTGCTCTTAAATTTATCCATGTCCATCTCTTGATTTCTGGCAAGTGCCTCGGTAAACACAAAGTCTTGCCTGATGCTCTTATATTATTTGATATATCTATGCTGACTTAATCTTTGGTGCCTCAAAATTATTGCTGTCTGGATTTGTCTTTTTCAATTGAAACACAGTTGACCTATCTGGTGGGTCATGGTAATGTTAAACCCTATATGTTAAAATAGCTATTTATGCTGGTATTTCTCTCTTTTTCTCAGCCAAAAAATTGAGTAAATCATGAGGCATCTTCTGGAGTGTGCCCATGTAGTTTTTTCCTAATCAAACATGCCAAAAGAAGAAAAATTGACATCAATCTGTGCTTCACGTTTGTATTTTTTTTTCCTAAAATCATTGCATCACCAATCACATACTTAAAATGCCCTACAACATGTATGCAAATTATCTAGACCTTTCTAGTTTAATTATTTCTGCTTGCCAAGTTACATCAGTGGCACAGCCTATGGTTGTTATTGTGTACTGAATCATGAAGATATAACAGTTTATTTTTGTACTCCTGGCACTTTAACCTTCCATCTTATTGAAATCTATTATCCTGTTGTGTGTATGGAATTTGAAACAGATCCTTGTTATTTTTCATGGATTGCCAACTAGATCTCATATGCACAATCCATATAATGAGTAAAATTTTTGGTACCATGGCATGTTCTGCCATTAAATGACCATGACCCAGGAATATGTAATTAGTTTGTTTCTGTTTAACCTTTGGAGTAATATACTTATTAACTTCCTAACTGTGTCATGCAAAATTATGCTTTCAATAACCACTGAGAATGCTCTGATAGAAAAAAAAAAAAGAAAAAAAAAAGGGAAAACAAATGTACGATGGCAATGCACACAGACATTTTGGGAAGTTTTTAATTGTGAAAAAATTGAAGAAAATGTGCTATTAGTTAAAACTGAAAACCGTTCCCTGTAAAATTGGAATCTGAGCCTTTGAGAACCTGGAAAACAAGGGACATGCTTGGTTTACATCTTTAATCCCTTTGTCGATTAGTCATTTAAGGGTGATCTTTCTTTCCTATTTTCAAAAAATAATAGCTGGTAATGTATTTTCTTATTTTTCTGATAAAATGTTTCTGTGATAGAGACAAAAATATAGATGAAAACTACAGAACTGTTTTCAAAGTTAAAGCAGCCTTGGTTTACCAGGGACTCTAAATTTTTTGTGATGATTCTGGGAGGTTTTTGGTCGTTTTAGCCACTGGAGCTTGTTTGGTAGTTGTGAGTACTCAGCTTTGTGACTTGCCTTTCTCATTTTGCAGTGCTTCCCTGCTGAAGTGCCCCCGCTTATTAGCAGTACTTTGCAAGTAAGTGCAGTTCTTGTGTTAGATTCTTGCAACCTATTATCAGTTATATGGTTTCTGTTTGATATGCTTTGGATATCTTTTAACCATTTGTATGTTTTTTTTGCTAGAAACTAATCATGATATGTTTAAGTGGAAGAGATGATTTTGAACCTTCCAAGGCAGCTGTTAAAGCATCTGCAGCTGCAATTCTAGCAAGGATTTTGGTGATGAACACCAATTACCTTGCCCAATTGACAGCAGAACCATCACTTTCATCGCTTCTCCAGCAGGCAGACATTCCAATTGAGGAAAATATACTTCTTTGTTTGGTTGACATATGGCTTGACAAGGTCAGTAAATCATGCTTTCATTTCAAAGATGCTTTGACTGATTTTGATGTTTGTCCTTTTCGAATTTGTTAAATTATTTTAGTTTCTATGCACACATCCATTGTGGTGTATTTTGCAAGTAAATAGTTTCAAATGATGGTTAGACATTCCCATGCATAGACTGCTATAATTAACTGCAACTCATGCCATCTCTAGAAGTGAGGAAATCAATGTGCTGAATCTACCATTGATATATAGACTCCAGCATAATGCTTTTCTAGTGTTCATGGCCAGCGTGCCTCGCTGCGTTAACTTTGTCTTCGTTTTAATATTATTGTACAGATAGATAATGCATCTTCTGATCAGAAAAAGACATTTGGGTTAGCACTTTCAATAATTTTGACACTAAGACTGCCTCAAGTTGTTGATAAACTTGATCAGATCCTCAGGTGCAGTTTCAAATTTGAATTTTGGTATCATTTGCTACAACTGCTTTCAATGACCTACACCTGCTTCATGAGCTTTAATTCATGCAGTGTATGTACAAGTGTAATTTTGGGTGCAAATGACGATTTAACGGAGGAAGAGTCAAGGTTACCTCCCTTGTACAATCCAATTTGATTTGGTGTTTACTTGGTTTTTCTAGTCTCTTGACTCGTTCTTAACCTTCCTATAATAATTGCAGTGGTGATAACATGAGCTCCAGCAAGTTTCATTGTGAAGGCATAATTCCAAGTAGAGAGTACAGGAAAAGACAGGTTAACATTCTTCTGTTTTACCTGAGTCTCTGAATTTCAATGATGAAATCTGTGACCATGTGTGATAATTTCTCTAACATGTTCTTCTCCAGATTAAATTTTCAGATCCTATAAAACGATGGTCTTTGGAGAACTCAGTAAGAGAGAATCTTCAAACATGTGCTACTCTTCATGGAGAATCTTTTAATTCAGCTATTAGTAGAATGCATCCAGCAGCATTTGCACAGTTGAAACAGGCTTTGAAGATGCCATAGACAGGAGTAGTACTCTTTCCTTTTTGCTTAGTGGTCACGTATCAGGGCCCCTTCAATTTTTTTTGCCCCATAGTGAGAAGACATAGGGTAAGTTCTTGCTCCCTTTTGATGCAGAGGCCATTTTTCATCGTCTGGCATTCATTTAGCGTTTCTATCCGAGTTACTTGGAAATTCTAGTGGCGGCACTTAGAATTTTGCTGGCTTGCGTCTAACTGTGCAACTTGTTTGTTACTTCAGGTGATGTATTGGTGGATTGGATTTGTGGTTTTGACATTCTTCGTGTTATTTCTTTGTAAGAATGAACTGGGTGGTTGCTTTACAACATTTACATTTCAACTTTCATTTGTATACGCCCCCTTTGGCGACAGGAAAATCTGTAAATAGCTTGCTGCTCCTTTCTTGTTCCAGATTTTCAAGGCACAAGGGTCGCAGCATTGAGGTCGTAGGTTTTTGTCACGACTCTACAAATGAAAAGAAGATCTTATAGAATTGAAGAAAAGATGTACATTGTGCTGTTGAGTTGGAATTCGTTACCTGTTTTTGTTCGCATGCCAATCCCATGTACTGCTTATGAACTCGAATGTTTGAAAAATATGTTCAGAAATGAGTGTTTATACGTAAATATCTTGGGAAAAATGCAAATGGACAAGAAAGATGGATGATCATTTATAATTCCTGCTGACATTTATGCTCTTAAACTGTGTTAATCCTCCCTAACCTGCTTCTTTCTCCACTTCTTTTTCTTTAGCAGGCCTGAGGTTTTAATACCCTCCCATGTTGAGTTTTGATACTACCATGGTGCAGCCCCCGAGAGTCTGGGTGAGGCTGAACCTGTCGCCAAAGACCCAAAAGTGCCAGTCAGCTGCAAAATCAAACTGCACCTGGGGCTAAGTAAGAATCTATACCCCCATAACACTCACTCCAATCCATCCATTGATTGCTTAGGTGATTTGTGTCTGATCAAACTTGAAACATTCCGGCAGTCTTTGATACCAGGTCATTAATTGATATAAAAATAATGACACATCACACGAGTGATCTTGGTTGTTGCTTTACAAAAAGAAAAATCATCTTGATTTTCACGTGTACGGGTGTTGCGATAATTAAGATAGGAATTCTTGTTTTTTAATCAAATAACAAAGGTTTGAAGTTGTCATTCAATATTTTAATTATTAAAATTTTTAATTAATCTTCAGATAAAATTATACATTGAATAATATTATTATTAGTACATCTTCTATTCTATAAGGTATAAGGTAAGTTGTATTATTTATTTTTTTAAAAATTATTAAGATATTATTGTGTTTTTTTTATTATTATCTAATCATTAGTTTGTTTATTGGTTTAAAGGAATTTCACGACTTTATAGGGTAAAGTCTAAGCATGTTTTTTGCATTTTATTTCTTTTAATATCGAGAATATTTTATGTATAATTTTGTAATTCTCAATATTAAAAATAAATAAATAAATTATTATTATTATTTTTGAAATTTAGATTAGCCCTCGTTTATTAAAGTCATACTGCATGTAAAATATAAAAATTATTATTTTTTAATTTGTTTTTTGTTTCAAGAAAAAATGCTAAACAATACAATGTATTTTTTTTTTCATATTTTTTGTATTAAAATGCAAACAAGATTACACACACACACACTTGACCATATGCCATTTAAATATAAATGTATTTTTGATTGAAGAATTTTTTTTGTTGTTTTAATATTTTTTAACAAAAAAAGATTTATTTAATATCAGAAAAACGCTTTACATGTAAGTTTATAATCTCAAACATTAAATATTAAAGGGTAAAAAATTAACATAAAAGACCCAAAATTAATTGCAAAATCATCCTTTAAAAATTTGAGATTTAATTGATATTTAAATAAGATTGTGTTTGGCAAAAAAAAAAGTAAAAGGCTACTAAAAAAATGTGAGGACATGTTTGACAAACATAATTTTAAAGACTAAACATATTTTTTTTAGTAAATTTTTGTCTTATCAAACATGGTCTTAAGGCTTAAGAGGCTAAGCTCGTCCACATAGACTAAGCTTCCTAGCCTGGCCTAAAACCCAAGAACACAAACAACACTCATAAGGAAAAAAAAACAAAGATTAAATGAATATTTTGGTTGAATTTTATCAAGAATATCATTTTTTATAAGAAAAAAAAAAAACCAGGAGATTACAAAACCTTGGTGGTTTTTTTAGAATCTAGGTGGCTAATGCCATTTCCCTCTCTTCAATAGTATATTCTTAAAGATTATGATGTTTTCTTTCCCTTTTATATGAATCCTAAAAGAAGAAAGCACCTTCAAAAACTTGTTTTTATAGGTGTTTTTTTTTTCAGTCAAAGTTGATTGTGGAACTTAGAATGTCAACGTGCCATTAACAAACTTGAATCATATAGAGAGGGTGTAAACCTATTATTGAAAACAAATCACAGTTGATTTGAAGATTGGTTCCTAATCAGCTTAGATTTGTTCAACACAATGGAGGCTAATTGAAATTTTGTCGATTTAATTGAGTCAAATGGAGTGTAAACATTTGATGTAGATGGATGAAATTTATAGGTGAAGAATTTCTTAGTAGTTTAGTGTCAATTATATTACTTAAGGTTGTTAAAAATGACACATTTATTCATCTGAAGATGATTTCTTGATTAGCTTTTTAGATGAAGAAAAGGAAGAACATTGACTGAACAAAATGTCATTTAGTTTCTTCATTGAATTTCAAATGACATGTCACTCGTTACTAAACCTTGAAAATTAGAGTTTTTAATTAAAATTTTTGATATTTTTATTTTTTTTTCCTTGTACTTACATCCTTGTAAATATTGATTGGAATCCTATAATTGTGTGTCTCTTACATCTTAGTCTTTATGACTTTTTTTCAATTTTATCAACTTCAAAACTCTTTAAAATAAGCCTTGGTTGCACCAATTAGGATCTCCAAAGTTCAATTGGGTTCTTAATTTTTCAATTCTTGCAAATTAATCTAAGTTAGGCCTTCTTTAATTGAGTTCTTGATTAAGTCAACTAAACCTATTAAAAGTTTAATTAAACCATTAAACTTAATTAATTCTTTCAATTTTAGCCAAATTGACTTTCAAGCTTAAATTTTACTTCAATTAAATCAATTAAACCCAATAGAAATTTAACTACACCCTTAACCTTAATTAATTATTTTAATTTTAGTCAAATTAAATTTCAACCTTGAACTTTATTTTAATTAAGCCCTTTAAAAATTTAGTTAAACCATTGAACTTGATTAATTCTTTTTAATTTTAACTATCCTTGTTGCAATTCAAAAACTCATTTATTTGTATCCCAAAAATATTTTTTAATTTTGAATTTATAATTTTTTTGGATTTTTTATCATTTCAAAAAAATATTTTTTACATGAAAGAATTTTATGATTTATGAATGAAAA